>OY744527.1:32568655-32728655 GCA_963556195.1 Sepiola atlantica | reverse complement strand
AAATCCTATTTTATATTCGTGCCGTTAACGAATATCTATCTTTTAAACTATTCCTCAAGTGTGGACAAATGTTAGTATTTTTTTGCAATTTTTTTTTTTTTTTTTTTACTATAATGTTTTTTCCTTGGCAAAATTCAATTACTCTTTCGGGAGACTTGATAACCTGTGTTAACGCGGTTAAATTAATTTTAGGGTTGACGTTGTCTTTAATTGTCGTCTGCCACGCATTTATTTCGCGGCTTCCGATTCGTTAACTGCTTCCTTTGTTTCGGTTGATTTCGGAAAACTGCTTCGGTAAGCGTCGGTTGAGTTTGTTTCGTATTCTGTAGAAGTACTGATTTTTCCACGCAGTTGTATCTATTTTTGTGTTTTTTTCGAGATAGTTTGTTGTATTAACTTCTTATTTGATTTACTGTTTCGTCTTTTTATCCACATAGTCTATATTTATGTTTGCATTAGGTTGGCATTTATATCGTTGTTTTGAGCGACTATCAATGACTATTCCACTTCTCTGCTGAAGTGCTCTATTTGTAAGCATGTCTATGTTTTTTCGTGCGCCATTTCTTTGATTAGTCTAATAATTAATCCATGTAGCTGTTTCACTTTCTTCTTTTTTTCGTGCTTTTTTCTTTCCAGATTCGCTTCTCTTTGCATTGTTCATTTTTGTGGTGTTTCTTCTGTAGTGCTAATCAGTCTTTTTGTATTTCCAGTAATATTTTTTTCTTTTATTACATTACCAAGCATTATTTTGTACTTATCAGCCCTCTTCTCCCTTCTTTCGTTTTTACATGGAGTTCCTCAGTCTCATCCTTTAAGTGCAAAACATTGATCATGGTTATTACCTTCCTTCTTATTGGATCCAGGTTTCCGTGTTCTTTCTTGTGTCAAGCGAGTGAAGGGTCCAGAATATCTTACAAGAAATACTACCCATGAATTTATTCATTTTATTATGTTCTTACTCAATAATTTAGTTTCAAGGACACTTCTTATTTTTTCTTAGGTATTCTTTTATGATCTTTTCCTCCATTAGATGGCCCCGATTCCATAACTCCCGGATAAGCATAGGTATCATGTTCGCCAAGCGCTCTGATCGCCTTCTTGTTAGGTAGTTTTATTCCCTTTTCTGTTTCGGGTTTTCCCTTTTTCATCTCCAGGAGTGCACACTTTTCTATTCCGAAACTTATTTGAATGTCCTTGCTAAAACTGCTTGTTGTGTTTATTTAATTATGTAGCTCTTTGTTTTTTTACAAATAGTTTCAAGTCGTCCATGTAAATAAAGTGGTTTATTTTTCTTCAGTGTTTGTGATTGTATGCTATTTATTGCTCACTCGTGTTATTAAGTTGTTAATTAAATCAATTATCAATATGAAAAGTCTAAGTACTGATGATAAAATCAAAAGTAGTTCTGGCTAGAGACCGTTAATTATGGTACAGCTATAATCGACGAAATTACATCCTTTCCCTGTTAAAACTTGTATACATGTGTACACGCTATCATTTTTGCGGGAATGCGATAAATTCTAAAAAAAACTATTTTCATAATACACGTCCCTGTACAAGTAATACAACAACTGTAAACGTAAAGTGTGTCTCGATTTAGACGTGAAAATGATTCTAACAAACATATTTGTCTAAAACTATTAACACACATTATTTTCAAAATATATCTAATACTCCCTTCCTTCTGATGTTTATTCATGTTTATACATTTACTTTCTATTCATTTTCCACTTTTTAAAAACTTTAATTATTTATATCACGATCCGATTTTTGCACAAAAAGATTCGCTTACTATTTTTTTGAATGCTTATCTTCTTAAAAATAATACGCTAAAATTAACTGATATTCCAAATAAATAGTACCTTACTTCCTGTGTCTGTGTATGGACATGATTATTTAAAATCCCCCTCATCCTCAAATCATTATTAAAAAAATATTCTCTACTACTTAAGTATGTTTTTATGATGATGCTCTTCAGTCATAATAACACAAGACAAACGTTTAAATGTTCACTATTATTAAAACGTTTGATAATTACAGAACGCTACGACTAATACTCTTAGTTTGAATAACATTACTTATATGGGGGATCAAAAGTGTCGGCATGCGTTCTCTGCGTTCTTCAATTTCCCGGGGCAACGGCTGAGCACGGGTCTGCTAGTTTTCTTTACAAAATTATCTATTTATGATCCGTTTCATTCTAGATATTTAGTAAACGATTTTTATTACTATTTATTAAAACGAAGACATTATTGGATGAGGATTTTATTAAGACATCATGAAAACAACAAAGCGTTCGTAGTTGCTTTATTTGTTAGTTTTGGTATGTTTAAAAGTGGTTTGAAATATTCTCTTGTAATAAATAATACCTTTACGTTGGTTAGATTTTGCTACTTCTTGGCCTTTTGGCTAAGATCAAAGTGTAGTATCTGTTCCGATGGATACTGCACCCCATAGACTGGTATTGTCTTGGCTTTCGGGGCTTGATTTACGCCGGTCTATGGGTCTGTCCTGTGCAGCTCTAGGAGGTCCACCCTCCCAGGCTTCGCCTCCCCTCTTTGAGGAGGAGTAAGTTTATTGCTTACTGCCTGAGGCGCCCCTACCGGGGAATGCCGACGGAGCTGCCCAGGCAATTTTTAAACCCCACTTTCCCGATCCGACCTTGGGTCACATCTTACTTGTGGGAGTAAGATAAAAACTGGCCTTGTGCCTAACTCCTGGAGAGGAGTAAATCAATACTCTCTCTCTCCTTCTGCTTCTCGCCTCCCCCTCTCTCTCTCTCTCTCTCTCTCTGTTTTTTGCTCTTAGTAATATACACATATACGACGAAACCCACCCAAAACTTATCTGAAACAAATTTATAAGTAAAGCTTTTTACATATAATCGTCACTTTAATATTAAACCGTGATGAAAACAGAAATTCACTTTAAAACATCGATTAATTCGATTACAATATAACTCTTTTCGCGCCAACCACTTCGTCTTTCTATTCTTAAAAAAAAAACAGGCTTTTCACTACTTTTTACGTTTTTTTTACTAGTTATTTATTTTAATAAAACATAGGATGAAATCGCTCAGTTTCAATTCAAGAAAACCATTTTTTTTATTAGAAATGGATAAAAGAAAAGAGGATCTCTTTAACATAAAAACTCCTTTGTATCCCTTTTTCTTGCCTTCATCTCTCTGCTCTTCTGCTCTCATCCCCTCTCATACATTGTTCTCTTTTCCTCACGCCTAATCGTCATTACAGCGAAAGCCATTAAGCAAATTACACTCTTTGTAGGACACAGAAAAGCAAATGTTTAGTCTCGATGTTTACTTGAATGTTCGACATGTACGGGCATGATTACCAAGGTGCACGTCGAGGAATTTACAAATAAACATCTTCTTAAATGTACGTTCTCTCGTACAATTATCTGTATGCAACTGTTTACTTATACATAAGACAATATATGGACACGCATGATCTATATTATGTGTTAGGATTTTTCGCTTATTCTCCGTTAATCACGTACAGGCTCCAAAACTACTTAAAATGAATTACAATAAATTTGGCATAAATTATTTCCAGGTTATTGATGTGTAGGCAAAAGTACTAATACGATTAATATAACTAATACTACTACTAGTAGTTATTAATTGATACCTGTATTGTATCCACGATGCCATTCTATAATAAATAGCAATGTGTTTTTATTTGTATATAAATATATATAAATCCGTCCTGTCGCACAAAAGTTTGCGAGTAAAGACGGCGCCTTCTTTTAGACTTCAAACAAACCCATTTCAAGTGGTGTGGGGAAGCGAAAAAGTAAAAAAGAAGGCTTTAAGTGAATTCAGAAAGTAATCCCCCACTCTAAATTAAAAGTCAAGGGTGAGTGTTTTTTTTACTTTAGGTCATCAGAAATAATAATAAGTTGTATATAAAGAATTAACCTATTTAGTAGACATTATCCTATTAGTTAGAAGGTATACTGAGAGGGTGAGGAGGAGAGAGGGGGATTGAGAGTAAGAAAGAGAAATATGCTGGTACATTTGTCTGCAGTCCGGCTTAAAATTGCATAATGAGCAGTGTTTGTATATCTTACATAACAACGCACACCCTCATACATAAAAGACAGTGTTGCATGGATAGAGAGAGAGAGAGAGAGAGAGAGAGAGAGAGAGAGAGAGAGAATGAGAGAGAGAGGAGAACGACAGAGATACAGAGAGCGGTAGGAATCGATAGATTGATAGATAGATAGATAGATTGATTTTCTTTTCTTTTTGTTTTTGCTGGGATGGGGCACCCTACTCGATGCCAGCTATTTCAGACACTCTAGCCGAGAGATCTTTTTAAGATTCTAACCGTCCTTTTAAGGGCAATTGTTTGTATCTCCATTGCACTTGGTTCACCGGGTATATTCGCCAGATAGATTTTGAAATTATTTTCCATTAGTTCTGTTGCTCCTATAATTACTGGGATGATGGAGATATTCCCAAGAATCCAGTGTTTTTTTCATGTCGTATTTTTGTGTGTTTAAAACAATTCATACATTTCCCACGTGACTTTAATCTCGACTAAAATCGTCGGTGAAGAAAATCTATCTGCTATATAAACTAATCGTGAAAAACTCAAAGGGGAAACCAAGCATCAGCATCGCACTCATGCACAGTGAAAGAACAACAAGCAACCTCACCAAATTGATTAGACACCTGTTGCCCTTTCGCGCGCAAACACGCGAGCAACTCAGTAGCACACCTGAGCTGCTTCCTCTGATTAACTCATACATAAATCGCAGTAAGCATTTATTTATGCTTACTAGATATGTATTTTCTTAAAAATTGTTTTTTTAAATTTTGGTCGATGAAGGTTACTGAAATGAATTTAACATAGAACTGCATTCATAACATCCGTCATTATCGCCCCCCTCCCCTCCAATACCCCCCCCCCCCCCCCCGAAAATAATAAAAATCTACAGACAATGTGGTCGTGGGTTTGAATCTTGCCGAAGTCAGTCCCGCTGCAGATTTGTTTTTGTATTTTATTTTAATTTTCGGGTAATTTAATGCTGCATCCAATAATTTTGGAAAATATTTCATGCTTCAAGATTATAATATTTTGAAAGATATATTCATGCAAACTGGTTCGCATACTAGCCGAGGTTCGGCTTGACATAATTCTGGCAACCTAGCGGCTGACTAAAATCAAGCCCAACTTTGCTCAGTGTCAGGAGGTGCACCTTCCCAGGCCTTACCTCCTACTTCGAAAGGGGGTTGATTTATTGCCAATCGTCTGAAGCTTCCCTAGGGATGGTTTTATCCACCTTCCGACCTTCTCTCTCATTTTACTGCAGTGAGAATGAGAGAGAATGAGAGAGACAGGGTGTGAGAGAGAGAGAGAGAAAGAGATAGAGAAAGAGAGAGAGAGAGAAAGAGAGAGAGAGAGAGAGGGAAGGAGAACATGGGGCGTAGTTAAATGTTCCATTTTATTTGTTGGAAGTCCGGCTTGATACAGAATTGTGTTTACAAACGCTATAAAACCAGGCACGAGCTAATGAAAGAAGTAGAGAGAGAGAGAGAGAGAGAGAGAGAGAGAGAGAGAGAGAGAGGGGGCGAAGAGACACACACACACACATATATATATATAGAGAGAGAGAGAGAGAAAGTAATATATATATAGTTTCAAGCAAAGAAGGACTTAGCTATCCGGCTCTCTTCAACTTCTGAAGAGAGCCGGATGGCTAAGTCCCTCTGTGCTTGAAACAGACGGTACGAATGTTGTACTAATTTTTCTGTACCAAAATAAATATATATTACGCTCTTCATTTAATTTTTAACTTTAATTCTCAATTAATCGTGCACTCTGCTGGGATTTTTCCTGTGATATTACGAAGAAGTTATATATATATATATATATATATATATATATATATATATATATATATATATATATATATTAGGGTAGGTCGATTTTACACTTTTTTTTAAATATTAAAAAAGGCACGTTCCGAAAGTTGTATATAGACCTATTAAATACTCATGCAAAAAATTAGATCAAAAACTTCAGCGGTTTTTTGAGCGTTTGGTATCAAAGATCGTAGACAAGAATATACTGAAAATTCCTCGTTTTTGCAAGATTTGCTTGAATATTGGTGTGAAGACCAAATAATTTTAGCATTTAAAAGCAGGGAATGTCCTTTTATTTTATAAAAATGATATGAATTAAAGAAATCTTCAAATTGAAAATTTGCCCCCCCCTCATTTTCAGTATCTGCTTTTGTAAACTACCTTTTAACGTTATGAATTAAACAGTAATATTTGAATACCTAAAAAAATGATTTTTTCTGTTATTAGTGAAAATATAACAAGCAAAGAAATAAGGAAAAACCTAACACTATTTTAATGAAGCTTAATATAGAGAGTCAAATTGCTCCATATAAGACCCCTTAGACAAAAATGCTGGTCTCAATTTCTGACTCAAAACTTTGGCTGTAATGTGTTGATGCCTTGCTTCAAAACCATATACAGTTTGTGAAGCTTCTGTTATTAACTTAACTGCCCGTTCCACACCCTGAGAATGTGAGGGCAAATCTGGCAAGTCAAGCTTGGTTCCATTCATCAACGATTCTCGAAGTTCAGATTCAGTAAAATCTTCCGTCATTGGTGGTTCAAAAATGCCGCATAATTTTAAATCTATTAATTGTGTCCAATGTGTGGCATTAAAATTAATAGGTAGTATTCTTTTTAATCTTTTTCTGGTTGACTCCTCACTCCTGAAAGAACAAATTAATTAATTGAATTATTAAAAAATTCCAATCTGTACTGCTTTAATAATTATGGTGAAATTAGATAAAATCTTTAAAAATCATTCTATAAATTGGAATAAATAATTGAGTCAGAGATATATGAATGAATATTACTTACCTAATGGCCAAAATTCTTTTTAAAGCTTCTTCTCTTCTCCTCAGATTTAACCATGGAATATAGAAAGTTTTCAGGCAGTAAACAAAATGTATTACCTTGTATATTTCTAAATGTGATATCTTGGATTTCCTGAGGCTTCTCCTTAATCCTCTGGGTCATATTAAAAATGTGCACTTACTGATTGTGGAATTTACTATTTCTTTTAATTTCAAACCAAAAAGTGGCATACACATTTACAATAAAATTTACTACATAGTGTAGTTTTGTTGTGTGCCTTTGTGGGTATGCACCACGAGTCCATAAACACATAAGCCTGATGGCCAAAGTTAACAATCTTGCTTGGTTTAAAAGACCAATTTTCCAGGAGGCATATCTAGAGTCAACCTTACCTCTAGAAATACCTACTGTGTATTCATAAAGGAGTCTTTGGTCAGAACTAAGATCATGTATTTCATCAATTTTAAAAATTGACTCTAGAGGATTGCTAATAGTGGAAAATGATATTTGGGGTAAATCATATCAATCATTTGAGCATAATTTCCCCAGAGGGCTACTGAATGTTGTAGGGCCCTTTGCGCAACCATCTATGTTTTTAAAAAGGGCTCTGAAAGGTAGTTCATTATGATGCAAAGAGCAACCAATTGTGTGAAGAGTTTTAAAAAGTTTTTTTTCTAAAATTGCAACCATTCCACCATCGCAACTTGTGTTGGTATTAGTGTTGTCAACAAGTATAGCCTTGATACTGTTCTCACTGTGGAATTCATGCAAAACATCCACCACTTGATCTGCATGAACAGCACCTGTTGCACCACTATTCGGAAGAACTCTATGTGTCAGATATTTACTTTCACATGGTGTTTCTTTTGTAAAAGTTAAATGGTGTTCTGGTCCCTTAGTTTTTTTCATAATTCTCTGTCTATTTTCATCCACAATTTCCTTATACATCAATGTGTCCTTATCTATTCTCCCATCAACTCCAATACATATATTTTAGGTGGGGTAAAAACTCCTGGCTGAAATAGTTTTATTTATCTACCTCCAACAAGGTAAGATGTGACACAAGGTCAGGAAAGTGGGATTAGATAACCCTGCGCTATAGAGGTGAGCACTCTGGCCATTAAAAAATTGACTGGGCAGCCCTGTCGGCATTCCCCTGTAGGGGCGCCTCAGACAGTTAGCAATAAACTTACTCCTCCCCAAAGAGGAAAGGCAAAGCCTGGGAGGATGCACCTCCTAGAATTGCACAGGACGGACAAGCCCCAATAGACGGGCGTAAATCCAGACCCAAAGGCCCGGACGATACCGGTTTATTTGGTGGGGTAAAACCCCTGGCTGAACTAGATTTTATTTATCTACCCCCAACAAGGTAAGATTGACAAAAGGTCAGGAAAGTGGGATGAGAAAGCCAGTGCTCGAGAGGTGAGCACTCTGGCCATTTAAAAATTGCCTGGGCAGCTTCGTCGGCATTCCCCGGTAGGGCCGCCTCAGACAGTAAGCAATAAACTTACTCCTCCCCAAAGAGGGAAGGCAAAACCTGGGAGATGCACCTCCTAGAACTGCACAGGACGGACAAGCCCCAATAGACGGGCGTGAATCCAGACCCAAAGGCCCGGACGATACCGGTTTATTTGGTGGGGTAAAACCCCCTGGCTGAACTAGTTTTTATTTATCTAACTCCCACAAGGTAAGGTGTGACAAAAGGTCGGGAAAGTGGGATTAGATAAGCCAGCGATCGACAATTCAATATATATGTGTGATAATTAAACAGAGAATCAACACGGGAAGTCAAATTCGCCCGATGAATTTTCAACCGGTGAATACCATAAAAAATATCCAATAAATAAAACGCCTATGTAAACAAATAATTATTTATATATAACATTAAATATCATAGTGTTTTATTCCTTTTTAATTTGAATATGTACATTTAATTTCTTAAGAAAAATAATAATAAACTTTAAAATATTTATTATTAAGTAATGTATTACTTTTTTTTGTTAAAACCCGGGTTTAATTTAAGGCGACACATCTGCCGGTGAAATCTCGGCAGTTAGAAAAAATCTCGATTTATTTGATCTTAAAGTTGCAATGCTCAAATAAATACAAAATTTTGAAGAAAAATATTTCTTGTGGTAACTTTTGACATTATTTGGCAACTTTCTTCGAGTGCGATAATTTACAGTTTCAAAATCGACCTCCCCTAATATATATATATATATATATATATATATATATATATATATATATATATATATATATATATATATATATATATTTTGATACAGAAAAATTTCTGTACCAAAATAAATAAATATTATGCTCTTAATTTTTAACTTTAATTCTTAATTAATCGAGCACTCTGCTGGGATTTTTCCTACTATATTACAAAGAAGGTATATATATATATATATATATAAAGAGAAAGAGAGAGAAAGAGACATAGAGAGAGAGGGAGAGAACTTGATGGGAACGCGTGTCTTTATGTGTCTGTTCCTCGTCACCACCACTCTTTTAATTGTAATTTCTTTTTCTACCCATAAAACCCACCTTGACTCCAGCAAGCTTTCAAATTTCACCCTCCACCCATTAATACTCCTACAGCCCACCGCACCCCCGCGAAAATCCGTGTCGCACCACTACCGCCGCCACTAGCTCCAATAAGGCAATTAGAAAATTGACGGAAGAATCCAACACTTTTCATCCTTTTATGCTAAACTTGGTATTTTTTTGTTTTTTTTGTTTTTTTATCTTTTATTTCTTACACCTTTTTTTTTTAATTCCTAAGATGCCCATTTTTTATGCGAAAACTTACCCCTTTGTCACAATTTGTCTGAAATAACATTTCATCGCTTATTAAGCAAATCTAACGGACGTATCAGACATCTTTATACCAGGCTATGTTCGTTGGTCGGTCTGTCACGCTTATTTTGAAATGGAATTATATTTTATTCTGTTACGTTTAAGTTGTAAATAACATTGTCAGATAGTTGGACGTATCTTGACAAGAGACAATGTCCGCCCCTACCGCTGTCACGCTTGTTTGAGAAATGACATTTTAATCGCTCAGCACTAAACGTTCAACAATTAAATGGACGTATCTTACGAATACACACTTTTAAAATTATTTTTGTTTTTACTGTTAGCGTGACCTTCATGCCATTTGTGCGAATGTCACCGTCTTTTTACGTTTACGACGCAGGAAACAGTTGAAAAGACTCGCGTGAGGAAGTGACGTCATCGGAGGCAAGGTTTTAAAGATATAAAAAAAACAAGGGAAGCAACTCAACATTTTGCGCCTGCAGCAGAGTCCTTACAGTTAGCATCACCGCTTTGACAGGTTCGCGAAGAAAACAGAGAGAGAGAGAGAAAGAGAAAGAGAGAGAGAGACGGTGGAGAGTGAGACAGTGACGGAAAGAGAGAGAGATGGAGGGGAGAGAGATGGGGAGAGCGAAAAGAAAGATGAAGAACAGAGATACGGAGCAGTGGATCCAGAGGAATTTTAATAGATTGCGATTCCATACCTTTCCGTACGGTTGTTTTGGTTTGGTTGTTTTGTTTTACGACATATCAACCTTTTTTGGGTTATATAATGACGAATTAGGTAATTTTGGTTAAATTTGGTTGTTTTCCTTTATGGAATATTAACCATTTTCAGGTTATTTAATGACGAATCCAGTGATTTTGGTGAAGTTTTCATGCTTCAAGTTCTTTATATGTTTAGGTATCTATTCATGGTGTTTGATTGAGCGAAAGGGGGGAGGATAGACGGGATGATAGGGGAGGGAAATTGTTTTATTTTGTTATGGATATGAAGAAAAAAACAATAAAGCATCAATGTTTGGTGCATTTTGAGTCAGGAAGGCAATAACTTCAGACAGCCTGATTTGGTAACGCCAGTAGGTTCTATTTGACCCATAGATGGGGCCCTTACAGGTACTACCACTCCGGGCCAGGGTAGACCTGGGAGCAATGGCAACAAAGGGCCAACTCCACATTTCCCACAGCTCCCAAAATGGAGGCCTCACCACTGGATCTCTATCATCATATACAACACACTTCCGTACGGTGTTAATGCGTAAATAAAAACATATTTGCACTATTAAAAAGGCAATATGAATGGACAGATCCCATCATGTTAAATAGTTCTATCCGATACTTCCCCAAAATACTTCGTTAATTCCATTTCTTACCATTATTTCTTATGTTCTCTAATTCTATCTTTAAATGTTCTATAAAATTGTTGTTCTTAATCTGCCTTAGAATTTTCTTCTAACATAATATTATACAATGAGCAAAGCATATTTTGTTTAATAAATCTATTTTCTCAATCTGTCTTGACAAACACTGTCCAGATTGAAAAGCAACATTAAAACAAATCCACCATATTATTAAATGGCAGTAATTATTTAAAAAGTTTCAATTCAATCGCCTCTAATTATTCTCTCTAATTCAGTAGTTAATCTTAATCTTTATTGAACTAAAGTGTAGATGCGCAGCGCGAGACATAATTATGCAAATGTCTCTTGTTGGATAATGGCTCTGTGAGGCCGGGCGCATGTTGAGGTTGGGAATAGTTTGGTTTGGCTTGCGCGATTTAGTGCGGGTGGAACCGTACAGTCGAGTGCAAAATAAACTGGTTCTCACAGTTGGAGCTCACAGACGTTGACAGGGACACCACGTTGACGAGACCTCAGGTCAAGGTTCAAGGTGAACCTGCGCATAGGGGTTCTGTGATGTCACGGGTTTTGGTGTGGGAAGCAGAATTTTTCTAGTCTGGGTTTTGGAAGCAAGCCGAACAGACGATTTCTCTATGTAGTCTTCAAATGAAAATGGGAATTTATTTCCCTAAGAGAATACAGGCATGAGATTCCTTCTTCCCCTTTCCTCGAATCGCTAAGGACTAAAGTAGGAATTAACTACGATAAATTAGTAATTTGGTCTCTCCCTTAACGTTGGTGAAACATCTCCAAGATCAACGGTAGACTGACGCCTGAAATTAACAAATACAAATTTAAAAGATTGTTTGCTTGACTTGAATCGTAGTCTGAAGGTGTTTGTTGTAGACGACATCGAAACGACATCGAAACGACATCGAGAAGACACACCCCTCCACGCAAGGAAGAAGAAAAGGTACGAGAACTTAAAGGCTATGCAGCACTGTCACATGCGTCTGATCTATTGAGCTTATCACTTCCGAATATGTTGTCGAAATACTATTGGATACAAGAATATCATCATCGCATAGTCATATTTTTACATTTATATCATTGTGTAAATGATTTATGAATATTATAAAACAACATAAAGGTCATTTATTCAGATAGATCAGGCTTAATTAGTCTAAAATAGATAAAAAGAAGCGACACGTAGTCTATACTATTTAGATTGCAAAGCATAGCTTAAATGTATCGAAGACTCTGATTGGTTGAATAGGATCACAATTGTTGAAGAGGATAATGTTGAGATAGTCAGCAGTTAGTTAAGCATAGCTTATTGAATGACTATCGATACACAACTGTCGCACAACTACGACGTAGAAAAACTACACAATGTTGTCTTAAACAAAGTTAAGACATGGGAATCCAGAATGAGCCGTCATGTCGGGCTTGATAAAAAGGATATGAAACACATCCATTTATTTATGAAAATCAGACATTTTATAGTAACTAATTATTCAAATAAACTATCATTGCCTTCCATCTCCCTTGAACACTAGCTCAGTCTAATATTCAGAAACAGCAGTTCTATTATATTCATTCATGGTGTACATTTCTGTTCGGTTTCATTATTTTAATTAGTTTTATGGAATTATGTTCATATTGTAATTTGTTTCATGACATGTTAATATTTCAATTTTTTATGACATTATGTCAATATTTTGATTGGTTTTATGGCATTATTTTAATAGTTTAATAAGATCTATGACATTATTTGATCGTTTAATTTTGTCTCTGACATTATGTTTTTTTTTAATTTGTTGTACGACATCATTTAAATATTTTAATTGGTTTTATGGCATTATTTTAATCGTTTAATTATGTATATGTCATTATGTTTATTTTTTAATTTGTTGTATGACATCATGTGAATATTTTCATTGGTTTATGCCATTATTTTAATCGTTTAATTATGTATATGTCATTATGTTTATTTTTTAATTTGTTGTATGACATCATGTGAATATTTTCATTGGTTTATGCCATTATTTTAATCGTTTAATTATGTATATGTCATTATGTTTATTTTTTAATTTGTTGTATGACATCATGTGAATATTTTCATTGGTTTATGCCATTATTTTAATCGTTTAATTATGTATATGTCATTATGTTTATTTTTTAATTTGTTGTATGACATCATGTGAATATTTTCATTGGTTTATGCCATTATTTTAATCGTTTAATTATGTATATGTCATTATATTTATTTTTTGATTTGTTGTATGACATCATGTAAATATTTTCATTGGTTTTATGACATTATTTTAATCGTTTAACTATTTCTTTGATATTATGTTCATTTTTTAATTTGTTGCATGACATTTTGTAAATATTTTAATTGGTTTTATTACATTATTTTAATCGTTTAATTATGTCCATGACATAATGTTTATTTTTAAATTTGTTGTATGAAATGATGTAAATATTTTTATTGGTTTTATGCCATTATTTTAATCGTGTAATTATGTCTCTGACATTATGTTTATTTTTTAATTTGTTGTATGACATAAGGTAAATATTTAATTCGTTTTATGACATTATTTTAATCATTTAATTATGTCTATAACATCATGTTTATTTTTTAATTTGTTGTATGATATGATGTAAATATTTTAATTTGTGTTATGACATTATTTTAATCGTTTAATTATGTCTCTGGCATTATGTTTATTTTTTAATTTGTTGTATGACATTATGTAAATGTTTTAATTGGTTTTATGACATTATTTTAATCGTTTAATTATGTCTATGACATCATGCTTATTTTTTTAATTTGCTGTATGATATTATGTAAATATTTTAATTTGTGTTATGACATTTTTTAAATCGTTAAATTATGTCTCTGACATTATGTTTATTTTTAAATTTGTTGTATGACATTATGTAAATGTTTTAATTGGTTTTATGACATTATTTTAATCGTTTAATTATGTCTATGACATCATGCTTATTTTTTAAATTTGCTGTATGATATTAAGTTAAATATTTAAATTTGTTTTATGACATTATTTTAATCGTTTAATTATGTCTCTGACATTATGTTTATTTTTTAATTTGTTGTATAATATTATGTAAATGTTTTAATTTGTGTTATGACATTATTTTAATCGTTTAATTATGTCTCTGACATTATGTTTATTTTTTAATTTGTTGTATAATATTATGTAAATGTTTTAATTTGTGTTATGACATTATTTTAATCGTTTAATTATGTCTCTGGCATTATGTTTATTTTTTAATTTGTTGTATGACATTATGTAAATGTTTTAATTGGTTTTATGACATTATTTTAATCGTTTAATTATGTCTATGACATCATGCTTATTTTTTTAATTTGCTGTATGATATTATGTAAATATTTTAATTTGTGTTATGACATTTTTTAAATCGTTAAATTATGTCTCTGACATTATGTTTATTTTTAAATTTGTTGTATGACATTATGTAAATGTTTTAATTGGTTTTATGACATTATTTTAATCGTTTAATTATGTCTATGACATCATGCTTATTTTTTAAATTTGCTGTATGATATTAAGTTAAATATTTAAATTTGTTTTATGACATTATTTTAATCGTTTAATTATGTCTCTGACATTATGTTTATTTTTTAATTTGTTGTATAATATTATGTAAATGTTTTAATTTGTGTTATGACATTATTTTAATCGTTTAATTATGTCTCTGGCATTATGTTTATTTTTTAATTTGTTGTATGACATTATGTAAATGTTTTAATTGGTTTTATGACATTATTTTAATCGTTTAATTATGTCTATGACATCATGCTTATTTTTTTAATTTGCTGTATGATATTATGTAAATATTTTAATTTGTGTTATGACATTTTTTAAATCGTTAAATTATGTCTCTGACATTATGTTTATTTTTAAATTTGTTGTATGACATTATGTAAATGTTTTAATTGGTTTTATGACATTATTTTAATCGTTTAATTATGTCTATGACATCATGCTTATTTTTTAAATTTGCTGTATGATATTAAGTTAAATATTTAAATTTGTTTTATGACATTATTTTAATCGTTTAATTATGTCTCTGACATTATGTTTATTTTTTAATTTGTTGTATAATATTATGTGAATATTTTAATTTGTGTTATGACATTATTTTAATCGTTTAATTATGTCTCTGACATTATGTTTATTTTTTAATTTGTTGTATGACATTATGTAAATGTTTTAATTGGTTTTATGACATTATTTTAATCGTTTAATTATATCTATGACATCATGCTTATTTTTTTTAATTTGTTGTATGATATTATGTAAATATTTTAATTTGTGTTATGACATTATTTTAATCGTTTAATTATGTCTCTGACATTATGTTTATTTTTTAATTTGTTGTATGACATTATGTAAATGTTTTAGTCTGTTGATATTATGCTATTATTATCATTAGTTTTATGACATTATGTTAATATTGAATACATTTTTATATTATTTTAAATTCTAATCCTTTTGATGAAGTTTTGTTATTATTGTAATTGTGTTTATGACATACAGTTTTAAAATAGTTATTAGACATTACGATGCCATTTTAATTAGTATTGGTTATTTTGTTCATATTTTAGTTAGTTTATTGACATTATGCTATTATTTCCCACAGTACAGCAACAATTTTTCGGTAACCTCTACCAACTTATGTCATTTTTGGTAAGAGTTCTTATGCTTTAATTCTTCAAATTGTTTTGTAGTTTTAATAGTTTGTAAACTGCCACTCCGAGTATACTTTGAGAGAATCCGCAACTAAGGAGTAACTCCTGAGGCTCCGAAATTAAGGCTTCAACAGCGAAACATGTTCAGGGTAGACAGCGTTTGAAGAATTGATAAGGTTCGGAAGTAGGGTAGGCAGAAGAAAAACATAAAAATAAATGAAAACAGTTGGAAAGAGACGGGGAAGATGGATATTTCGGTTGTCTGAGTTGTGTGGCGAGTGAACGAGGTTTAAAAGTGTTTCAACGCAGCATAATGCCGCGCGAGGACCGTAAATGAGCAATGACAATGGGAATATTGGCGTAGAATATAAATGATAGATTAACATGAGCGGCACCAAAATAGTTGTCTGTAATTGTGTTAAATAGAGAAAAACAGAAGGAATTGAGTCTCAACTAGTAACCAGCAAATGATAGAACGAAGAGAAATAGCGTGAAAAGTATTAAATGCAAAAGACTAGAATAGGACATTGAGAATCTACATATACGACATTCTCATAGTTAGTTTAGTATTTGTATACTTATCGTTCACCAACTACCAAGGCCAAAATACACTCGAGGACACGATTTAGTGAGATTATCAGTTGGATAATGAACACAGTACTATGAGATGCTTTGAGAACGATGGACGAAATGGGCAACGCTTGATTACTTCAGAGGACAACTCGAAAGGTATTTGTCTGCGTTGGATTTGAAAACGACTGCATTAAAGTGTGTAGGGAAGTAGTCACATGGTAACGTGTTTTGCAGCTGGCAAGAAACTCTAGAAAATCTTGTCAGGCTTTGAGTACGAAGAGAAATAAAAGAATGTTTTTTACAGGTTGGTAGAAAAATCAGTTTTGGTTGTGAACCTTATAAATTTGGGACCAAATATTGAAGCTCAGTCGGGTACCTATCATGGAAGAAACGATAAAGTGGAGAAAGACTAGCAACGAACTTTCTGTTGGAAAGGGACTTTAAAAGAGTTAATACTAGACAGGTTAACGATTATAGTCTAATAGAAACTTTTATTACTCAAATACGTTTTATTTTACTTTAATAAATGCTTGTCAGGTAGAGGAAGTACTGTTCAACAAAATTAGCACCCATTATTTTAAATGCAATAATTTGAGATACGTTTATGAATTTTTATAACACTCTCTGTGA
This sequence comes from Sepiola atlantica, assembly GCA_963556195.1. NCBI lineage: Eukaryota > Metazoa > Mollusca > Cephalopoda > Sepiida > Sepiolidae > Sepiola > Sepiola atlantica. Next base: position 32,711,644 of record OY744527.1, on the reverse strand, counting down.
GTCTGGTAGGTCTGTCATTTTTAAGTCTCAAATACGATTCTCCTCTGTCTGTCACACTAGTTTGAAATAGCATTTTTATACGCGTCCAGACACTGCTATAAGAGGGTCTGCCCATCTGTATGATCTGTCACAGTTCATATGGAAATAGTATTTTCATTGTTAAACGCGCAGACGGAATGTACGCATCTTACGAATATCCGTCCTTGTTTTGTTATGCTTTTGACTGAAAGGCGCCCAATAGACTGCTGTCATAAAGAATTATCAGCGATGATTCATTGAAAGCTTTAAGCAAAACGAAAGTCAAATTGACGTCGTCCATTTTCCACAAAAGATGATGATATACAATATTAATTAGGGGGCTGATGATGATTGAAGCTATTTCAAGCTGAACCTTTTCGGCAGGCACGTGTGCACATATAAATACAAATGCATGCACGTGTGCACACAACATAACAAAAAAAGAGAAAAACTTGCACCGACACACGCATAAGCAAAATATACGAATATTTAACGACGTAATAAAAATATATTCGGAAACTGAAAAAAAAGGTGAGACGCCAATGTTATTACGTTTGTAATACAATCATGTTGGTATTCGTATTATTCAGTTTTGCGACTCAGTTTTTTGAATAAATGCTGATGTAAAATGATGAAATTATTTACAAACTAAAAAAACGCAATTAATTATTAAATTCTGTTATTCGGTTTGCTTTAACTCCGATGTTGTTTAAAATTCTGGTTATTATAATAAATATATCGTTTGTTATTCATAGAAAGGCATTGTTTTTCCATCTTTGGCGATCCTTTTGTAAGAGATTATTACAGGAGATAGTCTGACAGTTTATCTCAAGACTTGCTCCTATACAAGCTCCCATAAACTGTGATGATCTTTCCGTGTGTTTCCAGCGAAGATATCATGCCTCCCACATCTTCGAAACATGGCTCAGTTTTAATTTCCTACGACTCCCTAAAAATATCTCAGGAAAAGAGCAGACTAAAACTGTGGACTAGGCGACTTGATGTTGCATACCGTCCCGGAAATAGGCCGTGGCCGTTCTCGTTTTGTATACCCGTCCCGGAACGGGCCGTGGTAGTTCTCGTTTACACACTCGTCATTTTTAACACCAAAAATCATATATGTTGCATACCTGTAAATTTCTCGCACCTTCAATCTTTCCTCGTCGCGTGGAGGGGTGCGTCGTCCAGTGGTTGAATTATTTCTTCTTTCTTTCTGCCGTGAACCACGCCGCTGCAACAAAAAGCTTCATGACCGACTCAATCGACACACAATGTGTTAAACTTTCAATTCTTTTTATTACAAGCGTTAGTTACCCATCGGCTTGGAGATATCATCTAACGTCGAGAGAAAGACCAAATTACTGCTTTCGTAATTACTTTTCAAGTAAGTCCTTAGCCATTCGTGGAGGGGCAAAAGAGATCTTTCGCCTGTATTTTCTTAGGGAATTAATTCCCTAATCATGTTGAAGACTACATCGTAAATCACGTCTGATAGGCTCGCCTCCAAAACCGTGACTGCAAAGACTCTGCTTCTCACGCAAAAGCCCGTGACGTCACAAAGCCTATATGCACAGGTGTACATTGACCATTGATCTGAGATCTCGTCAACGCGGTGACCCTGTCACGTATGTGAGCTCCGACTATGAGAACAGCCCTATTCTGCACTCGACTGTACGGGTCCACTCGCACTAAATCGCGCAAGCCAAACGAAAACGATTTCCAACAGATACGCCCACCTCAAGATGCGTCCGTTCCCACGGGGCCATTATCCAACATAGAGAATGGTCCCCCTCTTACTGACATGAGGATCCCCAATTCTGAGGCCTTGCCTCCCTGTTCAGAAGCAACCTATCTCCAGTGGAAAGCACTCAACCGCCTGAGAACAGGAATGGGGCGATCAAAACTTTCTCTGAATAGATGAAGCTACAAAACTGACCCAACCATCTGTGAATGTAGAGCAGAGAACCATTCGATGTAACACTGCCTGGTCTGCCCACTACTGCCCAACCGGTGCAGCTTGAAAGATCTTGCAGAATACGACAATAATGCAAAGGACTTCGTAAAAAAGTGGGAAACTGTTGTATGAACACATGACACTTCAAAGACTCGCAAAGAAGATCTAAACAACAAAACATAATTTGTATTTTACAACTTCATTTAACGATTTCCATAAATCACACCCTGTCAAAAGAGACTGAGCCTTGCATTCCAATTTCTAACCTATATTTTTAATAACCTACTTTCATAACAAAACCAGCTTTCATCGTCAACTTTATAGGTATTATGAATTATCACATAAGTATCAGTATTATTATTAGTAGTAGTATTATTATTTCTACTGTAATTTCGTTATATTAGGAGAGACGGCATGTTTGAAATCTTTTTTAATCAGTAGAGACCAGACTAAAGCTGTAGACCAGACGGCTAGAGAATGCCCCCCTTCCTACTGACATTGGAATCTCTCCTTCTGAGGCCCTTTCTCCCTGTTCAGAAGACCTCTGGCTCCAGTGGAAAACACTCAACCGCCCGAGAACAGGAATGGGGCGATCAAAAGTTGCTATGAATAAATGAGGCTACAAAACTGACCCAACGATTTGTGAATGTGGAGAGAAGGTCCATTCGATGTAACACTGCCTAATAATAAAAAGGAACTGCTTAAAAAAGTGGGAAACTGTTTATGACCACATGCTTAAAAGATATGCAAACAAGAAGAAGAATAGTAATTGTCTGCATTTCTCAGCTGAGGTGTTTTCATCATGGATTTCAGTGTTTGGTCTGACTTCCTCATCTTGGCTGCCATGCTCACAACGTTTCGGCCGTTCTGCTCTCCAGCCTTCATCGGGTGTCCTGTATCGAACTCAGGAACCGTATGCCTGGACTCTCGAACCCAATCACTTTATTGTCACGGGGATACCACACTCGCATTCTATTTTTTTGGCTTTGAGACACACTCGGTAATTCTCCGTTGCTTTCATGTCTGCTGCTGCTGCTGCTTATCGCCGTATTGCTGCTGTCGCTGAATGTTACTTTCACTGCCTTTGCCCAGGATTGAACTTCGCACCTCCAGATAACTTGCAACTTTCGAACCAACGGCTTAGACCTTGCAGCCATGTGTCACCATGTGGTAACCCCTTGACAATAAAGGGATTGGGTTCGAGAGTCCAGACAGACGGTTCTCGAGTTCGAAACAAGACACCTGATGAAGACCGAAACGTTGTAAGCATGGCAGCTAAGATGACGAAGTTTGTCTGAACACTGAAATTCATAAGAAGAAGAATTTCTTTCTGTTCTCTTTTCTATTTTAGGAGACCGTTTGCACTGTATTTACCCTTGTTTTTATGTGTTACACTCCCTTTCGCCTTCGAGTAAGTTCGATGGAAAACAATGCAAGGGGGGGATCCATTTCACAGGTTAGTCGAGTTCCAAACTCGTGAATTTCATTTGACTAAAATATGCAAATATTTATACTGTCTGACAAACAAATGTCAAATATCATGTGTTTCCTTCACTTAATACTTTTGAATTAAATCTTTTTAATAATCAACAAGCGAAACCCGTGGCAATTCGATAGTTGTATCTTAATAAGAAATCTGGTTAATGCAGTTTCAGAATATATCTGATGATGGAGGTCTATCTCCAAAACACTTGCAGGAGTGTATGACATATTTCCATTCTATAGACGCCCGGCGCGAACGCAGATCTTTGAACAGAACAGAAACTATATTTTACTCGAGTTTGAATACAAAATTGTATCACAGTTCGAGTTTCTCGTTAGGTACATACCGACATCGGATTAAATTAAAATATACTTTTTAGGAATGCATACTCAGCGATCAGGCGATAACATCATTTAAAAATAACGTACGTACGAATATTAAATTGCCGTAGTGTATTATAATATAGTTTCAGGTTAATATTAAGAAACCGAAATTTCTCCTAACTTTATATATATATATATATATATATATATATATATATATATATATATATATATATATATATATATATATAAAATTATCTACAGACGTATATTCGAACCCCGGAACAAGAGTCATATTTAATTCCAAATCCCGACACCCCAACTGACGAGGCCATTCCTAATAATCATACGAATCAGTGAGAAATATATTCTATTATACCAAGCAAGCAACGATCCGTCTTAACTGTGTTCAACAAATAGTAACATACATGTATATATATATATATATACATATATATATATATATATATATATATATATATATATATATATATATATATATATATGTGTGTGCGCGTGTATATGTGTGTGTAGCCTAGCAATACTGATACGTTTTAAGGACGACACAACACATGTCTGTTCATAATATAATTTATATATATATATATATGTATGTATATATATATATATTTCTATTTATATATTTATATATATAAATAGAAATATATATATATAAATATATATAAATATATGTATATATATATATATATATATATATATATATATATATATATATATATATATATATATAAAGGAATGAATTATAGCACGTGTTGATGTGATGTGACTACGCACGAGAGTGTCTGGACTGATACTCATTATATTTCCACGCCGGCAGCCAAGCCGTAAAAGCAACAATTAATGATAATTTATTCATCAGAACAGACCGACATCTGAATTATTCACTGCCAATATTCCGCTCACTATCACTCGGCCATAACCGATTCATTCATTTTCGATGTCTTCTAAAATGGAGCTGTTGGCGTCCAGGAAAAGAAGAAAGAAAGAGCAGGAGGTGAAGGTGGGGGGGAGGAGAGGAAGACGAAGGAGCAGTGTGTGTGAAGTGCTGCTGCTTTGCCTCATTGACTTTCAAGGTCTTGTGTGTGTGTTTTTTAATGGTGATGTGGTTCGTTAATTTGACTGCGTTATAACAGTTATAACAAGAAGTGGTAGGCGTGAGATGCAGCCCTTCAATCTGCGCGTTCAACGAGGAAAGCGTTATTTCAAACATAAGCCTCACAGACGGTCAACTGCACTATTGGTTCACATACTTAACTGCATTTTTTCTGTTCTCAACCAGTAAATGAGAACTCCTTCTAGACTTAGTTTAGTTTTATTTTTGTTCCAATCCAGAGTACCTTTTGGAGTAGGTGGATTTTCACTACATTCAAAACCGACCTTGTGTTTTACTTTGTCCTCGTGGGGAGGCAAGTTTATATAAAACGGAACGAAAATGCTTTTTTAAAACTGAACCATAACCATCTAACGGACAGATCACATTCAAGATGGCTGCCACACTGAACAGGACCGCACAGACAACAATACTGTACACGGGGGACAGTTCAATTATTACGTTTTATTTTTGAACATTGTTTATGTCATTTAAAAAATTATTCAAGTTAATGTAAATTTAATGCATGATATGATTTATGTTTAAAGTGAATTATTTTTATGTTTATTTAATTTTTAGATCAATTACTTATTTATTTGTTCCTCATTCTATGTATTTCTTAATTGTTTTATGTTATTATTAATTTTTGGATCTGAAATCTATTTTAGTTTTATTACGTCGATAGATATAATTGTTAGTTTTATTATTTAATTTTTCTTTTTAACTATTTATATATTTCTTAAATTTAAGTATTTTCTTTTATTAGTAGTATTTTTTCGTGAGTTCAAAATTACTCCGTCCTGGTCCCAGAAGACTGTGAGCATGACCTTGCCAGCGAAGGGCTGCACCCTTCCCTTCTTTGGAGGTAGTGAGTCCAAGTGCTTCCACTGCATTGACTGGGCTTTGGTCTCTGGATCATAGTGATGGACTCAAGTTTGATCCTGTGTAATCAGTCTTTTGCAAAACTTTAACTCATCTTCTTGGCACATCTCCAAATTCATCATCGAACACTCGACGCGTTCTTGCTTCTGGAAAGTTGTGAGCAACCTGGGAATCAATCTGTCAGACACTTTATGCATATGCAACTGTTCAGGAATTATAGTTTCCACAGACTCTGTACTGATCTTGACCGCTTGAGCTATTTGGCGAATAGTAATGCGTCGATCTTCCAAAATGACAGCCTCAACTTGACGGATAGATGCCTCATCAATGGCAGAAGAGGGACAACCATGTCTGAATGTTTGAATTCACAATGTCAGCATTTTACAAGGTCATATGATGTGGCATCATCACCATGAGTTTCTTTCATTTCATCAAAAGTCTCCTTTGGTGTGCGTCCTTTCAAATACAAAAACCGAATCACTGCGCAACACTTAACTGGCTCCATTTCACACCTGACTCAGTTAAAACACCTGTAAATCAGAAACGACAATAAGTTTAGAGCTGTTTTTTTGCAACATAACCCATACAGATATAAATCATTACACATGCACAATTTCATCTAGATCAGACAACTGGAAGTGGGTCAGGGACATTACTTACTCATATTTTAAAATAAATGAATAAAAATACCCTCGTCGGTAGAGAATGGACTAACTGTCTTCAAACCGTATATACATTTAATTCAGTTATTTTTTAATTAAAAACAAAGGACATTTTTCCATGACACCAAACACATGTGATAGGTGTTATTGTTAAGTATGTGCAAACATCTTTGATTACCGATTGTGGTTGGAGGATAGACAGGAACTATCCAGATGAGAGCAATGTGACGGTTAATTAGACGACTGCGATCTTATAATGTGTATCAGTTTTGATCGTGTTTGATGCACTCACTAAGACGCCGATGTTTAGTTTTTTATTGATTTAATATTAGTACAGACAACTTGGAAAATTTACAAACCGAATGAGACCTGCATCTTTGAGAAAGAAAGAAGGATAGACAGATAGATAAACACATAAATAGCGTGTCTCGTTACAACAAGCTATGTTGCCCCCCCCCCCCATCCCCCCATGCTCCTTGGGTAACGGTCACGTCAAGAATCCGGTGCTTGGTTTTCAGCCGAAAATAAGACCTCCCTTATTTCCGGAAGTTATGTGGTTTCGCCAACTTCGTTAAGTAAAACTTAACTTCTAACCTCCCATCCGTCAATCACTCCTCCATTAAATTAACGGCTTTCGTTATGTAACATGAGGAAACTTGCTGTCACTTTACGATGCAGCGGAACAAAAATGAACGCAATATTGATTTTGAACTGAAAAATTGAACTCAATATTGAGTTTGTCGCTAGAAACAGTTCAAAGGCTCAATTAAAGAAATATTCATGATAATGAAAGAAAATAACAATTATATCAGATCAAATGAAACACAACCGCCTAGAATCTGAGTCGGACAATGAAAACGCACTTATAAACTAACAACAGTTATAATGACGTTTTGATTCATCAAGAACATGTACATTTTGTTAAAAGCAACATGAACAATAAACCAAGGTCTGGGATGGGTGTTTATGGAATTAACAATTCGTACGGCATAAAATAAATTATTCAAGACAATTATTTATTAATGCAGAGAAACTTCACTGTATAGCGTTGAATGGTTACAATTGTGTCGTCCATGTATTTTTTTGCTCGAATAGGCTTGCAATCAACATAATAAAGACATTCAGTTTTCTATACTGAATAACCTTTCAGGGATATTCCATGGTGCGGATTTAGACAAATAAAATAAACAAAAGAATCGATGCAGTATGATAATTTAAAAATAATCTAATATCTATTATTAATAGAGATTTGGTATCTGTCTGTCTGAAGTCGAGCTATACTATTCTATTCTAGTTAACGCCGAATTCAATTTACTATCCTATTTCAGACTAAAGTGCTTTCTTTAATTGCTAAATTCACGTGGGGTAGTCTAATATTGTTCCGTTATTACACACTCCCCATGCATTACCACCTCATTTAGTCAGTGTTATCTATGTTCGTCGGTCATTATGCCATCCTTCAAGACATTATCGTCTCCTTTTTTAGGTGGTGGTTGTAGTGTTGTATATGTTCTGTATTCATGAGACAATCCTCCCAGGCACTACCTCCTCCTTTTTTTGGGGGGTAGTGTAGTATCTGTTCTATCGACATAATATAATCCTCTTAGGCATTACCTCTTTATTTGTTTGAGCAGTGTAGTATATGTTCTCTTGTCATATATATAAAGGATCAGGTCGATCCTATTTTTGCGAGCAATTATATAGTGTGCCTTCCCCCAAAATGCCCCTCATAGAATCGTTAACAAATCACTTTCATTTTGTAATCCAACCATATTTGGTACAAACAAAATTTTATATATTCCTGACTTGTCCACCAAGCTGTTGTCATGAATGTTCATCAGTCTTTGTTTAATCAACATTCAATGATAATGTTTCTTTCCCAGCCGGATTCCTAGATGGTGTTGGTCAGCAAGCCGTGCTTCTCGATATATTCTTGACTACACTGTTCGAGGCTTGTGTGGCGAATGCTCATAGCCCACCCGAGAGCGCAGATCCCCTTGTTATGATAGTGCATATCCCTCTACACTTTCAACTCCGAGCTGAAGAGTTATTGCTCAAAACGACGAGGTACTACCAACGTGCTGATTAGGAATTCACGAAAGAGCACATCAGAGACGCCCGGTGGAGCAATACCATTTTTCTCCTGCTGATCAGTGTGCAAATGTGGTAAGCGAATGGGTCAAATCATCCATCGACACCCAAACCACCATGCGGAAATTCTATAGCAAGCCCCATTCTCCCTAATGGTTAACTTAAACCTGTGGAGCTGCTAATGGGTGTAGACAGAGATCATTTCGCCGATTCAACCACTATAAGTTTAAAATAGACCACAAATAGACAACATTTTTAGCTTGAAAAAATCATTTTAAAAGTGAAATAGCCGCAGCTAATAGAGGGTATACCGAAATGATCAGAAAACGTATTGAGTAGCAGAAACTGGGAAGTCGCGATTTTTGGAAAATCTATGATAGTGTAGTGAATAATAGACACTCAACAATTCCCTCGCTATCCAACCGCCATGAAGTCATCTGCACGGCAACTGGTGAAGCTGAACTTCTTGCCACCACGTGGGTTGCACTGAACTCCCCCATAGACTCAATAACCAACTCTCCCCCAAATTTCCTCTTGCCACACTTGATGATCTGGGATATCATAAAACAACTTGATACCGCCAAAGAATGTGGGCTTGATCTAATCTTTGATATAGTAATAAAGAAATGCTCTACTGAGCTGGCCCATGTCCTCTCCAAATTTTACAACAATGCCTGTAAGAATCTTGCTTCCCTGAGAGCTGGAAAATTGTTTATGTAGCACCAGTGTTCAAAAACTTTGGTGAAATAAATTATCCGCAGAATTATCGCCGCATCATTCTCCTTCCGCCTTTCGCTAAAATCTGTGAGTCATTAATCAATCTAACGATCGTTTGTTGTGGATATTCTAACGGTTATCTCTGAACACTTCTCAAAGTTGGCAGCGCGTGATATATCCAAAGCCTTTGACGGGGTCTGGCATGATGATATTTTCACGAAAATCAATTCGTAAAATATTACTGGACAAATATTTAATATAGTCGGATTTTTCTTAGCCAAACAAAGATCCAGGTTGTCTTCGATGACCGTACCTCTAAACAACATGACATTAATGTATGTGTACCTCAGGGGTCGATCCTTGGACAATTATTGTTCCTGGGTTTCATAAACGACATCCCTGATGCAATTGTGTCTGAGATGAGTATATTAGCTAATGACACCAATCACTATTATCGACATGCGGACAAAACGAACGCACACATATCCAAGACAATGGCCGAATCCTTAGAAAAAGACTTCAAGCTGTAGTTGAATGAGGACATACATGGATTATTACGTGTAATGCTACTAGAATGCGGCCATTTTTCTTCAACAACTATAAGAAAATTTCCCAAGTTTTGATTGTCATAGCTAATAGAACCCTATCTGAGAGACTATCATTTAAACTCCTCGGCCTAAAATTCGCAGGTAACATGAATTTGAACAAATACATAGAATACATTGTCAAGGCTGCTGAAAGGAATGCCGGACACCCCATACCTTGTTAGTAAACTTTTAACAACTGCCAGTATCTTGTATCGCTACAAAGCCACAATTCCCCACATGGATGGAATATTGTTGTCAAATATGGGCAGGTGCACCAACAACAAACCCCTCTATAAGATAAGGGCCATTGATGAGCCACTAAGTGTATACATCCTACACTATCTACTAAGATCCAGCCCTTGTCCCATCGCTGCAATGTTTCATCCCTGTGCTTGTTTTACAAGTACTTTAATGGAATGTGCTCCTACGTATTTTCTACACTGGTGTCCCCTTGACGTAAATACCCCCGACCGACCCGACAATCAGCCACATTTCACCCCTTCACTGTAGAGGTCTCCAGATTCCGGAAGGGTTTTTACTCTAATAGCTTTTTTTCCTCGTGCTGCTCGCCTTTGGAATTCCCTTCCTGCTCACTGTTTCCCATGCTGTATTAAAATGCAGAAATTTCAATGTGATGTGAATAAACATCTCGCTGCAAAACTCTGTACTTAGGATGCGCCTGTAGGTATGGTGCCTACTTCATAGTTGCCCCTTTCGTCTCAGTGACAATGCGCCTTGTTTTGGGGTGAATCAAACTAAATAAAACAGCACACTTAGATACGACGTGCAAACTTGTCAACAACTTTCAGCCACTTTTCTTCCCTTCCATTTCCTTGTTTTGGGCTGCGATGGTTCTCATCTGTTCATGAATCGTCTATAGATTGTGTTCATGGATATTTTGTTTTTAATCATAAAACGTTGCGGAGTTAAGACCCGCTGAGTATGATGCGAATTCAAGATCCCATCTCCTACTGATGAGGATCACCAAAGTGTCCCCACATGTCAGTGAACGTCAATGAAACGAGTTGACATTCATGACTGAATATTGGTGTACAAATCAACCATATATAAGAGTTTATTTGCACCAAATATGATTGGGTTAAAGACATAGTTGTATTCTATTTACTTTCGTGGGTAGTCATTTTCTATCTAATAATATAATATAATGTACGTTTGATCACTTATTTATAAAAAAATGGACATTTTTTTAATTACACAAATTCTAATAAGCTATAAGAATTATTCAGTTCTTCTGCAATCTACCAACTCTAACAACACTAAACGCGCAGTGACAATATAGGTGGCATATACTCGTGCTGGTCAAAAAAATAGAACATATGTATAAAACTGTAAAAATCATTCCGTTTTAGATAATTTTCGGCTTTTAAATTGTGCATGCGAAATATTCTATATGTAAATAACAATTACAACTATTTTTAATCATTTGTCATATTTGCATATATCAGACTTGATTGTCACAGAGTAGTTTATTGTCACATTAGGAAATTCAACGTTTCAATTTAATAGAACATTATTCGTTGAGTAATCTCAAACTCAAAAAATGTATGTGTTTAAAAAGATTTTGCAAGTAATTTAATCATAATCTCTCATTCTTATTGAGGACAATCTGTGAGATGTAATTGGTGCTAAAATATTCCTATAATGCTAAACTAACTGAAATAGTTGGTTTACGATAGAAACATTTTTTCATATCAATTGCAATGTCAGTTTTTTAATATTTCGCGTTTCAAAATAATAGAACAAGACAGCTAAGAAAACAAAATAGTTTTTTTTATTAACTTAAATACAGATAAAAATTAATCAATATTTAGTAGCAGCACCTTTTGCCTTGATAACAGCATCAATTCGCCGGGCATGGAATCAACAAGCTTCTCGCAAAACTGTGTAGACACCGAATCCCATGTGTTCTGTATTGCAATCTTCATGGCTGAAAGGGTAGTAGGGTTTTCTTTGCGAAGCTTTCTCTTCATCTGATCCCACAAGGCTTCAATAACGTTCAAATCTTGCGAGTTCGCCGGCCATTAGAACAGGGATCGATTGTTCTCGGAGCCAGGAAGTTGTGGACTTGGCAGAGTGTGTCGGTGCCAAGTCATGTTGAAAAATGATGTATGTGGCGTCACTGTCAAACTGATTATCCAGCACTTACAGTAAATTAGCTTCCATGATATCTTGGTACACTGTTGCGTTTACATTTCCTTTGATGAAGCAGAAATTACCAACACCCTTAGCACTCATACAGCCCAAAACCATGCAAGACTGCGGGAACTTCACAGACTTCTTGACGCATTCTTGGTTATACCGTTCCGTGGATCTTCGCCAAACACGTGGCCCTTGGTCGCCGAAGGAAATACAAAATCGAGACTCATCTGAAAAGATCACACGCCGCCATTCGTCTGTAGTCCAGGTTTGATGAGCAGTTGCTCATCGTAGCCTCTTCAACATCTGATTTTTGTTAAGGAGCGGTTTGGTGGCAGCTATACGATTTTGGTATCCCAGTTGCCGGAGCCTTCGGTAGGTAGTGCTTCGTGAAACGTCGGCACCAGAAACCTGTTTCCACTTTTAGTAATGTGGCTTGTTGACTGGAATCGACTTTTCTTTGCCACCTTGTCCAGTGCCCGGTCTTGTCTTTCAGTGGTGCTTTTCTTTCGTCCGCATTTCTTGCAATTGCTGTTGGAAACACCCTTAACATCTTTCTGGTGCACTTTGATCACTACCGATTTTGAACATCCGACCTTGGTTGCGATTTCCATATGCGTCTTTTCTACTTCCCGCAAATCGAACATTCGCTGCTTCTTAAACAAAGATATGTCTTTAGAGCGACCCATAATGAGAGATTATGATTAAATTACTTGCAAAATCTTTTTAAACACATAATTTTTTTGAGTTTAAGATTACTCAACGAATAATGTTCTATTAAATTGAAACGCTGAATTTCCCAATGTGACAATAAACTACTCTGTGACAATAAAGTCTGACATATGCAAATATTACAAATGATTAACAATAGTTGTAATTGTTATTTACATATAGAATATTTCGCCTACACAATTTAAAAGCCGAAAATTATCTCAAACGGAATGATTTTTACAGTTTTATACATATGTTCTATTTTTTTGACCAGCACGTGTAGGTGTCATATAGGTGTACTCTCAATATAAATGATCCTCTTTCCTGCGTTTCTTTTCGCTCTGTTATTCTCATCGTTTTCTGTGCTAATATGATTTTATTTAAATCATTAACGCACGTCGGTTATACTGTAACTTATTTAAATTTCTATGTTATATTCTACGCCACTATTCCTATTGGCACTGCTGGTTTTATATTATTAGACTGTGTATACAAGTTTGTTGATCCCTGTAGATTCTCTTGTGTTTACGGTTCGCTGTATTTGGCATAAATATAACAATTACCTATGGTCTAGCGGATAGTGCGAAATCGTGTGGAGTCTATGTTTTCTATGTGAACCGGGTTCGCGCTTTGTGACCCTCTTTAATGATCACTTCCTTACACTGATGATAGCATAAGCTCAAAATGGCGTCGCTGTAGGTGAAATATAATTTAATATGTATCTATGCATGTCATTATAAAAGCCTATTTATGAAAACTAAAAGTTGAGCACAGTTAAAATATATTAAAATAGACAATCACTTAAACTATAAAACTAGAGGATAGAGCGAAAGCGTGCGGAGTCTGTCTTTAATCTGTTATGTTTATATGTTTATACATTTGTATGTGAATGTTAACTTCGAAATTAATTAACCAATCATCATCGATTTCGTAACACCTGCTAGGGGTAAGGGGTCGTAATCTTGGCTATATTTAGTTACATTTAGGTCCATGCAAAGTATGTAAACATTGCGATGGACGCCCTTCGTGAATATTTAGACGTCTCAGATTTTTCTGAAATTATTATAATAGTATTTAGACATCAATTAATATATATATAAGACATCAATTAATAAATATTAGGCATCACTGAACAAATATTCCTCAAATTTCCGTTACTTTTAAGTATTTAAAAAAGTTTTTAGAATGCATAATATAGGCACAACCTCCCGTTATAAAATTCAAATATATGAAATTTGGATATAATTTTTTTAATAGTTTTTAGACACCAATTAAGTAAAAATCCCTAAATTTCAATTTATTCTTAAGACCCTTGAAGCTTAAGCATTAAATTTTAGACATTTTCTAAAATAACAATTATGTAGATATCGATCAAATTTAGAATAAGACAAGAGGTTTAGTATCATTAGATCTTGATTTTAATCTTCGAAAAGCTGATATAAATATTGTGCCAAGCTGTTCTGTTCGGGGCATTCATTTTATCCGTCCTGAGGCACGTATTCTTTTAGTATATAATATACGAGTTGCTTCAATACGGGATAGACATCGAAGGAGGTAGGGTAGTCTCTCGGTTATGTATTAAAGACAACGCCGACACCTTCGTATTACTTCGCCTTCTTTAATAGTGACGAGGCGAAAATATATTTTGGCTGTGTCTTCCTTTGAGTGAGGTTTGATTGCGAAAAATGAAAGCGACTCTACCTGCCTTGTTCTGCAGTACTATTTTCTAAGTAAATAAACTGGATTTGTTGTATTGTTGCATTACTAGGTTCTCTATTGTTGTTCATTTTAAGTGCAACACAACTTTTGCGCGATAGATTGACAATGTGCTAGCTAGTAGCATGTTAGTCTGACATACAACACTTAAGTTTTTTCACCTACAAACGACGTCGTTTCGGGCTCTCTCACCCTCATCAATGTAAGAGCGGCGGTTGCAGGCGTTCGCATGGGATCGAACGCCGTTCGTAGATTTAGTCTAGAATCAGAACACACACGCTCAAGACAACACGGTCGCGAGAAATCGACACAGACAGTAATTGAAATTAAGGTGCACTTACTCTGGAGGCAGGGCAAGTGTCTTGTCGTCTACAGTGTTCAACGCTCGAGCGGAACTTTCTTATATCAGAAATGACAACACACTTTTCAATTTCAAACAGGGCTCTACTTTTAAGACTATTACACCTTTAAACGAACTTTTAACTATAAATATTTTTTTGAAATATGAAAGTGTTTTTTCACCTACAGACGCCGTTTGTTCGAGCTCTCTTACCCTCATCGATATAAGAGTGGTGGTTGCAGGCGGTCGCATGGGCTCGAACGCTGTTCGTAGATTCAATCTAGAATCACAAGACAAACGCTCATATATATATATAGATAAATTATTTTATGTACGTATAAAGTTAATTAATAAATATTAATTAATTAAGGTATATATATATATATATATATATATATATATATATATATATCTTATATATAAAGTAAAAACGTTTTTTCCCCTGTACCTTCGCGTCGAATAGGAAAATAAACTCGAACTCAATAGGTTACTACAATCACTACAACATCATATTTATTCGCTCGAGCGTGTTCTTAGCAAACTCTAAACTATTACACCCACCTCGGGCAAATTGTTATTTTCGTTCCTCACTCAGTCACTCTCCCCAAACCAGACACCATACAGGTAGTAGCAAGAACATTTCTCTCTAACATTTTACTCCTCTCACGCTACCAGTCTACACCGGGAACAAATACACAACGGATAATTTAAAACTTATTATTTACGTTAAATATGCCTTCACCTCACCACACAGTAGCATAAGTTGCACATAAAATATAACAGACGCTCCCTTCAATACATCTGACTAGCGTACTATGTTACAAAAAACCTGTTACGGATTAACCGATTGACATTCTATTATTCTTGCTACGTAGCATTTACACGTTAGCGAATAACAGATTACATTAAACTCAACACAATGACAATCACAACCACGACGATTTATTCAACTTCATTGTGCTAATAAATACATTAGTACACTTCTGACAGAAAGTACAACATTTCTTATTCGATTTTATATGTATTACTTACTTTTCCATTAGTTTACTCTTCGCAAGCCTCAATCAGATCAGTTTACATTAGTAACAAGTTTCATATTATATTACATACTAAACAATATTTCAAATAACTTTTATGTTTCTGCCGGGGGGGGGGACCTCAGTTTACACTTATCATATAGAAAGCTTATGGTGACAAGCAGATAGTAATATACAACTCAGGATTAAAATTGGAACTCAAAGCTTTATTTTTTAAACAATGGGAAACAATTTTCCGTGAGTAATATCGGAGAGATCAAATTGTTTATATCAAGTATTTCGTCTTATTACTGACAGCGGTAGTAGCAGTAAGAGTTAGTGAGTAAGACGACGCGGGCGTAGCATTAGTGCAAATAGTTGTCGTTGCATGTTTGACGCTGCGGAGAGATCACGTTGTTTATATCACGTATTTCGTCTTATTACTGACAGCGGTAGTAGCAGTAAGAGTAAGTCTGCCGGTAGTGTATGAGATAAAAATATTTAAGTTTTCCTTATGTTACGAAATATACAACTCAAGAATCAATATATACCAATAATTATACCTATCACTTACTTTAAAAACAAACATGTGACTTATACACTATTTGAACCAAATTTATTTTGCACAAAGAATACACATCAAAAATATTATATTACATACTATGTTTAACATTAAAAAAAAATCGTTTTAGTAGAATGGGATCGAACGCCAAAAACTGTAACGTCGTAAACACTAACCCACCGATAGGGAATATAATATTAATATGAAAATTAATACAGTTAAACGAAGCCTGTCCGATATATACTGAAAGCAATTTACTTTGATTTCACCAGAAATTTTATTTTTATTTCTTTTTAAACACCGGCTCTGTCTGTGATAAGGGCCCTTGGAAAATTACAGAGGCCTACATAGCCCCATTAAAATCCACTGAAACACACAAATATAATTAATGTAGGCTGCAGAGCATTACAATTTGTATTCGGATGGGGGGTGGGGGCACTAAAATTACGATTATATGCTTATTTTTATTAATGAAGACTATTCTCTATTTTTTTATTCATGATTGCGATTGAGTCACGTGAGCAAAATACGTTACGATTCACCTTCTGGCGAGCAAATGTACGGTCCACCATGTGTACGGGGGGGGGCATAACAATAAGTAATAAAAACATTTTTGTTATAACATTACATGCAGACAATCATCTTTACTTTTAATTGCTTGCTATTGTTTATACATGTACACTGTTCAATGGCAGAAAAGAGGATAAAAATTGAAATCCTCTGACATAGATTCAGTTATCAGTGCGGAAATTCAAGATCCAGTGGCAGATCCGGTTTTACATGATTTCATTAGGCACCATATGGTTCATGGAAACAGAGGTTCACTCTGTCTCAAAGATGGACACTGCAGTAAGAGCTTGAGTGAAACTCAATCGGATACAAATGGCTACCCACAATATCGACGACTATCTCCTTTAGCTGGAGGTTTTGAGACGACACTTACCCTACCTGTCAACATAACAGTTCCTGTAGATAACCGATGGGTTGTACCACATAATAAACTGCTTCGTGAGATTTTAGATGCACATATCAATGTTGAATATTGCAACAGCATGAAATCAATAAAATACATTTGTAAATATGTAAATAAGGGTAGTGATCAAGCTATCTTCACAATTGAAAGTAATGCTCATGATGAAGTTAAGAGATACGATACGGGACGTTACATATCAACCAATGAAGCCATTTGGAGAATACTTAACTTTCACATACATATACATCACCCCCCCCCCCCAGTTATTCACCTATCAGTTCATCTAGAAAATGGACAGCGTATATACTTTACTGAAAGTACTGCAGCAGATAGAGTTGCAAATCCACCTTCAACCACTCTAACAACTTTCTTCACATTGTGTCAAACACATTTTTTTCCACGTACACTTTTGTACTGAAAAGTTCCAGTTTATTATACCTGGGACACTAAAACTAAGGTCTTCAAGCGACGGTTACAGGGTAAGCCAGTTCCAGGCTATCCGTGCGTTAAAAGAACAGAGGTTTTGGGGGCAGGGTATACACCATGCATCCAAATCAATTTGACTGCTTCTGTTTGAGAATGCTTCTACACAATGTTAGAGGTTCACAGAGCTTTAATGACCTAAAAACGATCAATCGTCAAGTTATGACTACATTCAGGGATGCATGTAGTGCACATGGACTACTTGAGGATGATAACCACTGGGATGCTACATTACAGGAAGCATCTATATCTGAATCTGCCGACAATTTGAGACATTTGTTTGCCATCATGTTGACATCATGTGCAGTGTCTCATCCGAAACTACTTTGGGATGCACACAAATAAGCTTTTAGTGAAGATTTCCTTCTTAGGAAACACAATCAACAGCCTGAAGTTGATATAACATTTTAAGACGACATCTTCAATATGGCTTTAGTTCATATCGAAGATATGACTTATAAGATCAATAGTAAACCACTCACAAAATTGGGTCTTACCTCACCTAATCGATCTAATACACATCCGGTCATTACTGCATGGACGCGTGAAATTAGTTATCAACCTCATGAGCAAGCATCAATTGTTCGAGATGGTATCGCACGACTAAATAATGAGCAAATTCATATTTTTCGTACTGTAGTTAATACTGAAGATCAGCAAGGTGGCCTTATATTCCTTGATGCCCCCGGAGGTACTCCTGGTGGTAGGACAGCTCACTCCACATTTAACTTGCCATTATCTAACAAAAGATGCTGATCCAATTTGTCAAATAGAAAGAGGGTCAGATTCAGCAAAAGTCTTACAGAATTGTTCCTTCATCGTATGGGATGAATGTACAATGGCACATAAACAAGCGGTCGAGGCTCTAGATAAAACATTGCGTGATCTTAAGAGACGTGATGCTGTTATGGGTGGCATAACAATATTATTATCAGGTGACTTCTGACAAACGCTTCCTATTGTTCCACGTAGAAGTCCCCCTGATGAGCTTAATGCTTGCATTAAATTGCCATATTTGTGGAAGTACATTAAAACTGTAACGTTCACTTTTGTGGATTCCATTCTCGATCGCGTCCAGGCTGTACAATACCCTACATAATTTTTAGATTCATTAGAATTGCCTGGTATGCCAATACACAGCTGAAAGCTGGATGCCCAATTATGTTACTCCGGAATCTTCATGCTCCAAGGCTATGTAATGGAACGAGACTGTGTTAAATGCATGCAACCTCATGTGATAGAAGCTGTAATACTAACTGCTTTGGCAAGGGGCAAACTGACATTCCTTCCCAGAATACCCATTATTCCGTCGGATTCTGCAATAAAATTTAAAAGGCTTCAGTTCCCAGTTAAATTGTGATTTGCCATGACAATTAACAAGTTCCAAAGACAATTTAAATCAGGCTGTTATATTTCCCCGGGCAACGCCGGGACACGGGTCCTGCTAGTATATATATATAGTGGAAAACAACCCCAGCAGAGTGCTGGATTATTAAACTAGAATCCAAAAATAAGACATATATATTTATACATTTAATTACAGAAGATTCAGACAACATCGGTACCGTCGGTTTCAAAGCAAAACAAGGTGACTTATGGTTGCATTCCTATGCCGGACTCTCTTCAGCTTTTGTTTATGTCAGACATAAATAGAGGCTGAAGAGAGTCCGGCATAGGAGGCCAATTATAGGTTCTCTTTGTTTTATTTGAAACCGACGGTACTGATGTTATCTTAATCTTCTGTAATTACACACCCACACACACACACACACACACACATATATATATATATATATATATATATATATATATATATATATATATATATAGCCCATAGAAACTCCGTCAATTTGGGTATATATGTTGCCCTTATGGTCATGGAAAGGGACTTCAGTTGTGCACATTAATAATAACTTTTTAAGTATTTCAGGATCAATTTTTAGAGGGGGGAGGGATGGGTTATTATATATGTTATTAATAATTATATCAATTGTTTTGTATACCGGGACATTTGTAAACAGACTTTCAAGGTCGAGTGATGCAGTAATTTTATTATCTATTTTTTGGGTATGCAGTATGTGTAAGAGCTCATGTGTGGATTTTACACTATATTTACTAGATAAATAAGGGGATATAAGCTCATTAATAGTTTTAGTTAATTGATATATAATATAAAATTAGTCTCCTCATCAATAAAAATATTTTTTAATGAATTAAAAAACATAAAGCAAGTCCTAATTAATAACCAATTTTCCAATTATATGGTTGATGAACAAATAAAATTAATGATTAGAAATTTAGATAATCGTACTAATAATAAGCTAAATAATTCCCACAACATAAATCTATTATATTGTAACCAAATGCATCCAAACTTTAAATTGGATGAAAAAGCTCTTCAAAATATAATACATCGCTATATATCCCCCACCAATTCTGATGATAAAATACGATTTATCATTTATTATAAAAAAAATGTTGTTAAAAATAACACATCTCAAACCCAAAATACATTAGGAAGAACCAATGTAATATATCAGTTCCAATGCCCTATGGGAGAATGCATCTCCGACAACAATAAAAAAAACTAATTCTTACATAGGTTTCACTTCCACAACACTATCCCGAAGACTCACCCTACATCTCTCCGACACTAGCTCTATATGCCAACACCTAAAAAAACATAATTGTACCCCCTCCCAATATAGAAACATCCTTGTTAACAACACCAAAATAATACACCACGATACCAATATCAAAAAATTTAAAAGACTCGAAGCCCTCTACATAAAAACTAAACATCCCACAATTAATAATGTCGATTATGAAACTAGTCGCAACATTTTAAAGTGTCTAGCATAATAATTAACCTTACCAAATTCTTAGCCATTAGGTAGTTATGCGTTTGAATTGTATGCACTTTCTTTAACGTCATCAATTTCTTAACGGTTTAAAAAGTCAAACTTTTAAATCTCCCATATGTGTAGAACGCCATCACGCTCTCATGTACATTCTCACTTTACGACGCTATTTCAAGTTATAATCTACTCGCCGTTATAATTCAAAAATGAGCACAACAGTAAAGTAATAATTTGTAAAGACACTAAAACTAATACCGCCTGAAGATGATTTGACGATTCAAATCGAAAGTACTTGCAAAAAAGAAAAAAGAATGGAACAAGAAACCCATGGATCATATTTATATCAATTTGACCGAAACATTAGATGGACAATTCGGAAATTGAAAAAATAAAAAAAAGTCGCATCAAACAAAACCACTCCGTGTTATTTAATAATGTTTGCCTAAATGAAAATATGCTGCCTAAATACACAATATATATATATATATATATATATATATATATATACATATATATATATATATATACATATATATATATATATATGTATATATATATACATATATATATATATATATATACATATATATATATACATATATATATGCATATATATATATTTATATATATATATATACATATATATATATACATATATATATATATATATATATATATATATATATATATATATATATATATATATATATATATATATATATATATATCTTTATTTAAACACCTTTGGGATTGATTTAAAGTCCTTTAATCCATGATTTAAATTTTAATTTAATGTTGTTCCTTTAACCTTTTTATCTCTTCATGAGTATAATCCTTAAACCCATTCTCTCTCCCTAATTCCTTTAGAAGACACATCATTAAACCCCAAAACAGTAACGAGCAAATATACGCTACTCATGAATACTGGCTCACGTGATTTATATAGAATTGTTTTTATTAAAAAAAAAAATTTGTATCTCTTTAAATCTTAAATCTCAACTGTTACTTTTCATCGTCTCCCCCCCCCCACTTAAAAAAAAAACAAACTTATTAAACCTTCGTTACACTAAATTTAAACAAACATACAAAATACTCTAAGGAAATAACTCCTCCAAACGAGAGTGACACGTAACTTAACATTTCCGAAACAGATGACAACAGAAGTTGAAGAGAGCCGGATGGCTAAGTCCTTTTGTGCTTGCAATTGACGGTACGAATGTTATACTAATTTTTCTGTACAAAAATAAATAAATATTGCGCTCTTAATTTTAATTCTAAATTAATCGAGCACTCTGATGGGGTTTTTCCTGCAATATCACAAAGAAGTTATAAATATATATATATATATATATATATATATATATATATATATATATATATATATTTATATGAAACGGGCGGGTGGAAAAAAAAAAGAAAATCACTAAAATTTTCCTAAGGCCTTATCGTCTGACCCTCTAAGAAAAACGTCAGAATGATAAATAAAAACTAAGAAAATTACCATCCGAGGTCAAACGGACAGGCAGAAAAATTTGTTGATACCTTGAAGAGAGCGTTGAAAAAATCGACGGGCACGCCGAGAGAAAAGGCACTCCAGCAGTTCCTTCAAGTGTATAGAATTACACCCAACGAGAACACACCAGCCCAGGTACCACCGGCGGAAGTAATGTTTGGAAGAAAAATAAAGTCGGTATTCGACAAACTTTTACCAAAACAGGTGAAACC
Organism: Sepiola atlantica; assembly: GCA_963556195.1. NCBI lineage: Eukaryota > Metazoa > Mollusca > Cephalopoda > Sepiida > Sepiolidae > Sepiola > Sepiola atlantica. Next base: position 32,689,272 of record OY744527.1, on the reverse strand, counting down.
GACCAACATTACGGTACCAAAGAAGAGTTACGAGGATGGAGTGAACGTGTTCTTCCAGGAACACCATGGAAACAAAACCGTGTGGGAAGTGGGAAAGGTACACAAAAGATTGGATCCTAGAGGCACCTGTAAAAAACACATTAACCAAATGCGTCGTCGCATGTCGGACGACCCAGGGAAGGCCCATCGGATCAGAGTGAGACCACCGTGGAAGATCTATACGACGCATTTGAGCTGCCAACACCGAAAATGCCTCCGGAATAGAGACGTTCATCAAGTAAACGTAAATTAATACGTTTCCTAACTGTGCGTTATTGTCCATACTGATTGTCATACGTTTCCTAACTGTGCGTTATTGTCCATACTGATTGTCATACGTTTCTAACTGTGCGTTATTGTCCATACTGATTGTCATACGTTTCCTAACTGTGCGTTATTGTCCATACTGATTGTCATACGTTTCCTAACTGTGTGTTATTGTCCATACTGATTTGTCATACGTTTCCTAACTGTGCGTTATTGTCCATACTGATTTGTCATACGTTTCCTAACTGTGCGTTATTGTCCATACTGATTGTCATACGTTTCATAACTGTGCGTTATTGTCCATACTGATTGTCATACGTTTCCTAACTGTGCGTTATTGTCCATACTGATTGTCATACGTTTCCTAACTGTGCGTTATTGTCCATACTGATTGTCATACGTTTCCTAACTGTGCGTTATTGTCCATACTGATTTGTCATACGTTTCCTAACTGTGCGTTATTGTCCATACTGATTTGTCATACGTTTCCTAACTGTGCGTTATTGTCCATACTGATTGTCATACGTTTCCTAACTGTGCGTTATTGTCCATACTGATTTGTCATACGTTTCCTAAATGTGCGTTATTGTCCATACTGATTTGTCATACGTTTCCTAACTGTGCGTTATTGTCCATACTGATTTGTCATACGTTTCCTAACTGTGCGTTATTGACCATACTGATTTGTCATACGTTTCCTAACTGTGCGTTATTGTCCATACTGATTTGTCATACGTTCCATAACGTTATTCGTGCGTTATTGACCATACTGATTTGTCATACGGTTCCTAACTGTGCGTTATTGTCCATACTGATTTGTCATACGTTTCCTAACTGTGCGTTATTGACCATACTGATTTGTCATACGTTTCCTAACTGTGCGTTATTGACCATACTGATTTGTCATACGTTTCCTAACTGTGCGTTATTGACCATACTGATTTCTCATACGTTTCCTAACTGTGCGTTATTGACCATACTGATTTCTCATACGTTTCCTAACTGTGCGTTATTGACCATACTGATTTGTCATACGTTTCCTAACTGTGCGTTATTGTCCATACTGATTTGTCATACGTTTCCTAACTGTGCGTTATTGACCATACTGATTTGTCATACGTTTCCTAAATGTGCGTTATTGTCCATACTGATTTGTCATACGTTTCCTAACTGTGCGTTATTGACCATACTGATTTGTCATACGTTTCCTAACTGTGCGTTATTGACCGTACTGATTTGTCATACGTTTCCTAACTGTGCGTTATTGACCATACTGATTTGTCATACGTTTCCTAACTGTGCGTTATTGTCCATACTGATTTGTCATACGTTTCCTAACTGTGCGTTATTGTCCATACTGATTTGTCATACGTTTCCTAACTGTGCGTTATTGTCCATACTGATTGTCATACGTTTCCTATCTGTGCGTTATTGTCCATACTGATTTGTCATACGTTTCCTAACTGTGCGTTATTGTCCATACTGATTGTCATACGTTTCCTAACTGTGCGTTATTGTCCATACTGATTTGTCATACGTTTCCTAACTGTGCGTTATTGTCCATACTGATTTGTCCTACGTTTGCTAACTGTGCGTTATTGACCATACTGATTTGTCATACGTTTCCTAACTGTGCGTTATTGTCCATACTGATTTGTCATACGTTTCCTAAATGTGCGTTATTGACCATACTGATTTGTCATACGTTTCCTTACTGTGCGTTATTGTCCATACTGATTGTCATACGTTTCCTAACTGTGCGTTATTGTCCATACTGATTTGTCATACGTTTCCTAACTGTGCGTTATTGTCCATACTGATTTGTCATACGTTTCCTAACTGTGCGTTATTGTCCATACTGATTGTCATACGTTTCCTAACTGCGCGTTATTGTCCATACTGATTTGTCATACGTTTCTTAAATGTGCGTTATTGTCCATACTGATTTGTCATACGTTTCCTAACTGTGCGTTATTGACCATACTGATTTGTCATACGTTTCTGTACTGTGCGTTATTGTCCATACTGATTTGTCATACGTTCCATAACGTTATTCGTGCGTTATTGACCATACTGATTTGTCATACGTTTCCTAACTGTGCGTTATTGTCCATACTGATTTGTCATACGTTTCCTAACTGTGCGTTATTGACCATACTGATTTGTCATACGTTTCTAACTGTGCGTTATTGACCATACTGATTTGTCATACGCTTCCTAACTGTGCGTTATTGTCCATACTGATTTGTCATACGTTTCCTAACTGTGCGTTATTGACCATACTGATTTGTCATACGTTTCCTAACTGTGCGTTATTGTCCATACTGATTTGTCATACGTTTCCTAACTGTGCGTTATTGTCCATACTGATTTGTCATACGTTTCCTAACTGTGCGTTATTGACCATACTGATTTGTCATACGTTTTCTAACTGTGCGTTATTGTCCATACTGATTTGTCATACGTTCCATAACGTTATTCGTGCGTTATTGACACTACTGATTTGTCATACGGTTCCTAACTGTGCGTTATTGTCCATACTGATTTGTCATACGTTTCCTAACTGTGCGTTATTGACCATACTGATTTGTCATACGTTTCCTAACTGTGCGTTATTGACCATACTGATTTGTCATACGTTTCCTAAATGTGCGTTATTGTCCATACTGATTTGTCATACGTTTCCTAACTGTGCGTTATTGTCCATACTGATTTGTCATACGTTTCCTAACTGTGCGTTATTGACCATACTGATTTGTCATACGTTTCCTAACTGTGCGTTATTGTCCATACTGATTTGTAATACGTTTCCTAACTGTGCGTTATTGACCATACTGATTTGTCATACGTTTCCTAACTGTGCGTTATTGTCCATACTGATTTGTCATACGTTTCCTAAATGTGCGTTATTGACCATACTGATTTGTCATACGTTTCCTTACTGTGCGTTATTGTCCATACTGATTGTCATACGTTTCCTAACTGTGCGTTATTGTCCATACTGATTTGTCATACGTTTCCTTACTGTGCGTTATTGTCCATACTGATTTGTCATACGTTTCCTAACTGTGCGTTATTGTCCATACTGATTGTCATACGTTTCCTAACTGTGCGTTATTGTCCATACTGATTTGTCATACGTTTCTTAAATGTGCGTTATTGTCCATACTGATTTGTCATACGTTTCCTAACTGTGCGTTATTGTCCATACTGATTTGTCATACGTTTCCTAACTGTGCGTTATTAACCATACTGATCTGTCATACGTTTCTGTACTGTGCGTTATTGTCCATACTGATTGTCATACGTTTCCTAACTGTGCGTTATTGTCCATACTGATTTGTCATACGTTTCCTAACTGTGCGTTATTGTCCATACTGATTTGTCATACGTTTCCTAACTGTGCGTTATTGTCCATACTGATTGTCATACGTTTCCTAACTGCGCGTTATTGTCCATACTGATTTGTCATACGTTTCTTAAATGTGCGTTATTGTCCATACTGATTTGTCATACGTTTCCTAACTGTGCGTTATTGACCATACTGATTTGTCATACGTTTCTGTACTGTGCGTTATTGTCCATACTGATTTGTCATACGTTCCATAACGTTATTCGTGCGTTATTGACCATACTGATTTGTCATACGTTTCCTAACTGTGCGTTATTGTCCATACTGATTTGTCATACGTTTCCTAACTGTGCGTTATTGACCATACTGATTTGTCATACGTTTCTAACTGTGCGTTATTGACCATACTGATTTGTCATACGCTTCCTAACTGTGCGTTATTGTCCATACTGATTTGTCATACGTTTCCTAACTGTGCGTTATTGACCATACTGATTTGTCATACGTTTCCTAACTGTGCGTTATTGTCCATACTGATTTGTCATACGTTTCCTAACTGTGCGTTATTGTCCATACTGATTTGTCATACGTTTCCTAACTGTGCGTTATTGACCATACTGATTTGTCATACGTTTTCTAACTGTGCGTTATTGTCCATACTGATTTGTCATACGTTCCATAACGTTATTCGTGCGTTATTGACACTACTGATTTGTCATACGGTTCCTAACTGTGCGTTATTGTCCATACTGATTTGTCATACGTTTCCTAACTGTGCGTTATTGACCATACTGATTTGTCATACGTTTCCTAACTGTGCGTTATTGACCATACTGATTTGTCATACGTTTCCTAAATGTGCGTTATTGTCCATACTGATTTGTCATACGTTTCCTAACTGTGCGTTATTGTCCATACTGATTTGTCATACGTTTCCTAACTGTGCGTTATTGACCATACTGATTTGTCATACGTTTCCTAACTGTGCGTTATTGTCCATACTGATTTGTAATACGTTTCCTAACTGTGCGTTATTGACCATACTGATTTGTCATACGTTTCCTAACTGTGCGTTATTGTCCATACTGATTTGTCATACGTTTCCTAAATGTGCGTTATTGACCATACTGATTTGTCATACGTTTCCTTACTGTGCGTTATTGTCCATACTGATTGTCATACGTTTCCTAACTGTGCGTTATTGTCCATACTGATTTGTCATACGTTTCCTTACTGTGCGTTATTGTCCATACTGATTTGTCATACGTTTCCTAACTGTGCGTTATTGTCCATACTGATTGTCATACGTTTCCTAACTGTGCGTTATTGTCCATACTGATTTGTCATACGTTTCTTAAATGTGCGTTATTGTCCATACTGATTTGTCATACGTTTCCTAACTGTGCGTTATTGTCCATACTGATTTGTCATACGTTTCCTAACTGTGCGTTATTAACCATACTGATTTGTCATACGTTTCTGTACTGTGCGTTATTGTCCATACTGATTTGTCATACGTTCCATAACGTTATTCGTGCGTTATTGACCATACTGATTTGTCATACGTTTCCTAACTGTGCGTTATTGTCCATACTGATTTGTCATACGTTTCCTAACTGTGCGTTATTGACCATACTGATTTGTCATACGTTTCTAACTGTGCGTTATTGACCATACTGATTTGTCATACGCTTCCTAACTGTGCGTTATTGTCCATACTGATTTGTCATACGTTTCCTAACTGTGCGTTATTGACCATACTGATTTGTCATACGTTTCCTAACCGTGCGTTATTGTCCATACTGATTTGTCATACGTTTCCTAACTGTGCGTTATTGTCCATACTGATTTGTCATACGTTTCCTAACTGTGCGTTATTGACCATACTGATTTGTCATACGTTTTCTAACTGTGCGTTATTGTCCATACTGATTTGTCATACGTTCCATAACGTTATTCGTGCGTTATTGACCATACTGATTTGTCATACGGTTCCTAACTGTGCGTTATTGTCCATACTGATTTGTCATACGTTTCCTAACTGTGCGTTATTGACCATACTGATTTGTCATACGTTTCCTAACTGTGCGTTATTGACCATACTGATTTGTCATACGTTTATTAACTGTGCGTTATTGTCCATACTGATTTGTCATACGTTTCCTAACTGTGCGTTATTGACCATACTGATTTGTCATACGTTTCCTAACTGTGCGTTATTGACCATACTGATTTGTCATACGTTTCCTAACTGTGCGTTATTGTCCATACTGATTTGTCATACGTTTCCTAACTGTGCGTTATTGTCCATACTGATTTGTCATACGTTTCCTAACTGTGCGTTATTGGCCATACTTATTTGTCATACGTTTCCTAACTGTGCGTTATTGTCCATACTGATTGTCATACGTTTCATAACTGTGCGTTATTGTCCATACTGATTGTCATACGTTTCCTAACTGTGCGTTATTGTCCATACTGATTTGTCATACGTTTCTTAAATGTGCGTTATTGTCCATACTGATTTGTCATACGTTTCCTAACTGTGCGTTATTGTCCATACTGATTTGTCATACGTTTCCTAACTGTGCGTTATTAACCATACTGATTTGTCATACGTTTCTGTACTGTGCGTTATTGTCCATACTGATTTGTCATACGTTCCATAACGTTATTCGTGCGTTATTGACCATACTGATTTGTCATACGTTTCCTAACTGTGCGTTATTGTCCATACTGATTTGTCATACGTTTCCTAACTGTGCGTTATTGACCATACTGATTTGTCATACGTTTCTAACTGTGCGTTATTGACCATACTGATTTGTCATACGCTTCCTAACTGTGCGTTATTGTCCATACTGATTTGTCATACGTTTCCTAACTGTGCGTTATTGACCATACTGATTTGTCATACGTTTCCTAACCGTGCGTTATTGTCCATACTGATTTGTCATACGTTTCCTAACTGTGCGTTATTGTCCATACTGATTTGTCATACGTTTCCTAACTGTGCGTTATTGACCATACTGATTTGTCATACGTTTTCTAACTGTGCGTTATTGTCCATACTGATTTGTCATACGTTCCATAACGTTATTCGTGCGTTATTGACCATACTGATTTGTCATACGGTTCCTAACTGTGCGTTATTGTCCATACTGATTTGTCATACGTTTCCTAACTGTGCGTTATTGACCATACTGATTTGTCATACGTTTCCTAACTGTGCGTTATTGACCATACTGATTTGTCATACGTTTATTAACTGTGCGTTATTGTCCATACTGATTTGTCATACGTTTCCTAACTGTGCGTTATTGACCATACTGATTTGTCATACGTTTCCTAACTGTGCGTTATTGACCATACTGATTTGTCATACGTTTCCTAACTGTGCGTTATTGTCCATACTGATTTGTCATACGTTTCCTAACTGTGCGTTATTGTCCATACTGATTTGTCATACGTTTCCTAACTGTGCGTTATTGGCCATACTTATTTGTCATACGTTTCCTAACTGTGCGTTATTGTCCATACTGATTGTCATACGTTTCATAACTGTGCGTTATTGTCCATACTGATTGTCATACGTTTCCTAACTGTGCGTTATTGTCCATACTGATTGTCATACGTTTCCTAACTGTGCGTTATTGTCCATACTGATTGTCATACGTTTCCTAACTGTGCGTTATTGTCCATACTGATTTGTCATACGTTTCCTAACTGTGCGTTATTGTCCATACTGATTTGTCATACGTTTCCTAACTGTGCGTTATTGTCCATACTGATTGTCATACGTTTCCTAACTGTGCGTTATTGTCCATACTGATTTGTCATACGTTTCCTAAATGTGCGTTATTGTCCATACTGATTTGTCATACGTTTCCTAACTGTGCGTTATTGTCCATACTGATTTGTCATACGTTTCCTAACTGTGCGTTATTGACCATACTGATTTGTCATACGTTTCCTAACTGTGCGTTATTGTCCATACTGATTTGTCATACGTTCCATAACGTTATTCGTGCGTTATTGACCATACTGATTTGTCATACGGTTCCTAACTGTGCGTTATTGTCCATACTGATTTGTCATACGTTTCCTAACTGTGCGTTATTGACCATACTGATTTGTCATACGTTTCCTAACTGTGCGTTATTGACCATACTGATTTGTCATACGTTTCCTAACTGTGCGTTATTGACCATACTGATTTCTCATACGTTTCCTAACTGTGCGTTATTGACCATACTGATTTCTCATACGTTTCCTAACTGTGCGTTATTGACCATACTGATTTGTCATACGTTTCCTAACTGTGCGTTATTGTCCATACTGATTTGTCATACGTTTCCTAACTGTGCGTTATTGACCATACTGATTTGTCATACGTTTCCTAAATGTGCGTTATTGTCCATACTGATTTGTCATACGTTTCCTAACTGTGCGTTATTGACCATACTGATTTGTCATACGTTTCCTAACTGTGCGTTATTGACCGTACTGATTTGTCATACGTTTCCTAACTGTGCGTTATTGACCATACTGATTTGTCATACGTTTCCTAACTGTGCGTTATTGTCCATACTGATTTGTCATACGTTTCCTAACTGTGCGTTATTGTCCATACTGATTTGTCATACGTTTCCTAACTGTGCGTTATTGTCCATACTGATTGTCATACGTTTCCTATCTGTGCGTTATTGTCCATACTGATTTGTCATACGTTTCCTAACTGTGCGTTATTGTCCATACTGATTGTCATACGTTTCCTAACTGTGCGTTATTGTCCATACTGATTTGTCATACGTTTCCTAACTGTGCGTTATTGTCCATACTGATTTGTCCTACGTTTGCTAACTGTGCGTTATTGACCATACTGATTTGTCATACGTTTCCTAACTGTGCGTTATTGTCCATACTGATTTGTAATACGTTTCCTAACTGTGCGTTATTGACCATACTGATTTGTCATACGTTTCCTAACTGTGCGTTATTGTCCATACTGATTTGTCATACGTTTCCTAAATGTGCGTTATTGACCATACTGATTTGTCATACGTTTCCTTACTGTGCGTTATTGTCCATACTGATTGTCATACGTTTCCTAACTGTGCGTTATTGTCCATACTGATTTGTCATACGTTTCCTAACTGTGCGTTATTGTCCATACTGATTTGTCATACGTTTCCTAACTGTGCGTTATTGTCCATACTGATTGTCATACGTTTCCTAACTGCGCGTTATTGTCCATACTGATTTGTCATACGTTTCTTAAATGTGCGTTATTGTCCATACTGATTTGTCATACGTTTCCTAACTGTGCGTTATTGACCATACTGATTTGTCATACGTTTCTGTACTGTGCGTTATTGTCCATACTGATTTGTCATACGTTCCATAACGTTATTCGTGCGTTATTGACCATACTGATTTGTCATACGTTTCCTAACTGTGCGTTATTGTCCATACTGATTTGTCATACGTTTCCTAACTGTGCGTTATTGACCATACTGATTTGTCATACGTTTCTAACTGTGCGTTATTGACCATACTGATTTGTCATACGCTTCCTAACTGTGCGTTATTGTCCATACTGATTTGTCATACGTTTCCTAACTGTGCGTTATTGACCATACTGATTTGTCATACGTTTCCTAACTGTGCGTTATTGTCCATACTGATTTGTCATACGTTTCCTAACTGTGCGTTATTTTCCATACTGATTTGTCATACGTTTCCTAACTGTGCGTTATTGACCATACTGATTTGTCATACGTTTTCTAACTGTGCGTTATTGTCCATACTGATTGTCATACGTTTCCTAACTGTGCGTTATTGTCCATACTGATTTGTCATACGTTTCCTAAATGTGCGTTATTGTCCATACTGATTTGTCATACGTTTCCTAACTGTGCGTTATTGTCCATACTGATTTGTCATACGTTTCCTAACTGTGCGTTATTGACCATACTGATTTGTCATACGTTTCCTAACTGTGCGTTATTGTCCATACTGATTTGTCATACGTTCCATAACGTTATTCGTGCGTTATTGACCATACTGATTTGTCATACGGTTCCTAACTGTGCGTTATTGTCCATACTGATTTGTCATACGTTTCCTAACTGTGCGTTATTGACCATACTGATTTGTCATACGTTTCCTAACTGTGCGTTATTGACCATACTGATTTGTCATACGTTTCCTAACTGTGCGTTATTGACCATACTGATTTCTCATACGTTTCCTAACTGTGCGTTATTGACCATACTGATTTCTCATACGTTTCCTAACTGTGCGTTATTGACCATACTGATTTGTCATACGTTTCCTAACTGTGCGTTATTGTCCATACTGATTTGTCATACGTTTCCTAACTGTGCGTTATTGACCATACTGATTTGTCATACGTTTCCTAAATGTGCGTTATTGTCCATACTGATTTGTCATACGTTTCCTAACTGTGCGTTATTGACCATACTGATTTGTCATACGTTTCCTAACTGTGCGTTATTGACCGTACTGATTTGTCATACGTTTCCTAACTGTGCGTTATTGACCATACTGATTTGTCATACGTTTCCTAACTGTGCGTTATTGTCCATACTGATTTGTCATACGTTTCCTAACTGTGCGTTATTGTCCATACTGATTTGTCATACGTTTCCTAACTGTGCGTTATTGTCCATACTGATTGTCATACGTTTCCTATCTGTGCGTTATTGTCCATACTGATTTGTCATACGTTTCCTAACTGTGCGTTATTGTCCATACTGATTGTCATACGTTTCCTAACTGTGCGTTATTGTCCATACTGATTTGTCATACGTTTCCTAACTGTGCGTTATTGTCCATACTGATTTGTCCTACGTTTGCTAACTGTGCGTTATTGACCATACTGATTTGTCATACGTTTCCTAACTGTGCGTTATTGTCCATACTGATTTGTAATACGTTTCCTAACTGTGCGTTATTGACCATACTGATTTGTCATACGTTTCCTAACTGTGCGTTATTGTCCATACTGATTTGTCATACGTTTCCTAAATGTGCGTTATTGACCATACTGATTTGTCATACGTTTCCTTACTGTGCGTTATTGTCCATACTGATTGTCATACGTTTCCTAACTGTGCGTTATTGTCCATACTGATTTGTCATACGTTTCCTAACTGTGCGTTATTGTCCATACTGATTTGTCATACGTTTCCTAACTGTGCGTTATTGTCCATACTGATTGTCATACGTTTCCTAACTGCGCGTTATTGTCCATACTGATTTGTCATACGTTTCTTAAATGTGCGTTATTGTCCATACTGATTTGTCATACGTTTCCTAACTGTGCGTTATTGACCATACTGATTTGTCATACGTTTCTGTACTGTGCGTTATTGTCCATACTGATTTGTCATACGTTCCATAACGTTATTCGTGCGTTATTGACCATACTGATTTGTCATACGTTTCCTAACTGTGCGTTATTGTCCATACTGATTTGTCATACGTTTCCTAACTGTGCGTTATTGACCATACTGATTTGTCATACGTTTCTAACTGTGCGTTATTGACCATACTGATTTGTCATACGCTTCCTAACTGTGCGTTATTGTCCATACTGATTTGTCATACGTTTCCTAACTGTGCGTTATTGACCATACTGATTTGTCATACGTTTCCTAACTGTGCGTTATTGTCCATACTGATTTGTCATACGTTTCCTAACTGTGCGTTATTTTCCATACTGATTTGTCATACGTTTCCTAACTGTGCGTTATTGACCATACTGATTTGTCATACGTTTTCTAACTGTGCGTTATTGTCCATACTGATTTGTCATACGTTCCATAACGTTATTCGTGCGTTATTGACACTACTGATTTGTCATACGGTTCCTAACTGTGCGTTATTGTCCATACTGATTTGTCATACGTTTCCTAAATGTGCGTTATTGACCATACTGATTTGTCATACGTTTCCTTACTGTGCGTTATTGTCCATACTGATTGTCATACGTTTCCTAACTGTGCGTTATTGTCCATACTGATTTGTCATACGTTTCCTTACTGTGCGTTATTGTCCATACTGATTTGTCATACGTTTCCTAACTGTGCGTTATTGTCCATACTGATTGTCATACGTTTCCTAACTGTGCGTTATTGTCCATACTGATTTGTCATACGTTTCTTAAATGTGCGTTATTGTCCATACTGATTTGTCATACGTTTCCTAACTGTGCGTTATTGTCCATACTGATTTGTCATACGTTTCCTAACTGTGCGTTATTAACCATACTGATTTGTCATACGTTTCTGTACTGTGCGTTATTGTCCATACTGATTTGTCATACGTTCCATAACGTTATTCGTGCGTTATTGACCATACTGATTTGTCATACGTTTCCTAACTGTGCGTTATTGTCCATACTGATTTGTCATACGTTTCCTAACTGTGCGTTATTGACCATACTGATTTGTCATACGTTTCTAACTGTGCGTTATTGACCATACTGATTTGTCATACGCTTCCTAACTGTGCGTTATTGTCCATACTGATTTGTCATACGTTTCCTAACTGTGCGTTATTGACCATACTGATTTGTCATACGTTTCCTAACCGTGCGTTATTGTCCATACTGATTTGTCATACGTTTCCTAACTGTGCGTTATTGTCCATACTGATTTGTCATACGTTTCCTAACTGTGCGTTATTGACCATACTGATTTGTCATACGTTTTCTAACTGTGCGTTATTGTCCATACTGATTTGTCATACGTTCCATAACGTTATTCGTGCGTTATTGACCATACTGATTTGTCATACGGTTCCTAACTGTGCGTTATTGTCCATACTGATTTGTCATACGTTTCCTAACTGTGCGTTATTGACCATACTGATTTGTCATACGTTTCCTAACTGTGCGTTATTGACCATACTGATTTGTCATACGTTTATTAACTGTGCGTTATTGTCCATACTGATTTGTCATACGTTTCCTAACTGTGCGTTATTGACCATACTGATTTGTCATACGTTTCCTAACTGTGCGTTATTGACCATACTGATTTGTCATACGTTTCCTAACTGTGCGTTATTGTCCATACTGATTTGTCATACGTTTCCTAACTGTGCGTTATTGTCCATACTGATTTGTCATACGTTTCCTAACTGTGCGTTATTGACCATACTGATTTGTCATACGTTTCCTAACTGTGCGTTATTGTCCATACTGATTTGTCATACGTTTCCTAACTGTGCGTTATTGTCCATACTGATTTGTCATACGTTTCCTAACTGTGCGTTATTGACCATACTGATTTGTCATACGTTTCCTAACTGTGCGTTATTGTCCATACTGATTTGTCATACGTTTTTTAACTGTGCGTTATTGACCATACTGATTTGTCATACGTTTCCTAACTGTGCGTTATTGTCCATACTGATTTGTCATACGTTTCCTAACTGTGCGTTATTGTCCATACTGATTTCTCATACGTTTCCTAACTGTACGTTATTGACCATACTGATTTGTCATACGCTTCCTAACTGTGCGTTATTGTCCATACTGATTTGTCATACGTTTCCTAACTGTGCGTTATTGTCCATACTGATTTGTCATACGTTTCCTAACTGTGCGTTATTGTCCATACTGATTGTCATACGTTTCCTAACTGTGCGTTATTGTCTATACTGATTTCTCATACGTTTCCTAACTGTGCGTTATTGACCATACTGATTTGTCATACGTTTCCTAACTGTGCGTTATTTCCATACTGATTTGTCATACGTTTCCTAACTGTGCGTTATTGACCATACTGATTTGTCATACGTTTCCTAAATGTGCGTTATTGTCCATACTGATTTGTCATACGTTTCCTAACTGTGCGTTATTGACCATACTGATTTGTCATACGTTTCCTAACTGTGCGTTATTGACCGTACTGATTTGTCATACGTTTCCTAACTGTGCGTTATTGTCCATACTGATTTGTCATACGTTTCCTAACTGTGCGTTATTGTCCATACTGATTTGTCATACGTTTCCTAACTGTGCGTTATTGTCCATACTGATTTGTCATACGTTTCCTAACTGTGCGTTATTGTCCATACTGATTGTCATACGTTTCCTAACTGTGCGTTATTGTCCATACTGATTTGTCATACGTTTCCTAACTGTGCGTTATTGTCCATACTGATTGTCATACGTTTCATAACTGTGCGTTATTGTCCATACTGATTTGTCATACGTTTCCTAACTGTGCGTTATTGTCCATACTGATTTGTCATACGTTTCCTAACTGTGCGTTATTGACCATACTGATTTGTCATACGTTTCCTAACTGTGCGTTATTGTCCATACTGATTTGTTATACGTTTCCTAACTGTGCGTTATTGACCATACTTATTTGTCATACGTTTCCTAACTGTGCGTTATTGTCCATACTGATTTGTCATACGTTTCCTAAATGTGCGTTATTGACCATACTGATTTGTCATACGTTTCGCTAACTGTGCGTTATTGTCCATACTGATTGTCATACGTTTCCTAACTGTGCGTTATTGTCCATACTGATTTGTCATACGTTTCCTAACTGTGCGTTATTGTCCATACTGATTTGTCATACGTTTCCTAACTGTGCGTTATTGTCCATACTGATTGTCATACGTTTCCTAACTGTGCGTTATTGTCTATACTGATTTGTCATACGTTTCCTAAATGTGCGTTATTGTCCATACTGATTTGTCATACGTTTCCTAACTGTGCGTTATTGTCCATACTGATTTGTCATACGTTTCCTAACTGTGCGTTATTGTCCATACTGATTGTCATACGTTTCCTAACTGTGCGTAATTGTCTATACTGATTTCTCATACGTTTCCTAACTGTGCGTTATTTCTATACTGATTAGTCATACGTTTCCTAACTGTGCGTTATTGACCATACTGATTTGTCATACGTTTCCTAAATGTGCGTTATTGTCCATACTGATTTGTCATACGTTTCCTAACTGTGCGTTATTGACCATACTGATTTGTCATACGTTTCCTAACTGTGCGTTATTGACCATACTGATTTGTCATACGTTTCCTAACTGTGCGTTATTGACCATACTGATTTGTCATACGTTTCCTAACTGTGCGTTATTGTCCATACTGATTTGTCATACGTTTCCTAACTGTGCGTTATTGGCCATACTTATTTGTCATACGTTTCCTAACTGTGCGTTATTGTCCATACTGATTGTCATACGTTTCCTAACTGTGCGTTATTGTCCATACTGATTCGTCATACGTTTCCTAACTGTGCGTTATTGTCCATACTGATTGTCATACGTTTCATAACTGTGCGTTATTGTCCATACTGATTTGTCATACGTTTCCTAACTGTGCGTTATTGTCCATACTGATTTGTCATACGTTTCCTAACTGTGCGTTATTGACCATACTGATTTGTCATACGTTTCCTAACTGTGCGTTATTGTCCATACTGATTTGTCATACGTTTCCTAACTGTGCGTTATTGACCATACTGATTTGTCATACGTTTCCTAACTGTGCGTTATTGTCCATACTGATTTGTCATACGTTTCCTAAATGTGCGTTATTGACCATACTGATTTGTCATACGTTTCGCTAACTGTGCGTTATTGTCCATACTGATTGTCATACGTTTCCTAACTGTGCGTTATTGTCCATACTGATTTGTCATACGTTTCCTAACTGTGCGTTATTGTCCATACTGATTTGTCATACGTTTCCTAACTGTGCGTTATTGTCCATACTGATTGTCATACGTTTCCTAACTGTGCGTTATTGTCTATACTGATTTGTCATACGTTTCCTAAATGTGCGTTATTGTCCATACTGATTTGTCATACGTTTCCTAACTGTGCGTTATTGTCCATACTCGTTTGTCATACGTTTCCTAACTGTGCGTTATTGTCCATACTGATTGTCATACGTTTCCTAACTGTGCGTTATTGTCTATACTGATTTGTCATACGTTTCCTAACTGTGCGTTATTGACCATACTGATTTGTAATACGTTTCCTAACTGTGCGTTATTTCTATACTGATTTGTCATACGTTTCCTAACTGTGCGTTATTGACCATACTGATTTGTCATACGTTTCCTAAATGTGCGTTATATTCCATACTGATTTGTCATACGTTTCCTAACTGTGCGTTATTGACCATACTGATTTGTCATACGTTTCCTAACTGTGCGTTATTGACCGTACTGATTTGTCATACGTTTCCTAACTGTGCGTTATTGTCCATACTGATTTGTCATACGTTTCCTAACTGTGCGTTATTGTCCATACTGATTTGTCATACGTTTCCTAACTGTGCGTTATTGTCCATACTGATTTGTCATACGTTTCCTAACTGTGCGTTATTGTCCATACTGATTGTCATACGTTTCCTAACTGTGCGTTATTGTCCATACTGATTTGTCATACGTTTCCTAACTGTGCGTTATTGTCCATACTCGTTTGTCATACGTTTCCTAACTGTGCGTTATTGTCCATACTGATTGTCATACGTTTCCTAACTGTGCGTTATTGTCTATACTGATTTCTCATACGTTTCCTAACTGTGCGTTATTGACCATACTGATTTGTCATACGTTTCCTAACTGTGCGTTATTTCTATACTGATTTGTCATACGTTTCCTAACTGTGCGTTATTGACCATACTGATTTGTCATACGTTTCCTAAATGTGCGTTATATTCCATACTGATTTGTCATACGTTTCCTAACTGTGCGTTATTGACCATACTGATTTGTCATACGTTTCCTAACTGTGCGTTATTGACCGTACTGATTTGTCATACGTTTCCTAACTGTGCGTTATTGTCCATACTGATTTGTCATACGTTTCCTAACTGTGCGTTATTGTCCATACTGATTTGTCATACGTTTCCTAACTGTGCGTTATTGTCCATACTGATTTGTCATACGTTTCCTAACTGTGCGTTATTGTCCATACTGATTGTCATACGTTTCCTAACTGTGCGTTATTGTCCATACTGATTTGTCATACGTTTCCTAACTGTGCGTTATTGTCCATACTGATTGTCATACGTTTCATAACTGTGCGTTATTGTCCATACTGATTTCTCATACGTTTCCTAACTGTGCGTTATTGTCCATACTGATTTGTCATACGTTTCCTAACTGTGCGTTATTGTCAATACTGATTTGTCATACGTTTCCTAACTGTGCGTTATTGACCATACTGATTTGTCATACGTTTCCTAAATGTGCGTTATTGTCCATACTGATTTGTCATACGTTTCCTAACTGTGCGTTATTGTCCATACTGATTGTCATACGTTTCCTAACTGTGCGTTATTGTCCATACTGATTTGTGATACGTTTCCTAACTGTGCGTTATTGTCCATACTGATTTGTCATACGTTTCCTGACTGTGCGTTATTGTCCATACTGATTTGTCATACGTTTCCTAACTGTGCGTTATTGTCCATACTGATTTGTCATACGTTTCCTAACTGTGCGTTATTGACCATACTGATTTGTCATACGTTTCCTAACTGTGCGTTATTGTCCATACTGATTTGTCATACGTTTCCTAACTGTGCGTTATTGACCATACTGATTTGTCATACGTTTCCTAACTGTGCGTTATTGTCCATACTGATTTGTCATACGTTTCCTAAATGTGCGTTATTGACCATACTGATTTGTCATACGTTTCCTAACTGTGCGTTATTGACCATACTGATTTGTCATAGTTTCCTAACTGTGCGTTATTGACCATACTGATTTGTCATAGTTTCCTAACTGTGCGTTATTGACCATACTGATTTGTCATACGTTTTCTAACGTTATTCGTGCGTTATTGACCATACTGATTTGTCATACGTTTTCTAACGTTATTCGTGCGTTATTGACCATACTGATTTGTCATACGTTTTCTAACGTTATTCGTGCGTTATTGACCATACTGATTTGTCATACGTTTTCTAACGTTATTCGTGCGTTATTGACCATACTGATTTGTCATACGTTGTCTAACGTTATTCGTGCGTTATTGACCATACTGATTTGTCATACGTTTTCTAACGTTATTCGTGCGTTATTGACCATACTGATTTGTCATACGTTCCATAACGTTATTCGTGCGTTATTGACCATACTGATTTGTCATACGTTTTCTAACGTTATTCGTGCGTTATTAACCATACTGATTTGTCATACGTTTTCTAACGTTATTCGTGCGTTATTGACCATACTGATTTGTCATACGTTTTCTAACGTTATTCGTGCGTTATTGACCATACTGATTTGTCATACGTTTTCTAACGTTATTCGTGCGTTATTGACCATACTGATTTGTCATACGTTTTCTAACGTTATTCGTGCGTTATTGACCATACTGATTTGTCATACGTTTTCTAACGTTATTCGTGCGTTATTGACCATACTGATTTGTCATACGTTCCATAACGTTATTCGTGCGTTATTGACCATACTGATTTGTCATACGTTCCATAACGTTATTCGTGCGTTATTGACCATACTGATTTGTCATACGTTTTCTAACGTTATTCGTGCGTTATTGACCATACTGTTTTGTCATACGTTTTCTAACGTTATTCGTGCGTTATTGACCATACTGATTTGTCATACGTTCCATAACGTTATTCGTGCGTTATTGACCATACTGATTTGTCATACGTTTTCTAACGTTATTCGTGCGTTATTGACCATACTGATTTGTCATACGTTTTCTAACGTTATTCGTGCGTTATTGACCATACTGATTTGTCATACGTTTTCTAACGTTATTCGTGCGTTATTGACCATACTGATTTGTCATACGTTTTCTAACGTTATTCGTGCGTTATTGACCATACTGATTTGTCATACGTTTTCTAACGTTATTCGTGCGTTATTGACCATACTGATTTGTCATACGTTTTCTAACGTTATTCGTGCGTTATTGACCATACTGATTTGTCATACGTTCCATAACGTTATTCGTGCGTTATTGACCATACTGATTTGTCATACGTTTTCTAACGTTATTCGTGCGTTATTGACCATACTGATTTGTCATACGTTTTCTAACGTTATTCGTGCGTTATTGACCATACTGATTTGTCATACGTTTTCTAACGTTATTCGTGCGTTATTGACCATACTGATTTGTCATACGTTCCATAACGTTATTCGTGCGTTATTGACCATACTGATTTGTCATACGTTCCATAACGTTATTCGTGCGTTATTGACCATACTGATTTGTCATACGTTTTCTAACGTTATTCGTGCGTTATTGACCATACTGTTTTGTCATACGTTTTCTAACGTTATTCGTGCGTTATTGACCATACTGATTTGTCATACGTTTTCTAACGTTATTCGTGCGTTATTGACCATACTGATTTGTCATACGTTTTCTAACGTTATTCGTGCGTTATTGACCATACTGATTTGTCATACGTTTTCTAACGTTATTCGTGCGTTATTGACCATACTGATTTGTCATACGTTTTCTAACGTTATTCGTGCGTTATTGACCATACTGATTTGTCATACGTTCCATAACGTTATTCGTGCGTTATTGACCATACTGATTTGTCATACGTTTTCTAACGTTATTCGTGCGTTATTGACCATACTGATTTGTCATACGTTTTCTAACGTTATTCGTGCGTTATTGACCATACTGATTTGTCATACGTTTTCTAACGTTATTCGTGCGTTATTGACCATACTGATTTGTCATACGTTCCATAACGTTATTCGTGCGTTATTGACCATACTGATTTGTCATACGTTTTCTAACGTTATTCGTGCGTTATTGACCATACTGATTTGTCATACGTTTTCTAACGTTATTCGTGCGTTATTGACCATACTGATTTGTCATACGTTCCATAACGTTATTCGTGCGTTATTGACCATACTGATTTGTCATACGTTTTCTAACGTTATTCGTGCGTTATTGACCATACTGATTTGTCATACGTTTTCTAACGTTATTCGTGCGTTATTGACCATACTGATTTGTCATACGTTTTCTAACGTTATTCGTGCGTTATTGACCATACTGATTTGTCATACGTTCCATAACGTTATTCGTGCGTTATTGATCATACTGATTTGTCATACGTTTTCTAACGTTATTCGTGCGTTATTGACTATACTGATTTGTCATACGTTTTCTAACGTTATTCGTGCGTTATTGACCATACTGATTTGTCATACGTTCCATAACGTTATTCGTGCGTTATTGACCATACTGATTTGTCATACGTTTTCTAACGTTATTCGTGCGTTATTGACCATACTGATTTGTCATACGTTTTCTAACGTTATTCGTGCGTTATTGACCATACTGATTTGTCATACGTTCCATAACGTTATTCGTGCGTTATTGACCATACTGATTTGTCATACGTTTTCTAACGTTATTCGTGCGTTATTGACCATACTGATTTGTCATACGTTTTCTAACGTTATTCGTGCGTTATTGACCATACTGATTTGTCATACGTTCCATAACGTTATTCGTGCGTTATTGACCATACTGATTTGTCATACGTTCCATAACGTTATTCGTGCGTTATTGACCATACTGATTTGTCATACGTTTTCTAACGTTATTCGTGCGTTATTGACCATACTGATTTGTCATACGTTTTCTAACGTTATTCGTGCGTTATTGACCATACTGATTTGTCATACGTTCCATAACGTTATTCGTGCGTTATTGACCATACTGATTTGTCATACGTTTTCTAACGTTATTCGTGCGTTATTGACCATACTGATTTGTCATACGTTTTCTAACGTTATTCGTGCGTTATTGACCATACTGATTTGTCATACGTTTTCTAACGTTATTCGTGCGTTATTGACCATACTGATTTGTCATACGTTCCATAACGTTATTCGTGCGTTATTGATCATACTGATTTGTCATACGTTTTCTAACGTTATTCGTGCGTTATTGACTATACTGATTTGTCATACGTTTTCTAACGTTATTCGTGCGTTATTGACCATACTGATTTGTCATACGTTCCATAACGTTATTCGTGCGTTATTGACCATACTGATTTGTCATACGTTTTCTAACGTTATTCGTGCGTTATTGACCATACTGATTTGTCATACGTTTTCTAACGTTATTCGTGCGTTATTGACCATACTGATTTGTCATACGTTCCATAACGTTATTCGTGCGTTATTGACCATACTGATTTGTCATACGTTTTCTAACGTTATTCGTGCGTTATTGACCATACTGATTTGTCATACGTTTTCTAACGTTATTCGTGCGTTATTGACCATACTGATTTGTCATACGTTCCATAACGTTATTCGTGCGTTATTGACCATACTGATTTGTCATACGTTTTCTAACGTTATTCGTGCGTTATTGACCATACTGATTTGTCATAAGTTTTCTAACGTTATTCGTGCGTTATTGAACATGCTGATGTGCCATACGTTTCCTAACTGTACGTTATTGACCATGCTGATGTTCTATACGTTTCTTGCCTTTATTCGTGCAATATTGATCATTCTGATTTGTAAACAGCGATTGCAGAGTGTGCGACGGTATGCATTAGCCCATTCACGCAAACACAAAAAGGGAGAAAGAGACAGAAATTAAAAGCGAAAATGAAAAAAGACCGGAGGAGAAAAGAATATATAAAAGTAAAATAGGAAGGGACATATAGATAGATTAAGAGAGAGAGAGAGAGAATAACGCTATGAAAGAGAAGGTAGATGGGGTATGTGTAAGGCAGTTAAATGCATACAGATAGGCTTGAGACAGAAATAGATAAATAATCAACACTCAATAACCTCATATAGAAAGAGAGAGAGAGGGAGAGAGAGTGGGGAGAGAGAGTCAAAGAGCTAGAGAGGAGAGAGAGACAGAGAGGAAAAGAGAGAGGGAGACATACTTAGAAAGAAGGAGAGAGATAAAGACAGATAAAGGGAACTAGAATTAAAGGGTTGGATCAGGGGTATGTAAAAACTTGGTGTTTGGTCTGGATGAGGGCGAATGTAATGGCTGTCATCGGTAATCGATGCTCTTTGGTCTATATCCATCTGGCTGCTTCCGGTTGATTCCGGAAGTGGGGTGCGGGAACAATAGCATATCCCGGCCTCTGCCGAGATGCGCCCACAGACATCGAGCGCGCCCGCAAATGGCCTTCTCCCTCGTGATCACTTACGCTCGCTTATGCAAATCCCTGCGCCCTCTACCCACGCCATCGCGCCTAAACATTCGATACAAGACGATCGTCGTCTCCCCTCACTCCTCGGATCGCCTTCACTGCGTTAATCCCCGACTCTACTCGCTCGGACGGGATAGAGTAGGAATCGTCCATGACATTTTTATGTTCATTTTTTGCCTTTTCTTGAAATATCTTTCTCTGTGCGTGCACTTCGAAAATTATGTTACCGTGATCGGTATTAGGTGTCTATTTGTAACAAAACCAACGTCATAATGTTCAATAATGTTATTGTTATATTTTGAATACTTTAGATACAAGAAAAGCTTAAAAATTGAGAATTATTTAATTACTCGGTTATCCGTGTCGTTAAATGTGGTGTATTCCTTTTTCATTGATTCTGTTTGTTGCATAATTAAAAACAGAGCAGATGCGTGCCTTTAAAAATTTTAATCAACGACTCATGCACTGGCAAACCTGATCATCCAGAGACGCAAAGAAAAGGAATAAGATAATTAAAAGATGTTTAAAGAATCACATATTTTTTATATCTTCTATATAAAACTCAATGTATGTATGTTTGTGTGTGCGTGTTACTTATAGAAAAAAGTTAGAGAATATAGATAAAATCTATAAGTGTATTCTGATTTAAAATTCACAGAGTAAGATGATGGGGGTATTGCCGAATCTCTACATCCACCCCTTAGGGGTCTATGCGACAGATTTTTTCAGGGGGTTCGTTTTCAGTTATTTTTCATTCTATTTTATAGTAATTAGAAAATGCTGAGTCATATTTTGCTTTAATTACGTAATACTTTGAAATAACTTTTAATTTTATTTAACGTTTCTTAGCGTCAATTCTATTTACATGGAGGGGGTAGAAACTATGCGAAGGTCCGCCACTAGCCGCCACTGCCCGCCACTCTGTACGTACACAAATACATGCACATGTACATTTCATAATATTTTATATAAGAAAGGTATTCGGCGTTGTCCGGTAAATTATACCTCAAGTACATAAAACAATTTATGGTTTTTAATGAAATTTATGTGTTAGAAAATAGCTAATGAAGAACAATAACTCACGTTTAAAACACAATTTAGGTTTGTTTAAAAAAGGTTAGAGAATATAGATAACCTATAAAAGTGTATTCTTATTTAAAAGTTTTTATATAAAGATGTTACAC
Organism: Sepiola atlantica; assembly: GCA_963556195.1. NCBI lineage: Eukaryota > Metazoa > Mollusca > Cephalopoda > Sepiida > Sepiolidae > Sepiola > Sepiola atlantica. The sequence goes on along the minus strand of OY744527.1, from coordinate 32,666,199 downwards.
ACACTCTTTAATTTCTACTACTTTATTTTATCGCCCCGGACAACGCCGGGTAGCCCTGCTAGTACAGGGTTAAGCTCCACATCGCCTAAAGTCCCCAAAATGAGGCTCAACCATTGGCTGGCACGGAGCGCTATTTCCCTTCGGAGTTCCATTCATGGTTTAAATGGAATCGATCGTTTAAGAAATATAGGCCTAGAACGCAAATTAATGTATGAATATTTTAAGAGATTGGGAAATCGAACTATGCAAGGGTTTACGGGGATTCGGCACTGAACGGATCAAAATGGTTTGATGTGATATAATATAAAATAACCACAAATTTAGTTGCTTAAAAATGAACCAAACAACGTTTATCAAGCAAGCAATACGAATGACCGAGATAATATCCTTAAACTCCGAAAAGAAAAGAAAAATTGGTTACAAAAATCTAATACTATAAATACCAAACACGCATTCTGAATAATATTAAAACATTCGACAGTTCCTAAAGAACCTTCAGAAAAGAAAGAAATATCGTAAATATAAATTGCTTGGTTGTAAATGCCCCAACAATAGTTGATGAGCCGTAAAATGAACTCAAATCAATTAATTCACTTCAGCAGATAAATATTGTCTCAGTGTAATATGATCGAAGGTGCTGAGAGTAGGCTGGCTTCAAGTGTGTGTTACTCTAAGGTAGAACTTTTGTCGACATTCATCTTCTGTCTGAATGCAGCCGTTGCAAATTTAAATCAAAATGTCCTCTTTCTTTTCACGTCACATTTTCGCTCACCTGAAGAATAAGCTTATGCCTGACGCTGCGCATCGACGCAACGTAAGGACCAACCTCTCACTGACATGTATTCTTTTATCTTGTCCTTGGATTCTTTCTATTGCACCAAATATATTGAAAAAGAAAAGAAATATTCAACGCTAGCGTAGATATACGACATTAACGATCTTACACTGGTCAATCATGCGATTACTACTAATTGAATTTTATTTTTTCTCACAGAAATCAAGATGAATCAATTTTATGTATTCACTATCATATAATCTCATGTAAACCTATAAAAATAAGGCCAAAAATGTTTGTTAAATACATCATGCATGTCATTACTGATGGTAGTTAAACAGGAGCACTTAATAATCCACCAATAGGAACGCTAAGAGTGGCGCAGTGCAAAATGGAACGCATTATGCTATGCATTATTTTAGGTGAAAGAAAAAGAAACATCTGGATCAGACAGCAAACAGGAGTAGATGACATCATCACCAATATACGAACGAAAAAAAAATATAGATGGGCAGGGCACTATTCAGGATGTACAGACAATAGGTGGACATATAGAGCGATAGAATTGACACCGAGACAGAGGAAAATAGGTAGAGAAAGGCAAACCCCGGTGGAGAGACGATCGCCAAATAGGTCCTATTTAATCAAACAAAGCCATGAATAAAACAAGGTGGAAAGTAACCATGAGTAATAAAAAAAAACTGATGATGATAATGATGCTAATTATAAAGCCGCTGCTGCCGATGATGATCATGATGATCATCATGATCATCATATGATGATCATGATGATGATGAAACCTTTGTAAAAGACTAATGAACGCAGTTTCAGAAAATTAGAAGATTAATTGACTAACAGACAATGGCCAAATCCTCAGGGGATCAAACTGTATATAGAAGTGTACAATTCTCAACCCATAATCAATGTACAATTTGTGTTCGACTTAGCATCGACTTTCTTCCAAAATAGTTTATTAATCGATGATCTTTGCACAGTTTCAAGCATAGAGTTTAAATTTCTTCCGTGATGCCATCTTCGAGAATTTATAAAGTTCTTCGTTTTCTAGCATAGATGTCCAGACTTTTGCACTACAGTGTTAATATCTTCTACATAGAGTTAATACATTTCCCCCTGAACCTTTTACGAAATAAGCACATGTAACACACCATTATATTAAGCTTATTCACTCAAGCGTGTTTAAATAAATTCATCATTATTTTATCTCTCTAACACTGAATATTACTTTTGCCCCACCCTCGTAGATTCTCCATAAAACGTACTCCATAGAGATGGTAGCAAAACGTTTATCTGTTACATTTTACTACAACACTCTCCCCATATACACCGGGAACTAATAAACAAGCGATACTTTATAAAAACGTAACCCTGATTATTTACTAATCATATGGGATAAATTTAATACATAATCCAATATATTAAGCACAAGTTCCGCTAATTTTCGAGAATATCGGATAACGTTTTTTATAACTGTCACTATAGACTTATTCTCATTCCGCTTTCTACGGATTACATTTAACAAACATAATTACTTATAGTGTTCCGTGATTTAAAATGGCGGCTACCATCTCTTCAGCGATTCGACTTCATACATTCCCCTTATCAGTCTTCGTTTTCTTCAGGTATAATTTCAGTTTTTTACTTGAACACTTAGACGATTTCAAACATAACACCGTTAGCAATCTTTTTCCAAATACTTACCGAGTAAAACGAACTGCAGTGTTAATTACGACAACATTCAATTGTTCATACCAATTCCATGGAATCACGTAATACCAGTTTGTCTAGGAACCTTACACTACTTTAACTAACAGAAAACAAAAGTTTATTATTTAACTTTGGCTCATCCATACTAAACTTTAGATTAATCCAACATTTGGGATTTCCTTTTCACGTTAGGTATTCGTCTTTTTTATTGGGGTGGGGGGCAGTATTTTACATCATACGTTTTATTTTCTTCTTTATATTCCCCAATTATAACCTTCTATTTTCTCTGTCACTCTACCTACCCTCTCTCTCACACACACTCAACCTTCACTCTCTCTCACTATACCTACCCTATCTCTCTCTCTACCTACCCTATCTCTCTACCTACCCTCTCTCTTTCTCTTTTTACCGCCTCACTCTCTCTCTCTCTCTCTCTCTCTCTCTATATATATATATATATATATATATATATATATATAAATATATATACATTTTGTTCGCAACGCTTTCTACAAAAAACGTGTTTATATCTGTGCGGCCAATAAACATTTAAAAACTTAGGTAGCAGCCCTTCCCTAAACAAGTAACATTTTCCATAATCGGTCAGCGAAAGAAATATCCTTCTTTTCTGTGGCAATTTATATTTTTGTTAAACTCAGAAGTGTTTCGTGAGTAAATATTGTCTGATATAACTTATTTGCATTGACAAATTTTAATTCATTATTTTAATTTTTCGCAAAAACGTGTCCAGCTGGTATCATATATAATATTATTTATTTCTAATTTTTAATTCTAATTAAGTATTCAGACGAATTTGTGGGTGGGTGAATGGGGAAAACAAGCAGAAGCGTTTAGAACGATGTGAAGAACTCTAAATTGAAAAATTTAGAGGAAGAATCTGAAAGTAAAAGGACAAAAATGTTTTTATAAATGTGAATACGAATCGAAATTAGAAGTAAAAAAAGAAAGAAGGCGAGTAAGAATGAAAAAAGAAAACCTTTTCCGCATGGTAAAATAAACAAAAAAAAAGGATCAAGGAAAATATACAAAGACAAAAACATAACCTCCGCCTGATAACATAAGGATGAACCAACGTTTTATCTTGACTATACTCATATATATTGTATGAACTATTCTCGAAGTTATTCCATACAAAACCTTGATAACTCAAAGATGATTTATCTGATCAAGCTGAAATTTTACACCGTGGTTACTTGCATGAAAGAGCACTGCATTTTGAAAAATTGGAAGTTGACATTCCGTCAGAATTAGGAACCTCACTGAACTTTTCATTATTAAAGACATATAAAATAAGGGCCGTCATTGGCTATAATATAGGCCATAAAGCGAGTCTCTTCTAAACTTGACTTTGTTCTTTGACCTAGATATCACAAAATTAATTGACTGATATTTTCACTAAGTTTGTTGACGATTGGGCAAGCTATGTTGGGCGAGGCTGTACACAAACACACCAACAAAACTCGACCGGAAATATGACCTCCCTGGCGAAGGTAATAACAAATAGAGTAGAATGAAAAAAATACGAAACGAACAATGAACAAGAGTGGTTTAAACAAAATATGTGATTTATCACATTTTACTAATGAATTGTATAAATATTTTGATTATACATTTTTAGGCTAATGGATTCGACATGGAAGTCCTGTTGTCATATTCGTGCTGGTGAATTCTGTTGTATTTGAGGCTTCTTGATAAGATGCAGCAACGTATCTGTAATTTGATTGGATACACCCTTTCTTATTCTCTATAACCTCTATCTCACAGACATGATGTCACTAGTCTCAGTCTTTTCTATAAATGCTATTATGGCATGTGTTCTTCAGAATTGTGTGATCTATTCCTATTTCTCTTGTTCTAGCTCGTTTGATTCGTTGGTCTAGATGTCTCCATCAATTCGCTGTTTTGATACCTCATTGTAATACAGTTTCCTATTCCAGTAGTATCTTTCCAAGAACTGCAGGCTTGTGGAACTCCCTTCCTGCTGACTGTGTCACTCCTACTTATAGCCTTGTTCTTTTCAAGACTAACACCAATAGGCATCCCCTGTCTTTGCGATAATCATATTTTGTTTTGTTTAGCTCTTTACATCAAGTGGCTTCATGCCTTATCTCGAAATATTTCCATTAAAAGTAAAAAACATCTACATCTCAGGATTTGGATCCTTTGGATTTTAACATATAGGGACATATTAAATCAGTGGTGTACACTCACAGAACAAGAGTACTACGAACACTACAAAACGGCACTACATTAATGTTATTCAGTTTAATTAGACATTGCTACTTACTATTAACTTTCAGGGATTCAGAATCCGGACAGAACTCATGGGATTGCGTAATGCCACTATTCTTCCTTTCTTACTCCCTTTTCATGATAACCCTATTTATTATTTCCCTTTTTAGTATTACACTTTTTATTGTTACCCTTTTTATTATTACCATTTTTATTATTACCCTTTTATGATTACTCTTTTTATTATTACCATGTTAATTATTACCCTTTTTATTATTTCCCTTTTTATTATTACCCTTTTTATTATCACCATTTTTTATTACCCTTTTTATTATTACCCTTTTTATGATTACCGTTTTTATTATTACCCTTTTTATGATTACCCTTTTTATCATTACCGTTTTTATTATTATCCTTTTTATTATTATCCTTTTTATTATTACCCTTTTTATTATTTCCCTTTTTATTATTTTCCTATTTATGATTATCTTTTTATTATTACCCTTTTTATTATTTCCCTTTTTATTATTTTGCTTTTTTATTATTACCATTTTTATTATTACCATTTGTATTACTACCCTATTTATTATAACCCTTTTTATTATTTCCCTTTTTATTATTACGCTTTTTTATCATTACGCTTTTATTATTACCCTTTTTATGATTACCCTTTTTATTATTACCCTTTTTATGATTACCCTTTTTATTATTTCCCTTTTTATTGTTACGCTTTTTTATTATTACGCTTTTATAATTACCCTTTTTATGATAACCCTTTTTATGATTGCTTATTTTTATGATTACCCTTTTTATTATTACCCTTTTCATTATTGGCTTTTTTATGGTAACCCTTTTTATGATTACCCTTTTTATGATTACACTTTTTATGATTACTCTGTTTTTCTTTAATCTGTTTAGCGTTCCAGCATTCCCCATCTTCATTTTTCTACGAAGGATAATATTTATATTATACCAACTTCCTTTTCTTTCTTCAAAATGTGATTCCTTTTTAGCAAAAGAAAAAAGGTATCACATTCCCCCTCTGGTATTTGTCGGTAACATTACGTATGTTCTTCCCTGTCCCATTAAAGTGTCCGTTTTTACACCCAACTCTACGCCATAAAGGAGCACAGGTTGTGGTGCACGCATTACCGTACACGCAAACCACCAATCGACCTCGACTCTCGTTCCTACTCAATCCAACATACGCGTAGACACATGTGTAGTCGCATATACAGATGTTATAAATAATACCGTAAGAGGACGAAAAAACACAAACTCACCATAAAACACTTACAATATTAGATAATGCCATTATTGCATAAACAGATACGATGCAAGTACTGTAAACCCAATTTATGAAACTATCATTATATCTCAAAACTAAAAACAAAATATATCGATGTCGAAAGGGAATCAACTGCTCCTAAACTCTAATTAAAATTCGAAATGATTTTACGATATATTCTAAAGAGAAATGTATATACTAATATTTAACGTTAATTTTCTTTTAGTAAATGCGATTCATTATACTTGATAGCTTTATTCAAACAAAACCAATATTAGATTCTGGTTCGTCAGTTCGTGTTGTGGTTCGTTGCAGATTGTTGTTAACAAGAATAACATATAATTCAATTTACTTCCTTTCAGAAAATACTTTGTCCAACTCAAAATTATTTTCTAATGGGCGCTTAAAAGATAACATATTAAATGTTAGCGGTTTTTCTTTTTGTGAAAAGGGGGTTAATTTTTATGGTAAAAATTCAACTTTTTGAAAACATCATAAGTTTTGCTATAAACGGAATGTATGTTTTAAAATGGGCAGTAATAATTATACGAATAAAAATTAATTTTGAAACCAATTCGAAACATTTACTAAATTATTATTATATCATATGTTGAGCTCTTGTAATATATACACTATTGAGCTTTTACCCTAACGTTTGTGTGAATTTAAAGCAATTTATGTAATATATATTATGCATTTAATGCACTGATTAGAGCCAAAAAGCTTGAAACGACGTCGCGTGTACATAAATAATATTTATTATTTATTTATGAATATCATTATTAAAAGCCCTTTAAAAATAAAGTGTAGCACTGTTGTGAGCTAATAAAAAAATAGTCATTCACTTAAGCTACAAAGCGAGACTCAAATCAGGTTTATAGAGTCCTATAGAATGTCTTGATTTTCATCGCTGGCCGAAATTGGCATATATATAACTTACTTTTTCCGTATCACGTGATCATTTCCTAGGATTGAAAAAGATAAAGCGAAAGCGTGCGGTGTCAATGGTGACTATCTGAACCGGGTTCGTGCCTTGTAAATGTCTGAAATTATCACTTACATGCACTGATGAGAGCCAAACAGCTTGAAACGACGTCGTATGTAGGTAAATATAATTATATATATATATATATATATATATATATATATATATATATATATATATATATATATATATATATATATATATATTTCAATTCATTAATTAAGTTCATAAAGTGGACTTACATCTTATATTTCTTTTAAAGTGCTCAATAAAAAGTAGAATGTTATGAGAAAAACTTATATGAACGTTAGAGGAACCTACGCGAGTTAACCAGCGTTTCAATGTCAACACATTTCATCGTGGCTGCAAATGAGTTGCCATCGAAACTATGGAAAACTCATAATGTTTATAAAGGTGTTTACCTTGTATAGTCTTGGAAGTTTTTCAACCATTACAACTATATGAAAAAAACACTTTTAGACCCGAGTCCTTCGTTGAAAAACTACTTTATTGTAAGTCAATTAACTTTTTACGGTCACTATATTAGTTTGCTTCCAAGAATGTACGCTAGTCTTAACATTATTTAAGAGATTATCAGTTGTTTACCACGTAAAACCGTTTCGTGAATTTAAAAGCTTAACAGTATTTTAGCTCATGGCATGTTGAGCAGACACCACTTCCCTTAAAGAAAAACAAGAACAAAACGTTCCGGATATTAGATCTAGTATTTTGTTCCAGATTAATTTTTTGCTAACTTATTGTGTTATTAAAAAATATTCTCCTTACCTGTGTTGTTTGTCTGTGTCTAAGAAAATATATTCGTTATTTACAAAAAAGGTTGCTGTATTTTATAGTGTTCAGACGAATCCATTAAACTATTTATTTAGTTATTTATAGTTTTATGTATTTATATTATTATTTATATTTATATTTATTTTCATTTAAAATATTTAAAAATAAATGAATATTTATATATATATATGCATGTATTTAAAATATATATATATATATATATATATATATATATATATATATATATATATATATATATATATATATACTATATGTGTTATTAATACAGATGTTAAAAACAACAGAACTCCTCCGTTTTGTTAGTCTTTTTTTATTTTTCTCAATTCGTCGAATGATTTTTTTATGTTGACATCGAATGAATTAATACATGAACCGTATGTTACACGAACGTTTTCGACTCCTTCTGGAATCATCATCAGGTGTTTGATGGTATAATATATGTGTTATATATACGTTTATACATTTTTACTGAATTTTTTAGATAGTATTGGATTGACTCAATTAAAACTTATGTTATAGCTGATGGTGTTATAGCTGACTACTTATGCTGTTATAATTGAGTAATAATGATATAAATAATGTTTTCATAATTTCATAATATCATACTGAGTAACGATTTATAACTGAGTAATAATGTTATAACCAGGCAATATTGGCACAACTGAGAAATTATTTCATAACTGATTAATGATATCACACTGAGAAACGGTGGTACAACCAGGTATTGCTCTCTAAGTAATGATGTTACAACTAAGTAATGATGTCATAACTGAGTAATTGTGTTATAACTAAATAATATTGATTTTATAACTGAGTAATGACTTAAAAGCATCAAGATTGCGACCAATTGCCTTATTTAATTGTTTAAATATTTTATTCTGATGAAGACAGAAATGTATTCATTTTAAGGTAACACGATCTATTCTGAGAAATTCGGACATAATGCTCCCGTAAAAATACACACTAAGCAGGTACTATTGTTATTCGGCATGAGTACGATATAAAAAGGGAAGGAATTTCTTTTATCACATATTTTATAGATACATATTTTATCCTTAATTTTTATATCCAGATAAATGAATGTAGCTTGTGTTCCCGTGTGTTCACAATTTCATTCTAGTTCCTTTGGATACAGCAAATGTTTTTAAAAAACTATTCGTTATCATTAATGCATACAAGGTCGTCAATCAATCACCTGCAATCATGGTAACTATACGCTCTAGATATATCATTTTTATTAATGATGACATATATATATATATATATATATATATATATATATATATATATATGAAGATAGATAGAAAAAAGAAAGATAAATATGTACGAATGACAAATCTATTTCAACTTCGATTGTCCAATGCCAGGTGGACTCGGTGATAACATGTTCAATTTTCTTCCTTTGATTGAACAATCGAAGTTGAAATAGATTTCTCATTCGTACATATTTATCTTTCTTCTTTCATTTATCTTTATAATTGCTCTATCTCATATATTGAGCTTAAACTATTTCAGTATACTTTTAGTTTCAGATTATATATATATATATATATATATATATATATATATATATATATATATATATATATATATATATATTGCCATGGATATAATGAAATTATCTTACGCTTTACTTATTTCCTTAACAGATTTCGTATAATTTAAATATTCAGGTTTTCTATAGTTTAGGTTTCCTAATTTAGAATTTTCAATTATCGCTAGATTACCGGTAATTATATGCCCTATGTAAGGGGAGGATTTACATTCACATTCTGGTATATACGTTTTATCATGATCACTTATATTTAAATTCTCTACAGTTTCTTTATAGTAAAAATCCTTATTCCGTATAGTTTGCCCTAGCTTATATGTTACTATTGGTTTCTGTTCCTCTATGTTAAGTTTATTGGGTAGTGATTGGATGATATATGGATTATTAAATATTTTAGGTAGATTTATATCATCAAATCCTTTATTTTCATACAAAACTACACAAACATTTAGAGGTTTATTTTATACCCTGAACGAGTTGGTTGTATAATTATATATTAATTATATCCATAGAGTAAGTTCTTTCCTGTGCATCACATCCGTTTGTAATTCTTTGGACGCTATTTCCTTCAATAGCTATTAAGAAAACTTTTTACGCTATTTCCTTCAATAGCTATTAAGATAACTTTTTACGCTATTTCCTTCAATAGCTATTAAGAAAACTTTTTACGCTATTTCCTTCAATAGCTATTGAGACAACTTTTTACGCGGTTTCCTTCAATAGCTATTAAGATAACTTTTTACGCTATTTCCTTCATTAGCTATTAAGCTAACTTTTTACGCTATTTCCTTCAATAGCTATTAAGATAACTTTTTACGCTATTTCCTTCAATAGCTATTAAGATAACTTTTTACGCTATCTCCTTCAATAGCTATTAAGATAACTTTTTACGCTATTTCCTTCATTAGCTATTAAGCTAACTTTTTACGCTATTTCCTTCAATAGCTATTAAGATAACTTTTTACGCTATCTCCTTCAATAGCTATTAAGATAACTTTTTACGCTATTTCCTTCAATAGCTATTAAGATAACTTTTTACGCTATCTCCTTCAATAGCTATTAAGATAACTTTTTACGCTATTTCCTTCAATAGCTATTAAGATAACTTTTTACGCTATCTCCTTCAATAGCTATTAAGATAACTTTTTACGCTATTTCCTTCATTAGCTATTAAGCTAACTTTTTACGCTATTTCCTTCAATAGCTATTAAGATAACTTTTTACGCTATTTCCTTCGATAGCTATTAAGATAACTTTTTACGCTATTTCCTTCAATAGCTATTAAGATAACCTTTTACGCTATCTCCTTCAATAGCTATTAAGATAACTTTTTACGCTCTTTCCTTCAATAGCTATTAAGATAACTTTTTACGCTATTTCCTTCAATAGCTATTAAGATAACCTTTTACGCTATCTCCTTCAATAGCTATTAAGATAACCTTTTACGCTATCTCCTTCAATAGCAATTAAGATAACTTTTTACGCTATTTCCTTCAATAGCTATTAAGATAACTTTTTACGCTATTTCCTTCAATAGCTATTAAGATAACTTTTTACGCTATTTCCTTCAATAGCTATTAAGATAACCTTTTACGCTATTTCCTTCAATAGCTATTAAGATAACCTTTTACGCTATCTCCTTCAATAGCTATTAAGATAACTTTTTACGCTATTTCCTTCAATAGCTATTAAGATAACCTTTTACGCTATCTCCTTCAATAGCTATTAAGATAACTTTTTACGCTATCTCCTTCAATAGCTATTAAGATAACCTTTTACGCTATTTCCTTCAATAGCTATTAAGATAACTTTTTACGCTATTTCCTTCAATAGCTATTAAGATAACTTTTTACGCTATCTCCTTCAATAGCTATTAAGATAACTTTTTACGCTATTTCCTTCATTAGCTATTAAGCTAACTTTTTACGCTATTTCCTTCAATAGCTATTAAGATAACTTTTTACGCTATCTCCTTCAATAGCTATTAAGATAACTTTTTACGCTATTTCCTTCAATAGCTATTAAGATAACTTTTTACGCTATCTCCTTCAATAGCTATTAAGATAACTTTTTACGCTATTTCCTTCAATAGCTATTAAGATAACTTTTTACGCTATCTCCTTCAATAGCTATTAAGATAACTTTTTACGCTATTTCCTTCATTAGCTATTAAGCTAACTTTTTACGCTATTTCCTTCAATAGCTATTAAGATAACTTTTTACGCTATTTCCTTCAATAGCTATTAAGATAACTTTTTACGCTATTTCCTTCAATAGCTATTAAGATAACTTTTTACGCTATTTCCTTCAATAGCTATTAAGATAACTTTTTACGCTATTTCCTTCAATAGCTATTAAGATAACCTTTTACGCTATCTCCTTCAATAGCTATTAAGATAACTTTTTACGCTATTTCCTTCAATAGCTATTAAGATAACTTTTTACGCTATTTCCTTCAATAGCTATTAAGATAACCTTTTACGCTATCTCCTTCAATAGCTATTAAGATAACCTTTTACGCTATCTCCTTCAATAGCTATTAAGATAACTTTTTACGCTATTTCCTTCAATAGCTATTAAGATAACTTTTTACGCTATTTCCTTCAATAGCTATTAAGATAACTTTTTACGCTATTTCCTTCAATAGCTATTAAGATAACCTTTTACGCTATTTCCTTCAATAGCTATTAAGATAACCTTTTACGCTATCTCCTTCAATAGCTATTAAGATAACTTTTTACGCTATTTCCTTCAATAGCTATTAAGATAACCTTTTACGCTATCTCCTTCAATAGCTATTAAGATAACTTTTTACGCTATTTCCTTCAATAGCTATTAAGATAACTTTTTACGCTATTTCCTTCAATAGCTATTAAGATAACCTTTTACGCTATCTCCTTCAATAGCTATTAAGATAACTTTTTTACGCTATCTCCTTCAATAGCTATTAAGATAACTTTTTACGCTATCTCCTTCAATAGCTATTAAGATAACTTTTTACGCTATCTCCTTCAATAGCTATTAAGATAACTTTTTACGCTATCTCCTTCAATAGCTATTAAGATAACTTTTTACGCTATCTCCTTCAATAGCTATTAAGATAACTTTTTACGCTATTTCCTTCAATAGCTATTAAGATAACTTTTTACGCTATTTCCGTCAATAGTTTATTTTTTGATTCAGAAGTTGTCTACTGTAATTTAAAGACTCGAAACTATTAGTCATGATAATATTTCGTTAAATAATTCCTCGCATGAAACGGCAGATTCTATATTTTGTATTTACATGATTTCTAGCTCTAGTACCGTAGCGAGACAAGGCTCGATATAATCACCCTACATTTTCTAATTCGTCTTGTAAGTTATTTTTCTTTGACACTATGGATAAATTGCTCCCATTGACTTAATTATTTAATCGTCATTATTTTGACATATTTTTAGTATATTATTCCATTCTTCACCAAAACTATTGTATCCATGATCTTTAAATGGTTCAATAATTCGTATTGAAATAAAAACGATTTACTACAGGTTTCTATACGATGTTTAATAACATGGATACATCCTATGTACATTCATACGTCTTTTTAAAAGAAAACACTGTTTCGCGTACATATTGCCAATTACAATTTCTACATGACAATAAGTACATTTTATTTCGTGGCCTACACGAAAAATCCTCCCCCCAATGATTTAGAACCGGATAAATACTATTTGTTAGAGTTGATTGATATTATTTAAATGTTATAAGAATATCACAAGTTTTACATAATGAGTTCCACAGGGAGCAATCTTAACTTTATTTTCATCGGACGAGTTCTATTTGCCATTTCGAAAAAAGGAACTCCCACTTCTGTGCCTCTAATGACAACGGCTTTTTTTTTAATGTTTTATGACGACGAAAACAACTTGAATATATTTGGTACCAGAAAATATATGTATATATATATATATATATATATATATATATATATATATATATATATATATATATATATATAAATATATATTTATATATATATATAGAAAATTATTCCCAACTAGCATCAAAGTAAACATTATCTCCAACTAACATCAAGGTCAAAATGCTCATCGTATAAATAAATGAATTCGTTCAAAAGTATCGCAAACGAAAATAAATAAATGAATGACACTAACACAAACATCTAGTTTCGTTATATTCTTTAGGGATTCAATGGTGATGAGGATGTTGTCGACGTATCTGATGTATATAGGAGGTTTGTTTATTAAGTTGGTGAAGATTTTATTTTCAATGTGTGACATGTAATATTCAGCAAACGGGGGACCGAAGGGTGATCCCATCGAGAAGCCGTCGACTTGGATGTATATTTTGCCTGGGGGATCAGTGAATGGGACTTGTATATACATATATATATATATATATATATATATATACATATATATATATATATATATAGTATAATGCTTTATATATACTGCCTACTCGTCGATCTATAATCATGTCTGCGTAAGCGTGTTGACCGTTGTTGAACGTCAACACATTGTTCTCTTCCCTTTTTCTAATAAATAGCGTTACATGCGCATAGAATTTTTCGTTCAGATCAATATCATATTTATCATTACGATGTAATCATATTGATTGGTAAGGCAGCATATCTATCAAAGAGATGAGCCGATTGCGGATCGAAATTGTATCTAACTGTTGATGGCACGTAATAGCAATGCAACTTTATTCATTAATTAATCATCAGTTTGCTACGATGATTAACCCATTACAGCGGAGAGAAAATAAGGTACACCATAGCATCTGTTTTTCACGCGCCGTGTCGCTTGTTTACCCTACGTTGCGCGGCTTCATATTCATGGAGATTATTTATTTGATTCATAATTAATTCATAAACTTTAGATATAGCTTAACTAAATGGTTCTGTGATGCACATCTTAGAGCCAACAATAAAACGGGCGCCAACTATTTTTATGCATTTTAGGTATCCAATATATACATGGAATTCTTTTGTATTTTTCCTAAACGTTTAGTAATAATTTTTCACAAATAACAATCTTGTTTAGAATAATATGATCGATTTCACTATGTCTTAATTTATAAGTACCTGAAACGTCACGTATAGCATCTACATCTGACAATAAGCGCTATATATAGTATATTTTACATATAAAAGTTATGTTATTTGCTGCCTTATCACTAGCAACTATTACAAACCTATTTTGAAGCATTTCACGGTCCATGATTATTTGTGGATGTCTAAGGAGGGGATTCGTCTTGTAAGGGTATTTACATTATTTTTAACGTTCAATCTTTTTATTTACGAATCTAAGTCCATTATTCTTCCGTGCATCAAATGTAGAATGTAATAATTTATGCTTTTTTGCTATGGATGTAATGAAATTATCTAACGCTTTACTCATTTATTTAACACATTTCGTATAATTTAAACATTTAGGTTCACTATAGTCTGGGCCTTTACTAAAGAGTTTTCTTAATTTAGAATTGTCAACAATCGTTAGATAACTGGTACTTATATTCCCTATGTAAGTATTACATAAAGGGGAGGATTTACATTCACATTCTGGTATATATATATAGTCTACTGCCTTATATAGATTTACTACTCTTATTGTCAGACGTAAGAAATATATGTGACGTCTCAGATACTTTCAAATTAAGTAATATTCATGTACAGACTCCAGTATTCTTGCCTCCAGTAATGATTCAGTAAAGAGATTGTTCATGAGTTGAGCGATGACTAAGAAGAAAACGAGAAGAGATTTAGGCTCGCTCATTTTTGTTATTGTCACTTAAAGCATGCGGGACCATTTCTCCATACTTCTGTAGCTTTAAATTGACTGAGATGCTTCTTTATAGTAGTGTGTAAGTATTCTATTTTCTGTGTCAGTCATCTGCAGAAGTTGATTTGATCGCTGTTTATCAAACTCTAGTAGGTGGCTAGAACGGGTACATCGTCAACATTACTATATTTTATCCTGACATATTTATAACAAGCGGTTCATTAAGCTATGTCATCTTTTTCGCATACAACAAAAATGTCGCGAACGGCTTTTACGGCCTTAGAACATTGATTAAAGGAAGATGTTCACTTATTTTAACATTACGTTCTATTTTTATGCGAAAAAATACACAGAAATTAACTTAAATTAACTCGAAACTAAAATGGATTTCACAATTTAGAAAACTTAATAGATTGAAACATTTAATAACGACAATAAAGTAACAAGTTGAACTCAGTTTCTTAACCCAATATTTTTTCATCATTTTAAATATTATTCTCATATCGGTTTGATTATTTACAACATTTCGTGCGGTGTAATCTCCAACATTCTACAGGTACATTTTTGCGATCTTGAGAAATTAACATTCCAGCTTGGAAAATTCATTCGAACTGAACCTTTTATGTAATCCATGTGTGTAGATTGTTCTTCTCCTGTCAACCATGACTGAACAAGATAATTACTTCACTACTAATTAAAATAACTCAGCAAACTTTTATGCATATATCCGAACACCGTTTCGTAAGATCACTCTATCTGCCTGGTGAATAGCAGCTTGTCGCTATTTACAGTTAAAGTTACTCTGTATCTACTAACTAATTGACGATGGCCGATTGGATATGATCACCGACTACGAATCAGTGGCGATTTGTGTTCGGGGTTCGCGCCTACCGACCGTCGGGAATTAGTTCCTAGACTGAAGATTACGTTTGCATGAAACATCGATGTCTCTAGGTATTTTAAAAAAACTAATATTTATTTATAAAAAATATTATTGTTTATATATATTTATATATATATAGTAGAAGTATTACTTTTGTTTCCTAGATGTTAATCCATGAAACTCAAGTGTTTATAAAAAAGTGCTCAATAACCGGTAGAGAACTTCTGAACACTTATCATGATTTTAACATAAATATCCATTGTTTCTTTACTGTATAATCAATGAATGTTTGATTTGTTAGTTTTTATTTTAACCTTCAGAGATACTTAAAGCCAGCCCTGTATTAAAATATAATTCCAAGTCCTTTATTGATGCAATTCAACAACATCCTCTATACAATAAAGACTATTTGTTTGTATTTATTTGTATACAGAAATCTAAATTCGCCCCGTCACACAAAAGTTAGAGAGTAAAACATTTATTTTTTCAAGTTACCAGGCAAAACCAGCTCAAGTGGTAAGGGAAGCGATAAAGAAAATAGCAAGTCAAACAATATCCGAAATTTATTCTCAAATATATTCTCTACCCTAAAGGTGTTTATTTCTTTAGGTCATCAGAAATGATAATAATTTATATATGAAAAATCAAATTATTGACGTTATTCTATGATTTTATATGAATATTAGTGTGAACACTAGCGAAGCATAATTTATTTCCGTAATTTTTGACTGAGCGTTTACACGATTAGTCTTATAATATACAGTTTTGGGGATGAACACGGGTTTACTAATTTTTTTTATTCTGTGTTATATTCTTGATAATGTCCTTCAATTTATGTTTTCTATTTTTGTATTCTTTTAAGCTCACGGACCGGACAAAAAAATTGGTGGACCGGATTTGGCCAGCAGGTCGTAGCTTGATGACCCAGACTCTATCCAATTGACTTCACTGGCATTATCATGTGTTATTGTTACGCGGAAGTACAACTTGGATCAAACGGAAGTGCCAATGATTAAATCTAAAATACATAATTGAACCTATTTTCACATTTATTTACTATTTTTTAAATAAATTTTATTGTTTCAATATTGAGTGTATCGCTTAGACAATTTAGTTTTCTTTCTCTTAATCTACTGTATTTACTTTTCTGTTTCTTTTAATCTCGTTTAGGTCGAAATGACGGAGCAATGGAAGAATCGCTGGAAACCCTAAGAATGTCTATATCCTACTGTTTACCAATTGTTTCCTTACAGACAGCTTGTTAGAATTACGTTGGTGGCAGGCGGAGAGGATCACGGGATACATGCAAATGGACACAGTGACGACGATAATATCAATGGCTGACAACGGCGGCAAGTCGACGTGGCGACAGACTTAAGCAGTTAAAGCTAAAGACCGCCCACGTTTCTCGCTGTTCTTTCGCTTCCGAACCTGACTCGCGATAACGGTCGGCATGTCGACCGAATGGGGGTCTAAACAAATCCAGATGCCTTTTAATAAGCAGTGTGCCTATAGACGTTAAAACGACCATGTCGGATGTCGAAATGTGGCACGTCACGATTCTCGCGTAAAATGGCATTTATTCAACGGCCCACACACCGGATTAAACGCTCTCCATTCTAGAATATAAAGCGGCGGCAGGGTTCTTACTCGTTTTAAACACGTGACACACAACAAGAAATTAAGAATGTAGATAAACAAATGACATGCGACAGAAAGTAAGGATGGGTTTGTTTTGATATGGTTTGATGGTAAATGTTCAGAATAGTTAACTCGTAAATCAAAAAATTAAAAAAAACAACACATAATTTATGTAAAACGCATTAGAATGAACTTGTCTATCAAACACAGCTAATTTTAACCCGTGGAAACATATTTAAACGCTAAAATTACAGAAAACCTTTCTTTCCAGAACACGTAAAACAAAAAATAAGAACACAAAATTCATGAAAAACGCATTAGAATGAAATTCTCTACCCAACACAAATAATTTAAACGTGTAGAAATATTAATTTAAACAGTAAAATCACAGAACAGTTAACACTAAAGAACTGCAATAAAATTATGACTGAAACCACCATCTTTTAGTAGGAAACTGATTTATAAAATTTGCTGAAAAGTAAAAAAAAAAATTACAAATCGTGTCAGCACGTTAAAACAAGCGAAGTTTATTAGTGAATGTCATTCTAATGCGTTTTATATAAAATATGTGCTGTTGGTTTTTGGTTTATAAGTTTTTGAGTGTTAACTATTCTGTACTTTTACGGGTTTGTCTGATCTACAACATGTCTACCTATTTTCGGTAATTTAACAGACAATTAGTTTTGTCGACAGTTCATTGTATGCGAGAGGTCGAACACACGTCACTGCTGTACACTGATTATTCGATCTATTCAGCCCACTATAAACCAAAACTTTGCGCTGAGCTGGGGGGGGGGTAACATGATTTTAAATACCAAGCATTTTGTTTAATAACATCGACTAATATGTAAAGATAACAAATGTATCCGGGGTTACGGAATCGTAGTCGGAGATTTGGGTCAGAGTCGGACACATAAGAAGACTAGTAGACGAAGTTAATGTTTTTATTTCCAAAGAATCAACGTAGAGTCTGGATATTAGAATACTTAAAAATAAAGATCGGAGTCAGAATAGAATAATTTGGAATACTAGGAATCGGACTTTTTAGAATCGTAAGAGTCGGAGTCGGGCCTTATACCTGCCGACTCCGCAACTCTGATTGTAACAAGGATGTTGGACAGTGTTTTGTTTTTTTATATAGTTTTTATAACATATTTCACCCCAAACAAGGCAGGACGCCACTGTAGACGTAAAGGGCTACTGGGAATTAGGGTGTAGGTTTTGGGTGACATCCTAAGTTGGGAGCTGTGTAGCAAGATGTATGTTTACATTAGTTTTAAACCTCTGTATGTCGGTACAGTCAGGGAAACAGGGAGCAGGGAGAGAGTTCTAGAGGCCGGCAGCACGAGGAAAGAAGCTATTGGAGTAGAAGGCTCTCCGGCATCTGGGGACCTCCACAGTTAATGGATGGGATTTAGCTGATTGTCGGGTCGGTCTAGTGTAGTTACGTCGAGAGGGCACAGGGCAGCTAGTTGATCAGAGCAAAATCAAATATGAAAACTGCCTAAATACGCAAAAGTTAGAAAATATATGTCATTATATTTCGTTCTCATCGACATTTCGTCTAGGTTCCCAAGTTCGGCATAAAGATCCAACAGTTCCCAACGAGATTCACCTGAAGAAGGTCAAAGATCACAACGGCACGAACGTTGTGAACAACCAAGATGAGAATAGTAGTCGGAGTTCTTAAAATGATAACCAATAATGAAAAATATCTATTGTACTAAAGCTGAGTGAATAAATACACAAAAAGGGTGGATCAATTACGTTTCTATTTAAACTAGTTTATATAAAACTCATACAAAACAATGGCAGTTTCACCTTGCTTATTTACAAAGAATATTTCATATTTTTTACAAGAAATGTAATATCTTGAAAAGAAAAATATACATAAACACTTCATTATAGAAAGATTTCGTAGCCCAGAAATGAATAAGGACTTCTGTGTACTCCTGTGCACTCCTGCTTTAAAAGCTCATCCCTATATTTCCCTTTTTTATGTATCGAATTTCTTTTAGATGAGGATTGACTATTTTCATTATAAGTATTATTCGCACTACTGTTCTAATCTTCAGCCGATGTAAACTCTCGTGAAAGATCGTGAGAAGAGAGAGCTCCGTGGTCTTCAATGAAGCTTGCATACAAAATGACTGGCTACCGAACTATGCATATATATATATATATATATATATATATATATATACATTAATTAAGGCAAATAAATAAGCTACATGAACTTAAAACCAATATTTTTTTAAAAAGTGCTTAATACGAAGTAGAGAATTTATAAATACATTCATATAAACAATAGAATATATTTATATATACGTATATATATATATATATATATATATATATATATATATATATATATATATATATATATATATATATATGTGCGTGTGTTTGTGCAGATTTATAGAGTGTGTAATAGAGACATATTTTCGATAAAACTGGGTTTAGAAGGCGCCATTTCTTCTGGCAGGACCACCCAAAGAAAGAGATGGTTTTAAGTGCAGTATCTACGAAGGATTTAGCAAACGTAATATGAGACATAAATGGTTTTTACACAATTACGTTTCAGATTGACGCTAACAAACGTCCCTCTAATTCTAAATAGACAATATACAAAAGTACGACTTATCTTTTCTCCTCTTTTATAATAATTTCTCATATTGTTGCGTTGAACTTAATGACAACAATGGCTGAAATATTAATCCATTTACGCAAAGAAATATGTCAAAATTCATGTGAATCTTTAATTTTTTAATGATATTTCATCCCAAACCAGGCAGGACGCCACTGTAGACCTAGGGGCTTACTGAGAATTAGGGAGTAAGTTTAAGGTGTCATTCTAAGTTGAGAGCTGTGCAGCGAGATGTCTGTTTACAATAGTTTTAAACCTCTGCATGTCGTTACAGTCGGGGTAACAGGGAACAGGGAAGGTGTTCCAGAGGCCAGCAGCACGAGGAAATAAGCTTTTGAAGTAGAAAGCCCTCCGGTATTTGGGGACTACCGCAGTGAATTAATTGGATTTTGCTGATTGACGAGTTGGTCTAGTGAATTTACGTGGAGGGGGCACCAGAGTAGCCAGTTCATCAGAGCATAATCCACTGAAGTATTTGTAAGACAAGCACAAAGATGCTACATTGCCGCGATGGGAAAAGGACTGGATCTTGTTGGACACTGATGGACCTATTAAGTTAACGACTCTTTTTTGGACCTTGTCAAAGAGGAAGATCCTAGTTGGTGAGGAATCAGCCCAGATGTGGCAACAATACTCCATGCATGGGCGGATGGTGATTTGTAGAGAGACATGATAATGTCAGGTGAGAGGAGTTTACTAGCACGGTAGAAGGAGCCCGCCTTCTTTGCAACAGCCTTGGCAATTTCTTTAATGTATTTGTTCCAATTCATGTTACATGGGAAGGTAAGGCTGAGGAATTTGAATGTTGAACTCTCACGTAAGGTGTTATTTGCCATGACAATCGGTGATTGGAGAGGTTTCTTGTAGTTATTGAAGGAAAGGAGTTTTGTCTTTGCGGCATTAAAAGTTACCAACCATTTATGACCCCAATCCACTACAGCCAGGTAGTCATTAATTAAAGATTCAGCCATTGCCTCAGATATGTTCTGGTCCGTTTTGCCCACATGACGAGAGTGAAGCGTGGTGTCGTCAGCAAATAAATCAATCTCAGACTCTATGTCATCAGGAAGATCGTATATGAAGATCAGGAACAATGAAGGTCCAAGGATGAATTCCTGTGGTACACCAGCATGTATGCCATGGTGCTTAGATGAACGGCTTTCGAGGACAATCTGGATCTTTCTTTCGGTTAGGAAAGATCTAATTATATTAAGTAATTTCCCAGTAATATCGTATGAGCGCATTTGCAGGAGAAACCTTTTATCCCATACCTTGTCGAAGGCCTTGAATATCTCAAGCGCGACTGCCCTAGCTTAACCTGCCTTGTCGAGTGTATGATACATACGTTCAGAGATGACCATTAGGATGTATGCAGTAGATCGTGCTTGTCTAAATCCATGCTGGCGGTCAGAAAGAAGTTTAGCATTAACTAAGTGCCTGTCTATCTCTAGTTTTATTAAGGATTCAAAGATTTTAGCAAAGATCGGCAGTAGACTGATTGGACGGTAGTTCAGAGGATCGGTTTTATTCCCGGAATTCCTGTAGACTGGTACCACGGAGGCAATTTCCAGCTATCGGGGAAGCAAGATTCAGCTAGGCATTTATTGTAGAGTTTGGAGAAGACAGGGGCCAGTTCAACAGAGCATTTCTTTGTTACTATTACAGGTAGAAGATCAGGCCCACAAGCTTTGAAGATGTCACAGTTTTTTATGATGTCCCTGAGGTGATGACCAGGTTATCAAGTGTGGCTTCGGTCCGCAATGGGAATTTAGGGAGAAGGTGCTTTTCTGAGTCCGCAGTGGAGTTAGAGGCGAAACGCTGGGCTAGTAGTTTAGCCCTATCAGTTGCCGTGCAAACGACATCATTGTGGTGTGAAAGTAGGGGAAATCGTTGATTGACCATCGTTCACCAAACTATTGTAGATTTTCCAGAAATCGTGAGTACGTAGTTTCTGTGACTGAATGCATTTTTGTGAACCCGGTATACCTTCTCTTGTTTCACCTATCACGGCCTTGCAATTATTTCTTGACTCTAAATTTCTGTCTATTAGTAGCTGATTATGGCGGCCGAATTTACGGAATGCTTGCTGCCTTTCAGCAATCGCAGCTGCACATTCCAAGGTGAACCATTGAGGAGAGTGGGACTTGCTAAAGAATGTTCGCATGGGGATATAGGCTGGATTCCTGGATTTACCCATTCGGTAAAGTCATTTGCACACTGGTCAGCAAGGAATGAGAAGGTTTCCCTCCATGGAGCATCGCTGATGTGATCTCTGATTTACTCAAAATCAGTCTGCTCGTAGTATCTTGTTATTTTGAGCAACGGCTCATCAGCTTTGGACGACTTTTTAGGGTGATATGAATAATTAGCACAATGTGATCATCATTCCCGAGTGGGCTATGAGCTTTCGTCACACACGCCTCGGGCATTGAGGTCAAGTAAAGGTCTAAAATTGAGGCTTTCTGCTCTACTCGATCGGGGATGCGGGTCGTGAAATCGACTGTCTGAGAGAGTGGGTGAGCTAAGGAGAACTCATACATAGAGATGCTGGCTGCGTCAGTAAGGCTGGAGAATCCCCAAATACATGTATCTGGCCATTCGTGTCAATTTATAGTGCTCTATCTATGCTTTCACAGACAGAGTTTAGCAGGGTACAGTCCTGGGTTAAAGGGGAACGGTATAAGAAATATAAGTAACGCTGTGATGTAAAGTCAATCTAAAGCACATGTAGGCTTGGTCATCCGATTCTAGCATATGTTCTCTAGTCAGGGGGAGGGTGTTCCGAACATAAACTCCTAACCCATGCATATGTTTGTAAGAGTCTTTACGGTATAGTTTGAGGTAGTTAGTCGTGTCAAAGTGGTGAAAGGAGATTGAGGATTTAAGGTTTGTTTTACTTAAAGCTAGGATATCCGGTGAGTTTGTCAGGAGAAAGGTGTATACGTCGTTGATGTTGGTTCTAAGTTCCCGGATATTTGTGAATGCGAGCCTGAAGGGCGGAGGCGAAAGTGTTTTATTGTTGGGTGTCTGGTTTAGGTTTGATTTTATTTGTTTGTAATGGCATGTTTGTTTGATTATAGAGTGGGTTGGACAAGGTGGTGCTTGTTAGGTGCCAATAAGCTCACACAACCAGTCCATTAGTCGCGACCTGGTCCATGGGGGTTGTGGCTTCGGGAAAGTTCACTGAGAATAACTGCAGGGTCTCTTTACATGCGCGACATGGCACATACAACTACCTACGGTATTATGCAACTGATGATGTAGCAGCCGTTTTTAGCGCTATCCAAGAGTTTGGGCTCCTGCTAGTCGGAAACAGCAGCCAGACAAGATGTTTAATCTGTACCCTCAACCTGTCGGAACAAGAGCGACCCAGACTGGTCATGTAAGACTTAGTGACGAAAAAACTTTACGGTGTTCATTGTCCTAGTAACTAAACAAGGCTAGGCCCTGAGTGTTTTTGAGGCGTCCCAGCGCTGGTACCTCTGTGCCTGGCTAATAGACAAAGAAGGAGTGCAAGGGCCGCGATAGGCAGAATCTGTCTACTCCTTAAGCAATTCTAGGTTTGCAAACCGGATATATTGTTCGAAATTCCAACTCTAGGAAGGTTATCGATCAGGACTAAGGAGGCCTCCTTCCCCAACAGTTTGCTGCTAAGACATAAGTGGTTAGTAACAAGGTTTTATTATCAGAGTTTTCCTTCTCTTAGATGGATGGCCTGACAAAGTCTTACTGGTTCAACACACCGAGAGGAGAAAAATAGCCTGCGCACGTGTACTAGTCGGGTATTTCCGAGCCCCCGCAGGTAAAAAATAAATAAATAAAAGCTTCCATATATATATATATATATAGCATATATATATATATATATATATATATATATATATATATATATATATATAAAGGATAAGTTCTCTGTACACTTCTGAGGGAACACAAAGTTGAAGATAGTTTGCCTCTCGCAAGTAAGTACAAATAAGAGAAATAAGAGGAAGACAGCAAAAACTTTAGGCTAGCGTGGGATTTCAAGAATTTCTTCAGTGGGAAATCAATAGACAGACAATAAAACAGTATATATCTATAATTAAACACATTTAAGTCAAACACGGAATTAAGTACATTCATATAGTACACATTAGAATTTACCGATTCTTTTGTTTATATTGTTTTTCTAGCTAGCTTACATGAGGGACCACGTGAAGGTTGCTAATATACATGAGGAATGCGATGATAGGGAACTGACAGAATTCGAACTTGGCGGGCTCGGGACTATAATCCACGTCGGTATATTGTTCATTACATCAACCTCCTATCAATTTCTGTAGAATTAATCTTAGCAATTATGAATTAGTGGTTGTGATCTCTGAGGTAATCTTGAGTCTATATGAAAAATGGTCACTCCATCAGTCGGTCTGTCCACTAATTACTAGTATTTCTTTTCCATCCAGATTTTCCGATGTTAGGGCGAAACTTTACTGGGAATACGTTTACCTTTGTTTTTAATAACATTAAAATCATAATTATTATTTTTAAAATGCATAAGTTGTCCAGATTTGAATTTATCTTTTATAATATTACTAACAGGCTTTGTCGGCTCGCTATCGCTTCGCAAGTGTCGCTACTTAAAACTCTTCAACAACCAATTAAAAACAATGAACATTACTAGTACACATGCGCAGGCTATTTTTCGTTCATAACTTTGCTGTAAACCCGAAACAAAATATTTCTCATTTATTCATATAGATCGATACACATTAACGTTTTGCTACTTTCAATATCAATTATTTATTTATCTTTTGAATGTGACAGTAACGGATGGACGGACGGAAACGAAAGAAAAACTCAACTGGCCTCTCTGCTTGCAATTTAGAAAGAAACTACAACTTGTTTAAATCAAGTCGGTCTCTCTGAAGAAAGAAACCATTCAAAAACAAATGCTAAATTATTGCCGAGGAGATAAAACAGCACAATTTGTTATATTTAAATTAAAATAATCACTGAATTAAACACAATTACGAATAATCGTTAATTAATAACACATTTTTCAACCAATATGCGAATTAGTTAACCTTGCAACTGATATTGCATATACATGAGTATGATACATATACATGAGTATGATACATATACATGAGTATGATACATATACATGAGTATGATACAGATATATGAGTATGATACAGATATATGAGTATGATACATATACATGAGTATGATACATATACATGAGTATGATACAGATATATGAGTATGATACAGATATATGAGTATGATACAGATATATGAGTATGATACATATACATGAGTATGATACATATACATGAGTATGATACATATACATGAGTATGATACAGATATATGAGTATGATACAGATATATGAGTATGATACAGATATATGAGTATGATACATATATATGAGTATGATACAGATATATGAGTATGATACAGATATATGAGTATGATACATATACATGAGTATGATACATATACATGAGTATGATACAGATATATGAGAAGATTGTGCGCCTATTGCGTTAAGTTGAATTAACTTGAACAAATCTTCCGTGGCCTTTGGCTAAGAACAGAGTGTTCCGACGGATACTACACCCCATAGACCGGTATTGTATTGGCCTTCGGGCCTTGATTCCGCCGGTCTGCGGTACTGTCCTGTGCAGTTCTAGGAGGTCCACCCTCCCAGGCTTTGCCTCCCCTCTTTGGGGAGGAGTAAGTTATTGCTTACTGTCTGAGGTGCCTCTACCGGGGAATGCCGACGGGGCTGCCCAGGCAATTTTTAATGGCCAGAGTGCTCACCTTCTCGGGCGCTGGCTTTTCAAGTCCCACTTTCCGACCCGACCTTGGGTCACATCTTACCTTGTCGGAGTAAGATAAAACTGGCCTTGTGCCTAACCTCCTGGGAAGGTAAATAAAAAGTTGAATTAACTTGAACAAACTTCCGTGGCCTTTTGGCTAAGAACAGAGTGTAGTATCTGTTCCGACGGATACTACACCCCATAGACCGGTATTGTCTTGGCTTGATTTGCGCCGGTCTGGGTGTTGTCCTGTGCAAGTCTAGGAGGTCCACCCTCCCAGCCTTTGCCTCTCCTCTTTGGGGAGGAGTAAGTTTATTGCTTACTGCCTGAGGCGCCCCAACCGAGGAAGCGACGGGGCTTCCCAGGCATTTTTGTAGGCTAGAGTGCTCAAATTCTCGGGCGCTGGCTTTTCAAATCCCACTTTCCGACCTTGTGTCACATCTTCCCGTTGTGTGAGGTAGATAAATAACATCTGTTCCACCAGATGTTACCTTTGTAGACCGGTATGGTCTTGGCTTTCGAGCCTTGATTCCGCCGATTTGAGGTACTCTCCTGTGTAGTTAAAAGAGGTTCACCCTCCCATGCTTTGCCTTTTCACCCTTTGAGAAGGTGTTAGTTTATTGCTAACCGCCTGAGGCAATGCCGACGGGGCTGTCCAGGCATTTTTTAACGGTCAGAGTGCTCTTCTTCCTCTAGAGCGCTGACTTATCAAATCCCACTTTTCAAATGACCTTGTGTCATATTTTACCGCTGTTGGAGGGAGATAAATACCAAGTTGGATAACTTCAAATAGGTAGTTTTGACTTTACCTATAGTAGGAGAAATGGGCCCAACTAATTTTATATTGATTTAGAAGGCAATCTGATGAAGGCCTAAATGCTCGTGAAGGGTCAAGGAAAATGGAAAGAGCAGAGAAGCAAGCTTTACTCAACAAATGTAAAAGATGTTTAAGTCCATAACATTAATTGTGTATGTTTTATTTCCATATAGTTTCCGCTATATCACTATCTATAGTACACAGTGAAGTATTTTTAGGTGTAACATCTCGAACTATTTCAAGGGAGCAGGACAGCTGTACCCATTAAATTTGTATTACTATTCAACCATAGATAACACGTTCTAAAATTATATCTACTCTAGAAAGTTGAGCATATTAAACCCATTAAATAGCTTAGCCTCACAATTCTAATGACAGAGATGCGATTAATATTTAAACATGATAAGACATCGGCAGCACCCTATTTTCGGTATATCTTTACCAAGATAAGCTACTCAGAATGCCGTTGTTATTTTCGGTGGAGTAATTATCGCGCCAGATAAGGGGTGCTTTGGTAGTAACGCAGTAGTAGACTCCTCTGAAGAATAGAAGTGTCATCACTTATCAAGGTCCAAACACCATTCAAGGATAAGAGTTAATGAGTTTGTCGTGTGGAAAGTGATGATTGGAAATGATGGTTGAAATTGGGCAGAATTTGATTATTGAAGAAGACGGCTCAACAAGAATTTGTTTACATTGGACTTGAAAACTACTATTTTGTAGTCAACTGGGAAGCAGCCCCGCTGTATTCTATCAAAGACGGGTAGTTCTAGGAAAGCAGCCATGCGGTATTGTGTTCTCTCAGAGACGGAGAGTTCTAGGAAAAGAAAATCTGCTCATGAAAGCTTCGTTTAGTTTTAGGTACACAGAGAGAGAATGGGAAACAATTGACAGTGGTTTTAGCTAGACGAGTTTTTCCTGTGAACTTTTTACCGGAGGGGGGCATAGATTGGAGGTCAGTCGAGTCCCTACCATCAAAATAACGATAGAGCAGAGAAAGATGTTTCCCTATAACTTGGATTGATGGACGAATCAATCCTGTGCTTCTTCCATCAATTTGTCTTGATCTTCCCCTCTCTATAAAAACGTATATGCATATGAAATTCAAATAAAAACTATACTTATTTATTATCGAAACTGTCGTCACTGATTTCTATCATCCAACGCACACGACAGATATCGGTGAGACGAATATTGCATAAACTTACGATAAAGGTCGTTTCTCTTCTCTCGCCCTCGTGGCCAGGAGTTGGCGGTTCAATTTTAGTCAGTAGTTCTAACGATTTTCACCCGACCTCGAAAAAGAGACAACGACAATTTTACTTAAACTCTATACTTTATCATTATTGGATCCATTTCCTTAACTTAGAGTTGCTTTTTTGTCAAAGGAATTAATTGAATTGATGTTGTAAAAACTAACGCGAACGCATATCAGGACTAACTTAACCCTTAAATATGTTATCGTTTATATTGTTTTGACATCAAAGATTACCTATTTAGCGGGTGTGCTGATGAAACATCATACTAATACCTACTCACACTTGCGAACGGGCCTGTTGCAGATATAAAACAATTTACAGTTTGACACATTTCCGTTGAATATTATATTAAATAGGCATTTTGTATGAATGTTTCATATTTGAAACAAAAAGCATTTAATAAAAAGGATACGTAACGGGAAGAATTCGAGATGGAAACACACACATTTCCGAAGTGACTGAATCAGCAGCCGGAAACAGAAAAACCACTACGAGACAGTTCGCCTATATACAATCCAGCATATAACACTAGGGACGGGCAAGGAAAGTGAGAGTAAATAGCTTTTTAAAAAAAATAAATACTAATGACTGAAAAGAAAATCTATTAAAACTCAGAGAATTATCCGACTATAATGATGTTTTTAGTATTTATCAATAAGCTAATAGATTTTAATATATAGTATTAAATTTATAAATTAAATGTAGGACACTTAAATTACGTTTCTCTCTTTTCACTTTAAAAGTATTCATTTTATGTAAAAAAAAACAAAAGAAATATAGACATTTAGGGTCACTTAAATTAGTTTATCCCAGACCCCATATATGTTAAGAATACGTCATCTTTATTCTCATAGTAAAATTTCAGTGTGAACCTTAAAAAGTGATAACACACCGACGATGCGAATGTCCGTTTAAAAAGAAGCCTTCGGTAAGAAATATTCTCAAATTTTAGTGTCGTAATTTGATGAAGATTCGGATAATTCTTTTAATTTGGGCGGATTTTTTTTTTAAATCCATGAGAAAAGAAGTTACTTTTACTTTCTTTGTTGTCCCTATATAACACGTATTGTCAATTATAATTTTACAAGCATGAAGATCCCACGTTGCTAGAGACTGAATGAGGATCACTACGTGTGTTTCCCTGCTGAATACAATTTCCATGTCCAATGTAAACACATAACCAAAAACTGACGAATTTCAACCATTGTCACCAATCATCACGGTGTTGTCTTACCACTTCCATTGTCTTCCCAGAAAATGTTATACATATGAGTTAAATTTCATAAAAATAAGGTATATTTGAAGTTTTAAAACTGTTATGCTCTCATAGCTCCTTTAGGCACACACTTGGAGATTCGGGAAGGGATTCATTGTCTTTGCCGATAAATTTTACATAAGAATTCACTTTTAGAGTTATGTAGATTCTATAACGTTTTTCTATAAGGAAAACATAAACATCTCACCAACACACATACACATACATATATATATATATATATATATATATATATATATATACATAGTTTTGAAAGGTTCATACTTTTTTTTAAGCCTCTGAATCAAATTTAGTAAAAAAAGAAGTGTGGTAAATTAACTACCATCAAAGCAGGTAATAGATGCAATATTTATTTTATTTAAAAGAAAAGACAAAATCGAACCGATTTAAAAAAAATTTTTTTCTATAAACTGTCATTTTTTTTATAGTTTATAGTTATACATATATTTCGCTAATAATATTAGCCTCATTAGTGTGTTTTAAATTCCGATGTAATTGGGAAACCAGCTTCAGTTGGTGTGAGCCGGCGAGTGAGATGTCGTTTGTTTGTTTTTTCACTCTCGTATGAAAGCACGCCAGCACGTGGACTGTTATAGTTTTGAAAGGTTCATACTTTTTTAAGCATCTGAATGAAATTTAGTAAAAAAGAAGTGTGGTAAATTAACTACCATCAAAGCTGGTAATAGATGCAATATTTATTTTATTTAAAAGAAAAGACAAAATCGAACCGATATTTTTTTCTTTTCTTTTTCTATAAACTGTCATTTTTTTTTTGTATATAGTTATACATATATTTCGCTAATAATATTAGCCTCATTAGTGTGTTTTAAATTCCGATGTAATTGGGAGCTGGTTTCCCAATGTCCCATAGCTTAATGGTAGAGCATTCGACCACGGTTTCCGTGGTCGGGTTCCGAGACCTGTCATAGTGCTTGTGTCCTATCCATAGGAGACAACCACTTTTTATGAACTGGACTGACCGGTATACATAAGAAATCTTCGATAATCGCCCCTGCCAAAACGTAACCTGAAAATTTCGCTCTTATACTCGCGCTTTTAAATATCCCCTGCTCTCCTTCCCCGGAAATGGTTTGTCCAATTATCAACGTCTCATTAATATAGTCAACTTAGTATGTTCCATCTCGATATCAAAACTTACAACCAGTAAATGATATCACGAAAATATTTTCCGGTTGTAAAGAGAGAAGACCCCTTTTTCATGGTACTAAAATAGTACGCTTAAAAACTACTTAATTCCTAAACAAACTAAATTTTACTTCCTAAATCTTAATCTTAACTATAAAACAGGCTTAATCATCCACATCATTAATTATATATTTACTAATAAATCGATACTCCATTATAGGTATATTTTAAATTTTCATATTATACCTTCAATATTAAATTTAATATAGATTTGCTTTACTAATACCGTGTTTATCCTTATTTTTTAATAAGTTTTATAAATGATAAAACTTTTTTTTTAACTTAAAATTTAAAATGTAAAATTTTATTTATTTATTTATTTTTTTATTTAAATTTAAACAGCACATATCTTTCTTTAACACATACTATAGACAAAACTACTTACACCCTACAAAATAAATAGCGGCCCAGATAAACACAACAGTTAGAAAATAATGGCTCACGGAATTTAAACAAATATTTTTAAATTACAAAACTTAATTTTCAAAATTCATCCCCTTTTGAACTCTATAGCTTTTTAATCTCACATATCTTTCTCTAACACAAAATTTATGTCATGCTAATTTAACACTTCAAAGACAATAACGTATCCGATAATGGCTTATACGAGTTCCTCCATTTTCTCTACCAAGTGACAACAAAGCTGAAGATAGTCGGGAAGTTAACACCTTCTGAACTTGAAACCAATGGTACTGATGTTGTACTTATTTTCTGTACTGAATAATAAATAAATATTACGGTCTTAATCTTGATTTTCTCAATTAACTAAACAGTCTGCTGTGATGTTTTTTATTATATTACAAAAAAGATTTATACATATATATATATATATATATATATATATATATATATATATATATATATATATTTATGAATTTCAATACAACATCAATATCATAGAGGACAATTTCACGTCATTTTTTACAAGTTATTTAAATTTTCGAACACAATTGTTTCGACTAACATCAAGATATTTGCAAAATCCTCCTATGCATATATTTATTGGTCTGGCAATCTTACAGTGCAAATTGTTCAGAACAAAGTCAAAACACTTTAAAAACATGCAAACACTTGGTGATAATAGCCCGAATTACAGTCAGTATTCATTATCACCTTATATATATATATATATATATATATATATATATATATATATATATATATATATATATATATATATATATATGTATATATATATATATATATATATATATCTTCACACACACACACATATATATATATATATATATATATATATATATATATATATATATATTAGTATTTAATGTATCCACATGAACTTTTATGAGGAGATATATTTTTATGTATCAAAGGAAACAGGATATAGGCCAATCTATAGAAAACATGGCAATACAACAGTATATAGTAAGTAACACAAACAAGACCTTTGTTCGTGGGAAGCCCAACGATTGGCTAGGAGAACAACAAAGAATATGATGGTTAACTAGCTAGCCGTGTATATAAAAACACCCAGCAAACATAACTAAATAGCGGGAGCGACTGTGTAGCCAAATTGCAATAAATACATCTCCATAGATTACTACTATATATATATTTTTTAACATGGAATTATGGTCCCTTTACATCTTTTTAAATAACCTGTACGTATTCTGTCTTTTTCTATTTCTAATAATTCATCTTGGCTATCATTATTAATCTAACTATTCATAAAATTAAAGTATATATTTTATGTAAAGGAACCATACTTCTATGTTTAAATATATATATATATATATATATATATATATATATATATATATATATATATATATATATATATATATATATTAATGCATGAGTTGTTGAAAACGACTGAACTCTTCTGTTTAGTGATTCCTTTTTTATTTTTTCCATTCGTCGAATGATCTTTTTGACATTTTGAAATGTGACGATTGAAACAGTTCTTCGTTTATTTATTAATTTTATTTATTATTCTTCTTCTTACTTTTTATAATTTTAATTTAAAATAGTGGCTGATTTAATTTGGTCTAGTCTAATAATTATGGAGAAGGAAAATGGGGGAGACAGGCAGTAAGTAATTTTAATAAGATGTCCGTATATTTTTAATTGAATAAGGCGACACCGGTTGGTGTCACTGAACTAAGCTAAGCATTTTAAAATAGTTGTACTTGTCTCATATGTCTCCGAATACACACAATATATATATATATATTTAAATTCCCGAAACAGTTTTTCATGGTAAACAACTGATGATCCCTTAAAATAGTGTTAGAAACTAACTAATATAATAACTGTAAAAAATAAATTGACTTACATGAGTGATTTTCCACTGGAAGACTTGAGACTATAAGTTTTTTTTAATTTTTTTTTTTAGTTTTTTAATTTTTTTTTTTTTAATTTTTTTTTTTTATACAGTTTTAATGGTTGAGAAACTTCCGAGACTATATATATATATATTAGTTAGTTAGATTAAGGCCTTGAGGAAAACAGTACACGCTCAGCGAGTTGGAAGTTGTCTCTTGACAAACACCCATTTCGTCCAATATAGAAATGGGATGAATTAAAAAAATATTTCTCACCTCCAGTTTGAATCCCATCAGACGGAATTGCAGAATGGCGGTTTGTAGAAGCGGCAGCCATCTTTTTAAACAGACGACCAGACACTTTATCAAAAAAAAAAAATTAAGTGTGTTGTTGATTTTCTTAAACAGCATAACAAGTAATATATCCATCTATCTATATCTCTCTCTATCACTCTCTCTCTCTCTCTCTCTCTCTCTCTCTCTATATATATATATATATATATATATATATATACCCACACATTCTCTATACTTGTTTCTGTTTCACTTTTTCTCTTTCTTTTTCTCTATATATTTACATATATATATATATATATATATATATATATATATATATATATATATATATATATATATATATATATGTATATATATATATATATATATATATATATATATATATATGTACATACCCATGCATGTATACATATGTTTCTGTATGAATGTGTACACATATATTTGTATATACCGTTTTATATAATATATAATCATGCAACTGTGCATGTATATACACATGTATGTGCATACGTTTACATACAGGTATACCTATATATGTGTGTGTTTGTATATATGTATATATGTACACATACATACAGATACATAATGACGTTTAAATATATATATATATATATATATATATATATATATATATATATATATATATATATTGTATTTGTGTTTGTGTGTGTAGAAGTCAAACCTTTCGGAGTCCAACAATCAATAAAAGCAAAGAGAAGGGTGTAAAAAGGAACAGTGAATCTATACGGAGAGGTAAACAGGCCTGACTGGATAATTTCATGTTTGTTTTGCTATCGGAATACCGATTGAAAGATAATAGAATTGAAGAACGTCATTACTAAGTAGTTGTCAAGAACTTCTTTAAATCTTTCCCTGTTATAAAAAACAACAACAAAAAAAAACAAAGGAACCATCGAAATAGATAAACAATATACCAACAAAAAAAGTAAAACATTAAGGATAGCAGACTTTTGGTTAAAATTCTCCTGTCGATAAACGTATCTTTTGCTTTTTTCGCGTTCTTTGGTATTTTCAATTCTTTAGCGTTGAATTCTTCACTTCATCTTTCATCCTCTATTTTTTTGAATATTTCATTTTCATTTTCACTCCCTCAACTATTTATCCCCCGTCTCTCTCTCTCTTTTTCTCTCTTTCTCTCTCTCTATCTCTCTATCTCTCTGTTTGTTAGATTCTTCTCTCCCCTCTTTAATTTTATGCTTCTCTATATTATAATGTTGAGTTCCTCCCCAAATAATGCGGAGTTCATTTGTCAACTCCGCTCTTTTCATTATAATTTGGCACGATCTCATTAACTCATCATTTCAAACGAAAGAACATAATTAGCATGTGTCGAAAATGTTGAGTTCGCACATTTATGTGAAATAAGACTTTTACGTCCATGCGAACCTCAGATAAAGCAATTATATTTAGTAAAGACTATTCTATTCGATATAGAAAAAGATAGAAGTATACATGGTAGAAGATGACAGCTTGTCTCGCGAATGGAGAAAGAAAGAGAGTAGCTTATAAAGCTTGTATCTTTTTCACGATAACCCGTCGCTA
This sequence comes from Sepiola atlantica, assembly GCA_963556195.1. Taxonomy (NCBI): domain Eukaryota; kingdom Metazoa; phylum Mollusca; class Cephalopoda; order Sepiida; family Sepiolidae; genus Sepiola; species Sepiola atlantica. Next base: position 32,631,337 of record OY744527.1, on the reverse strand, counting down.
AGATTTATATACTAGTCTACAATATTATCACCTTTCGCTTTTCTTCTTTTACACTTTTTATTTTCCTGTCTCTGTCTCTCTGTTTCTGTTTCTGTCTGTCTCTGTCTCTCTTTCTCTTTCTCTCTCTTTCTCATTCACTCTCTCTCTCTCTCTTTCTTTATCTCATTTCTTTTAATCTTTCATCGTACGGCGGGAATATGGAGATAATCAGTAACTCGGCGAGGCCACTCCTGTCCAGTATAAAGTAGCAAGGACGGGTCCGTCGACAATTTTTTTAAAACAAAGTTCACCCCAAACCCCCCACGTAGCCAGGGGGGTGCCAGGGGGGGGGGGGCAAGGCCCCCCCCCCTACAATTACATTTGCACCCCCTGAAATTTGTGATCCAAAAAATATTATAAATATTAATGCTCTTATATTTCCTAGTCAACTATACTTCTTCATTATGAACCAGTATTTACTTTTGTGTAATATATTTTACAGCAGGGCCGGATTAAGGGGCCAAGGGCTGGGGCCCTGGGCCACCCACAAAGAGGGGACCTTCCACCAATTTTTAACATAATTTCCGATTTCAAAAACGCTTCTTTGGATTTTATTTTGTTTAAAACCTAATTTTCTATTCCTGGTACTAATGATACCATAATAAATATTAAACGGATTTTAAACTACCAGTTAAAATAAATCTATTGACCATAATAACATCTAAATATGATTTAAATTTATGTTACCTTGTAAAAATAAAAAAAATAAAAATGTACGTGTTCTCAAACTCAAACATAACTTCGCTAGTTTCAGATCAAGTGGTGAGGGAAACAAAGCTTCGATGCTTTTCACCTGTTTCCTGCTTGGTGAAAGAGATTGTTAGTGTCAACGTACCAAATATATACCTTTAAATATTGTTAATTCACACTATTTAATATCATAAATTATCAATTTCATAATTATAATTCAAATGATGTAATATAAACACAAAATGAATTCACGTTGTTGTTCTGCCAGCTTCTTATAAAAGAAAGTGTTGTTGTCATTCAAAAGATAGAAATGAATACTAGCAACCTAAATTATTTTCAAATGAAAGTGGGAATTAGTTTAAAAAATTATTTTTGTATTTTATCACGAATCTCAAATACGATTTTTCTTTTTGTTGTCAATTGCAACTATTAATTAAAAAAATTGTGAATGTTACATTCAACATTTTTGAAATTAACATAGAACAAACATCCCAGATTTCACCCGAGATGAAGTTGAAAGAAAAAACAGCATTGGTAGGGTATAAACCCCACGTACAAATAGAAGATTATAATAGAATTCTGTAGAGCTAGCAAGTAGCTACCTTATTTTACGAACTTTATGTTATTATTACTGTGTTTACTATGCTTCATATGCTTTACTATGCTGATGTTGTTATTTACATGTACCTACCGAAATACACAACAATATATTTAGAGTATATAAAAGAAATTGAAATTTTGTATCTACTTATTTATATTTATATATCAGTACACACACACACTGAACCAACACGTCACTCATATTAGAATATCAATATTAGTTTTGCCCCTCCTAAAAATGCCTTGCCCCCCCTAAAAATGCCTTGCCCCCCCCCTAAAAATGCCTTGGACCCCCTAAGTTAGAAGTCTGGCTACGTGCCTGCCCCAAACCCGGCAAGTTGCTACTGTAGAGGCAAGGTTAGAACAGTAACGTCGCCTCAGTCGATCGGCAAGAACCTAACTTGTCCTCCCACAAGATAGGTTAATGCCTGGGAGGGGGCACTTCATAGGAGCGAACCACACGACACATCATTCACAGATGTCCAGAATCGGTCAAAGACGGAACTCGGCTAGTATAACAACTGTCCGAGAACATCTTCAAAATCTCAACAAAAATGTGAACTCTACGTTTTCATCTCAACAAAAATGTGAACTCTACGTTTTCATCTCAACAAAAATGTAACCTCTACGTTTTCATCTCAACAAAAATGTGAACTCTACGTTTTCATCTCAACAAAAATGTGAACTCTACGTTTTCATCTCAACAAAAATGTGAACTCTACGTTTTCATCTCAACAAAAATGTGAACTCTACGTTTTCATCTCAACAAAAATGTGAACTCTACGTTTTCATCTCAACAAAAATATGAACTCTACGTTTTCATCTCAACAAAAAAACATTTATCTTTTGTTTGTTTCTATTTTGTATGTAAAGTTTATAAAGTTAAATGTTGCCGATAATATTTACAATCAAATTGTCGGTTTTTTATCCTCTGATGAAAAGAGTTTGTCTTTGAAAATCCATGGATTAAGGAACTTCTGCTGTTTTAATAAATATTGTATCTTTACAATTTGTTATTCTCATCTTTCATCTCTAGAACATATATATATATATATATATATATATATATATATATATATATATATATATATATATGTATATATATACATATATATATACATACATATACGTATATGTATATATGTGCGCGTGTGTATTCATTAAAAAGTTATATATATATATATATATATATATATATATATATAACTTTCAATATATATATATATATATATATATATATATATATATATATATATATATATATATATATATATATATATATATACAAATCAATTACACCGGCTAATTATATTAGCTTGTGGAAAGTTTAGAGCCTAAATAAAATCAGTTATTGAATTTAAATTTGGATTCATACGATAATAAGATAAAGAAGTAGCAACAAGGATGTCAATTTGATTCAGATATATTTTTGGATTAATTATATTTATGGGACACCAGAAACATGCAAATAGGAAAGGGACGAATTCAGGTCCACACCTGATTCTTTTACTTCCGGTTGACATTTGCCACCTCACGTGCTATCTGTAAACACACGGATAATACACGGATGTTTGGTTTCTCGTCACAAGGTCGATTGTTAATATAGGAAAACTTCTTCTTTTGTGTGAATCAGATAATTCTAGCGTTGGCATTAGTTTCCCCGATGTTTTTCTAGTTAGAAATATTTCTAGAAAGACATCGGGTACTTACAGGAGAAGGTTGGCAACATCCTTAAGTGAAGGTGGTACTGTGGAACCGACTGGATTCGAACTTGGAACACCCAGGTTTTCAGTCTGTGTCGTTATCCACTTAACTACCGTCACCTCCCTGTACAAGAAATTATTTTCATTGTTTTTTTTTATTATTTACAATAATTTTTAATAAACAAACGAAATATTGCAGAGAGCCCGTACCTATTTACTTGCCTCAGCACGAGAGCTGAATTCATGATAACATAACATCTCATAGGGTTCACCTTTTTGTTACAAAATGTTTTAATAAAGTAACGAATCGTTGCAGAGATCGTGTCCCTATTTGTCAAAACCAGAATTTCATCTTTCATCGTCCTTAATTCTCGTTTTCAAATTACTTCATTCCCTACGATGATCCCATTTACATTTTAATTCTTATAATTCTAATAAATATATACATGTTTTCATCCTTCAGTATCTACCACATGGCGTCATGAATTTTTTTACTAATATTAATAAGCGTATAGTGATAGGTAATTCCATTGTTCTGTGGACAGTTCTGCTTTGGAATCGGGCAGGGATGTTCCGTTTAAACCCAAACCACCTATGCTTTCATTATCTCGTGTTTTTGTATACACGCCAACATATTAACCGAAAAGCGTTTCGCTTAAATTAACCAATGAAATTCGTCACTTGCAAACAATCGAGTAATGACGCATGCAGGTTCTGATTTATTCATTAGTTCATTTTGACAACAGACGTGCATTGCCGTTGACATCAACATTCTTTCTGATTTTCTATCCTATGTTCTACCATTTTAAAACTTTAAGCCTTTTCATCTCCTCTGGGAGAATGGAACTGCATTTTCACAAACATCACATAGAAATGCATTAGCAGCAACGACAGAAGCAGCAGCTAAAATAATAATAATAATAATAACATGATAATAATAATAATAATAATAATAATAACATAATAGTAATAATAATAATAATAATAACATGATCATAATAATAATAATAATAATAATAATAATAACATGATAATAATAATAATGATAATAATAATAATAACATGATAATGGTATTATTAATAATAATAATAATAATAATAATCAGCAATATCTAAATGCTGATATTATATATATATATATAAATATATAGTCATCCACATACAGCCTGTTTAGCAGCTCATCAGTGCGGCTAGACCAGTTAGTGTCTCTAGCCGGGATCGAAACGCAACCGTCAAGCTGACAGTCGGCGATGCTAACCCCTACGCCATCATGCGACACTGACTGAATGTAAGAGATATCTCAATGTAACGAAATGTAAACATTGCAAATGCCTGAGCTCGAAATTAGTTTTACCTAATGAGCATTGCCTTAAAGCTGATGGCCGTTGACGATACCCTTACAAAAATAAGCTCTAACCGGAGGGAGCTTTTTATAGTCATCCACATACAACCTGTTTCGCAGCTCATCAGTGCGGCTAGACAAGTTAGTGTCTCAAGCCGGGATCGAAACGCAACCGTCAGGCTGATAGTCGGTGATGCTAACCCTTACGGCATCATGCCACACTGACTGAATGTAAGAGATATCTCAATGTAACGAAATGTAAACATTGCAAATGCATGAGCTCGAAATTAGTTTTACCTAATGAGCTTAAATATATATATATATGTATATAAATATATATATATATATATATATATATATATATATATATATATATATATATAAATATATATATATAAATATATATATATATATATATATATATATATATATATATATATATATATATATATATATATATATATATATATATGGGTGTGTTTGTGTGTTTTATTTTGTAGCACAACGTACTTATAATGGCTCAATAGTCAAAAGCTAGAGCTATGGTATATTCAGTATTTTTTATGTAGTTGTATACCACAGACTCATCTTTTCCAACTTACTTTTTTATTTCGCAGACAATTGTTTCGGCTAACATCAAGATGTTTTCAAAACGCTCCTATGCATGTATTTATTTCTTGGTGTGGCTATCTTCAGTTCAAACTGTACAAAACAAATACCAAAGAGTTTAAAAACATGCATAACTTGGCGATGATATCCCGAATTACAATCAGTACTCATTATCAACTCATATATATACACACACACACACACACATATATATATATATATATATATATATATATATATATATATATATATATATATATATATATATATATATATATATATATATATTTATATATATATACATATATATACACATATTTATATAGATCTTTTAAACATGGAATTATGGTCACTTTCCATCTTTTTAAATAACCTGTACGTAGCCTGTCTTTTTATATTTCTAATCATTCATTATCGGTAATCATTATGAACTTAACTAATCCTAAAATTAAGGTATATATTTTTACTGAGCGTCTTTGTCATTTCAATCCGGTTATTTTCTTTATTCTTTAGTTTCTTTTGGTTATCATTTACCTTTTTTCAGTTTGTTATAACATTTCCCCACGTGTTATTTTGGTAAATTTAGGTAACTTCCGTTTTGCCCATACCACCGGAAGTATGCCGACTATTCAATAATTAATATTCTTAATAATTTAATATCTGCTATGATTATTATTTTAAATATTCCTAAATTAAGACATATATTTTTCACTGATCACCTTTGATTATTTTCACCCGATTTTTCTTTTTTTTTCGTTAGGTTTTCAATTACCTTATTCCTATTTTCCCCTTTCCTTTTTATTATCGTACGCTTTCATCGGTGAATTTAGGTGACATCTGTTTTGCCCGAATTACCGGAAGTACGCCGACTCATCTCTTTTTCAAGCCGATAAATATTTAATATTTTTAATCGTTTCTTATTTACTTTAATTATTAATCCAAAAGAATTATTAAAATGAAGACATATTTCCTCTAGCTTTATTTGTTGTTCCACCCTGTTATATTCTTTTTTCTCGTTTTTTCCTATCTCATTCATTTTTTCGTCTTTAATCTATTAAGCGTTTTCATCGGTGATTTTTAGTGACTTACATTTTGTCCGTATGACCGGAAGTATGATCACTTTTCTTAATTTTAACCGATAACTATTAAATATTTCTAATCATTTCTATATATAAATATATATTACTTCAGTCAAAGTTCTCAGAAATAAAGGGCCCTCTTCCTGGGGCATAAAACTTGATATCTAGTATTCGCCTGTTCCAATAAAATACTCCTTTAGCTCTCAAGCGTTCACTTAGTAAATAAGTTATGAACATTCATTTTCCTCTCCACAATTGACCAGTTGATTATGTTATAGTATATCTTTCTTTTGGTCTCTTGGTCTTACTGGATTCCAGGACAACAATTAATCTAGTCTGGTGTACTATCCAGTTAAGTGATGTTACTTGATGTTCACAATTCCTCCTATAAGCTGGTAAATAGCCAAATCGAAGAGATCTTATTTGGGCTTCGAATACTATGTTATTTGTAATATTTGGTAAGGGTTTACTTGTGATGAACGTATCCTCATGTACGATTTTCCTGACAAACCTTTTTACACAGTCGTGGATAGTGTCAAGTAGGTAATTAAAACTCCCCAACCATATATATATATATATATATATATATATATATATATATATATATATATATATATATAATTCATTTGAAAACTATGTTACATATTTCAGAAACGTACCGCATTTTTGTACAGATAGGCTGGCATTTTACATTTATAAAACTCTATGCTTAGTGGAATCGTCAGCGTGCGGAAAGAGGTCAAACCACGATGGGAAATGCTCTAGCGTCAAACAGTATCAACCACATGACGCTTGCCCCCCTCTCGGGTAAGTGTACGTTAGTTTAAATAACTGTCAGCGGCGATTTCTCGCGGCCGTATGGATATAGGCGTTGGGCTCGTGATTCTAGGCTGAATCAATCAGCTGCGTTCGAGCACATGCGATCGATTGCAACCGCTACTCCTGCACTGATGAGAGTAGAAAACTCGAAACGGCGTCGTTTGCCATCATAAAAAAACACTTTAATATTTAAGGTATATATATATATATATATATATATATATATATGTATGTGTGTGTGTGTGTGTGTGTGTGTGTGGTCGTGGCAGTCCATCTACAATAATTTAGGAAGAATTTGTGAAAGAACAAAGAAACAAATAGACAGGAATTAAAACCATTTTACATTTAGATATATACTATATGTACCCATGACCCGTTGGGTCACAACCCCTGCTATCAAAAATGATTCAGATATGTTGAGTAATAACACATAAGACGTCACGGGGGGCCTAATGGCATGACCCCGCAATAATGAAGAAAAGTCGAAAACTAGATAGATTGTCAATTAGGCTAAAAGAAAAACAAAAATGAATCAGTGGCGTTTGAACGAGCCCAGATGTGTGAGGTCGACCAGTTGATTTCAAAGTATGACGGCGTAAAAACCGACTCGGTAACCTTTAAAAGAGTCAGGTGCCCGAGGCCAGAAGGAGAAGGCACCCGGAGTGCAAAGTCAGAAATTAAAACGGCGGTTTTAAACGAAAGAAGAAGGAGCGCTTACGTAGCCGAGATCGAGTTGGGAGGATATAGAGAAAAACTTGTCGTGGGTCAACTCCGAAGATAGATACTCCCACCACGGGGTAACTGCCGTAAACAACTGGCATGGGTATCACAAACCTTACTTAGATTACGGGAGCGGACTGCTACAGAACGTATTGTCGTGTTTCCCTCTAGGTTGCAAGGTAAATCACTCTTCCTGGTTTTCGTGAAAATAACCTACGTTGGGTAGAGTCGAAAATCAACCGGCGTCAAGGTAAAGTGTATGTAAAATTTAAACGTAACGGACCAGAAATATGTGTAGATTTTAATCATAACAGCTCAAGAAAAATATATGTAGAATACAAGCGTAACGGACAAGAAATATATGTAGATTTTAATCATAACAGATCCAGAGAAAATATATGTAGAATTTAAGCGTAACGGACCAGAAATATGTGTAGATTTTAATCATAACAGATAAAGAAAAATATATGTAGAATACAAAGGGTAACGGACAAAAATATATGCAGATTTTAATTATTTCAGAGCAAGAAAATTTATATGTATAATTTGAAAAACAACAATAATATATTTAGAATTTAAGCATACTGGAGCAAGAAGAATTATATGTATAATTTAAATAAGAACAAAAATATGTGTAGAATTTAATCATAACGGACCAAAAAATGGTATTGTTAAACGTAATCGAAACTAAAAAAACAAAAATATCTAGAGAATGTATTTAGGCAAATCCATTCATGGGGAACATTTATTTCTACATTAAATAAAAATTACATCCTTTGGAATGTATTTACCTTAGTCATGACGCCGACTAATGTAAGCAAACAGACAACCGAACATGCTATTTCGATGATAATCATGACAGGAAAACCCTATTGCAACACTACCAAGAGTTCGTCGATTTTGATATTATTCGAAAATTTATAAACTGTGAAATAAACGTTATGGTATTTTTCTTGCATTATGAAAAATATGTTTACTATATTTTTATTATAATTATGTACTCACTAGGAGTTCTCACACAGGACATCAGTTATTGCTCACCGACAACCCGTGGTATTCCCTGGAGTCTGAGTGACAACAAGTTTCTCCAGATTTCCAGTATTCTCCAACTCTTTTCGATAGCCACCGCAAATAAACTTGCCGTATCACAACAGCCGTTTATCATTGTTTTCTCGCTAGTAAGGATCATTGGTTTTCTCTGGGATTTGGGTGGCAATCAGCCTCCCCAAGGTCCCAGCAGTCTTAGCGCTTCCAGTGTAGGTCTGGTTTGTGCTGCCCATCTTCGGTCTTCTCATCCTCCTTGACCCTATGCAAACATATTGTTTGGTGTCAGCCTAGGCTGGTACAAGTTTGTTTGTTTTTTTTAGGGGGGGGGGGCTGATGGTGTTTCCTGCTATTTCTGTTCATTGGTTCATTTTTGTGTCGTGTCAATTATTGGGGGGAGCTTATAAAGTGATGTGTCTTGCATTTTCTGTATCTTTGTTTGTGATGTGTTATTTCTGTGGTTTTGTTTTCTTCCTGTAGTAGATTCCGTCATATTGCGTGCTTCAGGCTATCATGCCGCTCATCGGTTACCCCCCCCCCACAATGACTTAGAACACCTGAAATTAATTGTTTTATAACGAATAAGAATGAAATATCATCGATTTGAAGAAATAACGTTTATTGGCGACGTCTGTAGGTGGCGCACACTTGAGCTACAGACCTTGTTTTAATTATTGTCGGTGTCCAGACATTCTTGCACATCTGTCGCCTGCAAATCACTCACTGACTATGTAAGAATTTTGATAAAAATAAAGACTGCTTTGAAACAGCTGCAAACTACTATAATACTATAATACTTTTCTATGCTTTTTATTCGAAACATCATTTGAAAAATGTTTTAAATCGTAAAAAATACATACATATCGATTTATATTTTACTTATATATGTATATGGTCATATATATATATATATATATATATATATATATATATGTATGTGTGTGTGTGTATTCTGTCAAGAACAGTGAAGTTTATGCAACTTTACTGGGTTGTCAACGATAATAAAAATAGTAAGAAGAAATTGTCAACAGCAAATCAAATAATATTGATAATTCTTTTATTAATATTACTAATAAAAAACGACGTTTTTTTATTTCCTTTATTTATATTTTTCTGTTATTTTATGATGGCGTTTTTTGTTGTTGTTAAGTGGAGGATGTACACTTTTGTGTACGGTCCCAATTAATCTTTTAATCCGTTTAGCTCCAATCGACAGGTCCTTAAGTGCCTCACCTTCCCGTCATTTACGATATTAAGGATTGATTTTCCCTGCTTAATCTCTAACAGTTTCTCAGCTTTGACAAAAATCCCGCCCGTTCACGTCAGCCGATCACGTCGCCCACACATGACTTTAATCCGTCAGCTTCCGACGCTTTGTGCCTTCGCGCGCTAAAATCGAACCGCTACGAGCATTTCTATGTGAGTGGTGAACGTCACTACGCTTGCAGACTTTACCTGTATACGCGCTGAAAACCCCAGGGGCAGGGTTCTAATCTGAGTTTCCGATAGAATGCAACGTTTTACCCGACATGGGGAGGTGGCTAAAACTGTCAATATAAACGGTTGTTTTTCCTCTTTCCTTTCCTCTACTTCAAATTTTCTTTTTAATTCCTTTTATTGTCTTTTTCTTCTTCTTCGCATTTTTTTCTACTTCTGTTTTTCTCTTCTTTTTTGTCTACTTTCTTTTATTCAATTTTCTTTTTTTATTTCTTTTTCGTCTACTTCTATTTCTCCTCTTTCTTCGTCTAACCTGTTTACATTTTCTTTCTACCTCACTTTTCTTTTTCTTCTTCATATTTCTTTCTGTTTTTTGTCTTCTTTTTGTTTCTTCTACTTCTTCTTCTTCGTAATTCAAAACTCTTTCTTCTTCTTCTTCTCCTTCTTTTTCTTCTTCTTTTTTTGTTTTTCTTCTTCGTAATTCTACACTTTATTCTACTACGTTTTAGCTTTTTTCTATTTCCTCTTTTCTTCTTCTTCTTTTTTCTTCTTTTTCTACTTCTTGTTGTTGTTCTTCTTTTTCTTCTTCTTTGTAAATCTACACTTTTTCCTACTTTGTTTTAGTTTTCTTCTCTTTCTCCTGTTTCTTCTTCTTCTTCTTCTTCTTCTCCTTCTTTTTCTTCTCCTTCTTTTTTCTTCTTCTTCTTCTTCTTCTTCTTCTTCTCCTTCTTCTTCTTTTTCTTCTTCTTCTTCTTCTTCTTCTTCTTATTTTTTTTCACATTTTTCTCTCTCTCTTCTTTTTTCTCATCTTTTTCTTCATCACTTTCATCTCCTGTTCTTTGTCTGCTTCTTATTTTCCTTCTTCTGTTTAAGTTATTTTCTTCTTTTCCTCTTGAATACTTCTTTTAATGTTTTTAAATCTAGACTAAAAATATACGTTTATATCTTCTAACCCAAGTCCCAGTGTTTATGAATGAAATCTATTTGATTTCATTGTGTCTGCGTTGTTTCATTTTTCAACATAGGTTTCTACAACTATTTTAAAAGCCATGCATTTAGTTTAATAAGGTGCTTTATGATGCTGAATAAATATATAACATGTTCTACGCAACAAATTATATTATGAAGACAAAATAGTTGACAAAATTAAATGAGTAAACAATGATTTAAAAGAATTTAAAAGTGAACATGCTTTTCTCGACTGATTCGATGTTTAATTAATTCAAAGAGAACACGTTTTTAAACGAAACCTTTTTACGTAAACGACCTATATTTATTAAACGACCTATATTACTTAAACGACCTATATTATAATATTAATCGATTTTAAAGTAATGATCGTAATTGAATATTTGTACTAGTCGGTTAAATTTAATTTATATACATACACACTACGATACACAACAAAGATAGTAGTAGTAGCAGTAGTAGTAGTAGCAGCAGTAGTAGCAGCAGCAGTCGTAGTAGTAGTAGCAATAGTAGTAGCAGTAGTACTAGCAGTAGTAGTAGCAGTCGTAGTAGCAACAGTAGTAGCAATAGTAGCAGCAGTAGCAGCAGTAGCAGTAGTAGTAGTTGTAGTAGTAGTAGTAGCAGTAGTAGTAGTAGCTGCAGTAGTAGTAGTAGTAGTAGCAGTAGTAGCAGTAGTAGAAACAGCAGTAGTAGAAGCAACAGTGGTAGTAGTAGTAGTAGTAGTAGTAGTAGTAGTAGTAGTAGTAGTAATAATGGGAGTATCAGCAGTAGTAGTAGTAGTAGTAGTAATAGTAGTAGTAGTAGTAGTAGTAGTAGTAATAATGGGAGTATCAGCAGTAGTAGTAGTAGTAGTAGTAATAGTAGTAGTAGTAGTAGTAGTAGTAGTAGTAGTATTATAAAATGCTTTCGCGCTTTACGTTTTCATTGTGCGATTATTCAGTTTAACAATTGTATTTTCCATTCTATAATAAATCCTACTATATACAAATAAATATAAGTACACGCATCCCATCACGCAAAAGTTAGCAAGTGAAACACGTGTCTTTATTTAGTCGTTGGAAGAGATAATTTCAATAATTGTAAGCGAGAAAGAAAATAGCAAGTAAAGCAATCCTGTTAGCCTTATCCCGCCGTCTGAAATGAATTTGAATATAGTCTTTTCACTGTTTCATTAAAAAGTATTTTTGTTTAAGTCATTAGAAATGATAATAATGGGTTTTATGTGAGAAAATTGCATTCCTAACCTTATTCTACGATTCGACATGAATATTTTAGTGATATATCTAGATAAATAGATAACATAAATCTAGATACATAAATAAAATAAATCTAGATAAATAAATAAAATAAATCTAGATAAATAAATAAAATAAATCTAGATAAATAATTTAAATAAATCTAGATAAATAAATAGAATTAATCTAGATAAATAAATAAAATGAATCTAGATAAATAAACAAAATAAATATGGATTCATAAATAAAGTAAATCTAAATAAATATATTAAATAAATCTACATAAATAAATTAAATAAATCTAGATAAATAAATAAAATACATCTAGATAAATAAATAAAATAAATCTAGATAAATAAATTAAATAAATCTAGATAAACAAATAAAATAAATCTAGATAAAAAATTTAATAAATCTAGATAAATAGATAAAATTAATCTAGATAAATAGATAAAATAAATCTAGATAAATAAATAAAATAAATCTAGATGAATAATTTAAATAAATCTAGATAAATAAATAAAATACATCTAGATAAATAAATAAAATAAATCTAGATAAATAAAATAAAAAATCTAGATAAAATATTAAATAAATCTAGATAAATAGATAAAATAAATCTAGATAAATAGATAAAATAAATCTACATAAATAATTTAAATAAATCTAAATTAATAAATAAAATAAATCTAGATAAATAAATAAAAATGAATCTAGATAAATAAATAAAATAAATATAGATTCATAAATAAAGTAAATCTAGATAAATAGATTAAATAAATCTACATAAATAATTTAAATAAATCTAGATAAATAAATAAAATGAATCTAGATAAATAAATAAAATAAATCTAGATAAAAAATTAAATAAATCTAGATAAATAAATTAAATAAATCTAGATAAATAGATAAAATAAATCTAAATTAATAAATAAAATAAATCTAGATAAATAAATAAAATAAATCTAGATAAATAAATAAAATAAATCTAAATAAAAAGATAAAATAAATCTAGATAAAAAATTAAATAAATCTAGATAAATAAATTAAATAAATCTAGATAAATAGATAAAATAAATCTAAATTAATAAATAAAATAAATCTAGATAAATAAATAAAATAAATCTTGATAAAAAATTAAATAAATCTAGATAACAAATTAAATAAATCTAGATAAATAGATAAAATAAATCTAGATACATAGATAAAATAAATCTAAATTAATAAATAAAATAAATCTAGATAAATAAATAAAATGAATCTAGATAAATAAATAAAATAAATATAGATTCATAAATAAAGTAAATCTAAATAAATAGATTAAATAAATCTACATAAATAATTTAAATAAATCTAGATAAATAAATAAAATAAATCTAGATAAATAAATTAAATAAATCTAGATAAATAAATAAAATACATCTAGATAAATAAATAAAATAAATCTAGATAAATAAATAAAATAAATCTAGATAAAAAATTAAATAAATCTAGATAAATAAATTAAATAAATCTAGATAAATAGATAAAATTAATCTAAATTAATAAATAAAATAAATCTAGATAAATAAATAAAATAAATCTAGATAAATAAATAAAATAAATCTAGATAAAAAGATAAAATTAATCTAGATAAATAAATAAAATAAATCTAGATAAATATAGTAAATACATCTAGATAAGTACATAAAATGAATCTAGATAAATAAATAAAATAAATCTAGATAAATAAATAAAATAAATCTAGATAAATAAATAAAATGAATCTAGATAAATAAATAAAATGAATCTAGATCAGAAGATAAAATAAATCTAGATAAATAAATGAAATAAATCAAGATAAATAAATTAAATACATCTAGATAAATAAATAAAATGAATCTAGATAAATAAATAAAATAAATCTAGATAAATAAATAAAATAAATCTAGATAAATAGATAAAATAAATCTAGATAAATAAATAAGATAAATCTAGATAAATAAATTAAACCAATCTATATAAATAAATAAAATAAATCTATATAAATATATAAAATAAATCTAGATAAACAAATAAAATAAATCTAGATAAAAAGATAAAATAAATCTAGATAAATAGATAAAATAAATTAAGATAAATAAATTAAATAAATCTATATAAATAAATAAAATAAATCTAGATAAATAAATAACATAAATCTAGATAAATAAATAAAATAAATCTGTATAAGTAAATAAAATAAATCTAGATAAATAGATAAAATAAATCTAGATAAATAAATTAAATAAATCTAGATAAATAAAAATGAATCTAGATAAATAAATAAAATAAATCTAGATAAATAAATTAAATAAATCTAGATAAATAAATAAAATAAATCTAGATAAATAGATAAAATAAATCTAGATAAATAATTTAAATAAATCTAGATAAATAAATTAAATAAATCTAGATAAATAAATAAAATAAATCTAGATGAATAAATAAAATAAATCTAGATAAATAAATAAAATAAATCTAGATAAATAGCGATAGCGAACATTGGCGAATCATAATTGTGCTTCTTATCTTTGACGGCTGGTGTACGCTAGTTTTAGATGTTGAAGAATTCAAATAAACATTTTCTTTTTAATTATTCATTCAGCTATTCTTCATTTCTTATTAATCAGTTGATTTTATTGTTGGCATTGGTTTCCCAAATATCTTTCTTGTTAGAATGATATCTAGAAATACATCGAGGGTCACGTAAAGGTTGTCAACATTGCAAGTTAAAGTGTTTTTGTGCAAAGAACAGAATTCGAACTTAGCAGATCCAGGTTGTAAGTCCACATCGTTAAATAATTAGCCACTCTCACATCCATTTTTGAGTAAAAAATAATTTAGAAGATTATTCCGATTAAATAATAAAACATAGTAACAAAATCCTGTTAGAAATTCATTCTCAGAAGATCCCTTTAATCCTTATATTGAGATGAAAAATGTAGGTGTATTCCAGGTACGACGATAACGCTGACCAAACACAAGAAATCAGGAATGAACAGAACAGCAAGCCAAAATGCATAGAAATAAATGGATCACAAATACTAATAGACTGCTAACGGAATTCTACAACATAAACAAACCCAAACAAAATGGCCTCTGAAAACGAATGGAAAATCTGTGGGATATGACTAGTGACTACCAGACAACTGAACAAAGGATTGTTGATCAAGAAAGGACCTGATGGAACTCAAACTAAACATAGATGGTTGAAAAGAGCAAGGAAAACTTCCTATTGAAAACTAACAGGTGGGCAGCTGACACACCGTTAACACTGAGACTGAGGAGATTTAAGACTACAAAATCACTGAGGATCAAGCAAGTGACATTGAATAAAACCTCAAACGATTTTTGAACGAGGGCACAACAAAACACCTATCCCTGATTGGAAGAAACTAAAATTAGAAACAGAAAAAGTAAACAAACTCCCCCACATATCTCCACAGATACTATCACAGACTTACACAATTTAATATATGTCTTGGCAAAATCTGTTAGAATAAAACTAAAAATAGAAACAAAATCCGGCCAAAAGAATTAACCGACAAAGTAGAATAAGACTGGACACACAGATCATCAAACTTCCGAAAGAAGCTAAGACAGTAAATAGGATGAAAGAGAACAGGAAACGCCGGCAGTGGATACATCTGACGAACAAAGAAAAGGCTAAATGAGAAACATGCAGAATCAAAACAAAAGATAGGAGAGGCAGCACAAACCAGACCTCCACTGGAAGAGTGCGGAGAGGGCTGGGACTTATTGCCACCCAAATCCCAAATAAGATCAATGGGTTTCACAGGCGAAAAATCACTGGTAAACGGCTGTTGCAATACCGCAAGTTCATTTGCGGTGGTTATCGAAAAGAAGTGGAGAGTACTGGAAATCTGGGGAGACGTGTTGTCATTCAGACTTCATGGAACACCACCGGTTCTTGTCGGTTAACAATCGCTGACGATACCTGTGTGATAACTTCTAGTGAGTAGAAATAATAATAATAATTATTATTAAATAATAATAATAATAATAATAATAATAATTATTATTATTATTATTATTATTATTATTATTATTATTATTATTATTATTATTATTATTATCGACTTTAATTGTGTCTGATTTTCGCAATCTATATTTACAATGTATGTTAGTAGCTTCCGTGAAAGAATAAAGGGTAAACAAATATTTTTCGCCTGTCTATTTCAATCATTGTTAGATGCAACGATAGTAAGCACTGACATCTCGTATGCAAATAAAAAATAAGAAGTTAAACACTTTCATAAAAATCTGCGTTGAATTTTTTTTTGCTATTTAATGTTTAAAAAAAAACAACACTTTTCGTGATGTTTCTTTTGCTTTTTTTTTTCTTCAAGTTGTTGTTTTATAAGAAAGTAATAAGAAACGAAGTTCCGAAGCCATCTTCACGTTTTGGGTGACAAGTTTAACAAAGAAGGCAAAATAAAATATACGCTTTAAAAAAGATCGACAAATAACAAGTTCATTTTATTTAAGTTAAATATAAGTAATTTGAAGCGAAACGTTGCGCGTTCCATTTAACATCTTACGAGTTAATCGCGTTATTCTATCTGATTACTTGCAGGATAACGCAGTGATGCCCGGGTGTCACACCAAAAAACAGCATTATACAGAAATGAACAAAAATGGACATTTTTAGAATCCGTTCATTGAAGCTGGTTGTTTAGCAATTGAAATGCGATTTCAATCTGAATTGTGACAGGCCAAAACACATATTTCAAACGTACGCGTGACAATCTAACAAAATGCTATTTCAACCTTAAGCATGACAGACTGAATTGTGACAGACCAGAACAATGCTATTCATTAGGTATGGACAACAGAACAACAAAAATATTTTTCAAACTTAAGCATTACGGACTAGTTCAAATGCTAATTCTAATCTGACACCGGAAATGGTAAATACATTATGTCATGAAGAAGGCTGTAGAGTGTTCTCAAGCGTAACAGATCAAAGAAAATGCTATTTCAAACTGAAGCGTGACAAACAGATCGTCGAAAAAACGTATTTTACCTCGATGCGAGGTCGCATCTAACAAATTAACTTTATTGGGCAGTCTAAGTAAACTTTAAGAATAAGAAATACAATAGAAATGACATCTATTATCGAACTTATAAACGTCTATTACAAGATTTAGCATCGGACAGCTTCTTTATGATATCTCGAAAGCTAATATCACAGAAAAGTCTGTACCCAACGCCCATCAATGCTAAATTATTTCGTCCGTCTTGCTCAGAATGCTTCTATTTTTATACGTGACTCTTTGACTCTGGATCACCAAGAATCGTCCTGATTTGATAAGCTCATAGGATTAACCTTGACTGCAGACCTGGAAAAGAAGGCTTACATCAAATCCATTGCTAACGTCGCAGGAGAAAAGAGCGGATCGTTCTACCGCTCCAGAAAGTAGCCTACTCCTGACGCAATCCTCTACCTGTACAAGAGCCACATACGTGTAAAAGTAAAGTACTGTTGGCACATCTGTGCGGTGTCACTCAGATCACTCTCTCCTGCCTTGGCAGAGTACAGAATAGACTTCGAAATTTAGATGAAGATGTCCTCTTCTCTTCCCTGCAGCCCTTTCACACAGAAGAGAAGTTGCTAGTCTTTCTCTACTCTATCGTTATTTTCATGGTAGGTGCTCGACTGAGCTCCAATCTCTGGTTCCTCCCTGTAAAACATTCACAACAAAACCTCGTCAACCACTGTAAATAATTTTTCTTTTCTTTCCCTGTGTACATAAACGAAACTACAATGAACAAAGTTTCTCTCTAAGAACTCTTCATCTGTGGAGTACACTGCAGCGGAGGTGCCTCCTTACTAAGTACAACATGGTCGTTGTAAAGTTCAATGTTAACAAATTGTTGTCTAAGCGTCATCTTGATTAACTTATGACCAATTAAACCGTCATTTTCATTTCCCCGAAATGTATTGCTCATCACCAACTAACGGTCGAATTAACCCGAATTAACGTCGAATTTCATTAAGGCCTTCATAAGCGCCGGTTCGTTAGTATGAAAAGAAGATTATTCCCAAAGCAATTCGTCACCATCTGTGAGTGAAAGATGCGTAAGACGCTTTCTACAGTTGGAAAGATTTGACTTCAAACTATTATTTTAGAAGACGATAGCATTTAACTTAAAAGGTCATGCGTGTCCGTGCCATGATGCAGTACAAAATCGAGTTCACAATCTAGTGGGGGGGGGGGTGATCTATTCTCTTCCCTACAACAAACTTTTCACAGAAGAGATGTAGCTATTTTTTTTTACTTTTATTTTTCCGAAACAAAGAGTATTGTCAATGAAATGTAAGGGACTACTGCGATAGGGGCCAGATTTATAAGATGGCAACCTAGGTGGGGAGTTGGGCAGCATGATGTTTGTTCGCATTACATTTCAATTTCGGCATGTTGATACGGTCGGCGAAACAGATCAGGAAGAAATTCCAAAGACAAGCGATCCCATCAAAAAAGCTATCAGACAAGAAAATATTCCGGCATCTAGGGACCTCTTCAGTAAAAAAGAAGTTGGATTTTATTTATAATCGGTTTGGTCAAGAAGTATTTTACTTGAGGGGGTACGCGTGCGGTAAGTTCATTGGAGCACATTCCGTGGAAGTACCTGTAAACAAATCACATTGATGAAACGTTGGCATACAGTTCGTGACCTATTGGATTAGACATTTTTTTTTATTACCCTGTTAAAAAGGGAACGCAAGTTTATGATGCACAAGTTCAGATGTGGCAACAATGCACCGGCGAATGGTGGCTTTATAGAAATATATGATACTGGAAAATATAAGAAGGTTTCTAGCCCAGTAGAGGGAGTCTACCTTTTTTTACAACAAACTTGGCAACATTTTCTCTACTCTGTCGTTTTGATAGTAGGTGCTCAACTGAGCTCCAATCTACAGTTTCCCTCCGTAAAAAATGAACAGCAAGAACTCGTCTCTCTATCACCACTGCAAATAACTTTCCATTCTTCCATTGGCTACTTAACACACAACGACACGCCCATGAACAGAGTTTATTTTCAAGAATTTCCTATCTGTAGAACACAGTACCACGAGACTGCTTCCCTGCTCACTGCACCATTGTTGTCTTCGAGTCAATGGTCAACAAATACTTATCGAGAGTTTTCCTAAGTAAACAGAATATTCTGATACTAGTCAGCGTTTACAATCCTCTCATATTAGTGTTCATCATACAAACTAATAATCGTATTACTCTTATCCTGGAGTGGCTTTTGGCCTTTGTAAGCGGAGACTGATTTGTATAAAAAAACGTTTTATATAGGATTTACTAATGGTGGGATATTTAAAAAATGAAAGCTTACTCATAAACAAACACATTTCTAAACCATTTTAAAGGTTTCTTTGATAGAACACTTTAAGCGAAAATGATTTTTTTTAATGTCTTGAAAAGGAAAAGAGAATGCAGTGTATGATTTTGACCCTAACCCTAACCCTAACCCTAACCTCACAGTTGTAGGGCGGTGACAACGTGGTTCGGTCACAGCTACTCGGCTGTAACGGCTCTGGTGAAAATACAGAAAGAGTCGGTATCAGGATCCGGCATCCTCTGGTAGTCTCTACTCCTGCACGTGGCAAGCAAAAGCGTATCATGTGCGAAACCGCAGACCAATGAAATTAGTGGCTTCTGTGTCATTTCTTTTGTGCGTTTTGGGTCAAACATTCTGCGACTTTGTATGCATCCGTTGAGCATTGCTGCCTTCGGTGTCGGAGGTAAAACCGGCAATTCCGTAGGTTGACGAATAAATGCGACCAACAAGTAGGACTTTATTCAAACCAGATACTCCTGAGGTACGATCTTCATGAACTCAATACAGAAGTGTAACTTGGTTTAAAACAACAGCAACACCTCAGTGGTAGTTATGTTGTAGATATATGACGAATGAGTGTCGTTTGCCATCATGAAAGAACTAGAGTTCGTTACAGCTGTTAAGAACGGCGATGATGCATCGTTGTGTTGACAAGTCGAAAATCATTGCTAGATCTGGTTGAAGAAATATATGAGTTTAAGTGCCTAGCTGTGTATTTTCTGCCACGGGGTATTTGGAATAGAGTCTTTGAATCCAGCACATCATGTGGCGTGTACTTATAACTGCAGGTAAACAAACAGTAAACTAACAAAAGCGAATATTATAAAAACACCGACGTATGTATCAGCCAATCAGAACTCTGAAAAATATACACCCTGCAATGTGTTAGACAAAGACGTTGATATAATTCAAGATAACGACTAGAGGTCGACGAAACCCCTTATAAATAAATTCGGCATTTGGAAAATTCAGTCTTGGAAAACTTGTCTATGTAAGAACACACAACCAGTTGATATGGTAAAAAATGGACCTGTGGAACTGTTACTCACTTGCACAAGCGACACAACTGACTGTTTAAAAGAGTAAGAGGAACACGTACGCTCTAATACTTGCACACACACAACGTAATCTACTGCTACTATGATGATTTTCTTTCAAGTCCTAGCAATACTCATGTTTCTATTTTCTTTCCAGCAGTGTCATTTTTTGATCATTTCAAAGTTTCTGCAATATTGTAAATAAACCTTGTATACATTTTGTACGGATTGTTTTAGTCATTTATTTGATTATATGTGCATCCCTCTACAAACTGAATTTGTCTCATGTTTTTAACGCATACTTTTTCATCTCTTTTTCCTTACTACTGAGTCATCACTTATCAAACTAAAAAAATCTTTTAAGGATAAAGTTATTTAGAGATTAGGATTAGAGTTAGGGTTAACAGAGATAGATTAGCAGTTGAATGATGATGAATACTATGAGACGATTGAAAATCTCCATATACCACGCACTTAAAAAAAATGCCAACTCAAGACATCAGTTCTTCACATTTTGACAAGAACATCTAAGGGAATGTTAGAACTAAAGGACAAAATAAGGGGACTCGAGTGTTACGGGGCAACCTAGCATGAACCCAACACCGCGTTTTAGTCGTCACGCTTGGTAAACCGTTTTTACTACACGTTTTCTCGTTGATCAAACATTCACTTGCACATTTGAATCCGGATCTCGTTTCTCGAAAAAAAAAATGTTTGTTTTTTTGTTAAAGAACTTTGATAATTTCTCTGTTTGTAGTAATGCTGAGAAATTTTGTTTGTAAGTGTTTACCAACCTTTCAACTATGATAGACTATTCGTTTTTGTTTTGTTTTGTCTTTTCTCAGAATAAACTTTTTTTACAATATTTTTTTATGAAAGTGTTTTTAGAGTGTGTGATTTCATTATTTATGTTTGCTTTTTAGATTTTTAGATTTGGGTAGTGTATTTTGACTCTTTTAGCTTGTTCAAGATATTATTTGGGTCATTCTTCTGAAGAGATTTCTTTTCAAATTTTCTGCGTGGGAATATTATAATTAACATTTTAATGCAAGTTAATTGGTATTTGTTTGTTGTCAGATGTTATTTTTTTTTAATAATGGATCTTTTTGTATAGTTTATTATTTTTGTAGAAATTCGGTTTTTAAGCAAAACTATTATTTTGGAAAAAAGCGAAATATTTCAAATTATTTATTTATTTTTGTACTTGTGTATATGTGCACGTTTTTGCATTTTTATTAATATTTTATTGTTAGACCTTGATTTCAATAGTTACACCGTGATTGACCTTGCCATTTAAACAAATGTATCTGGGTCGGTCCTGTGTGGCCGATACGAATACCTGTTAATATAGTGTTTTCCCTTTGATCAGTTAAAATTTGGACCAATACATTTGTTTTAAAATTATCACGATATAATAAGAGTAATATTTTGTCATTGAGTCCCCTGAAGGCGCTAAACATGTGATGATCGCGACATCTGCCACTATACAAATCCCGCACTAGAAATGGTTTATACAATTTCACAAGGTGAGCCCTTAAGAGGGTGCTCTTAAATATCAAATCGCTGATCGCGTTTAATGGTTTAATGGTTAACGTTTAAACAGATCACTCATTTACTTGTATACTAATTAAGCGTTACTTATCTCTTCGAAACAAAGTAAATGTGAATCCTGAAATTTTTAGATGAGGATTAATAATTTGTATTATTTTTTATTATTCCAGTACAATTCTCATGATATTGAATGTTATTCTCACAATGTTTCGGCCGATGTAACCTAACCCCTTTTTCAAGTGCATCGTTTTGAACTTGAACACCGTCATCTCGACCTCGAGAACATATACATAATTTCGAACTGAACTCGTTATTTAGTTTACGAAGATAACTTGTTCTCGTCCCTTCAGCCATGACCGGCTACAAATGATAATCATTGTTATTCTTAGTTATTATCATCTGTAATAAGTATTGAACCTTTAACCTTCAGAAGACTGTGACCTGGAACTGGTTGCATATAAACGCTTTAAACCGTTGCGCTATGGGTTCACGGCTGACAGTAGGAGGACAAAATGAAGACAATTTATAGAAGGCTAATAACAATGAAGAAATAGTCCTAGCTGTAAGACGAAATTATGAATGCAACCTGCAGTTTCATTAGTTATTTGTTTAATTATTTATTTTAGTAATCATATTTGCTTCCATTTTTGACTTCCTTCACTAGTGTTGTATGTGTGAAGCCGGCATATCACGATATCTCGCCTCTTTTTCCTAATTGTTTCGATTGTCTTTATTAAAAAATGTTTACTGTCCACCTACTTTTGGCTCACCCTATATATATATATATATATATATATATATATATATATATATATATATATATATATTAGTACTTCATGTATCCACATAAAATATTATAAGGAGATATACTTTTTTATGTATCAGTTTTCAGTATTTACTTCAACAGTGCTCGATACGTAAGTAGAGCTAGGTAGTAAGCAGTGAAAATATATATGGCAATCAAGCTACACAGAGGCTCCCGTGTTTCATCCCCGGGGGGAATCGTCGGGAGCCTCTGTGTAGCTTGATTGCCATATATATTTTTACTGCTTACTATATATATATATATATATATATATATATATATATATATATATATATATATATATATATATATATATATATGGATAATGAAATGATAAAATGAATAAAATAAATATACCTTACAAGTTTATAAACTCATCAAGTTTTCCATCAAAGAATACAAATACAAAGAGATATTTAAACCATGATTTTTCAAAGATAATGCTCTTACTAAATCAATAGTAATTGAATATTAATTAATGATTAGAAGTATATATCTTGAAAATGGAAAAGTGAAGAATATATATATATATATATATATATATATATATATATATATATATATATATATATATATATATGTAAGGTTAGTGGGAGAGTACCCCAGCAGAGTGCTCGATTACTAATAACAATTCCAAAATAAGAGCGCAAGATGTATTTATATATGTATTACAGAAGATCATAACAATATCCTCTCTCTTTTTTCCAAAGCAATGGACCACAACGGAGGCTGAGGAGCGTACATAAGTCGCGTGCCGTTCTCCTATTTTTATTTGAAACCGACGGTACAGATGTAGTTATGACATTCTGTAATACACACACACACACACACACACACATATATATATATATATATATATATATATATATATATATATATATATATATTGTTGAATAAAATAGTCAACTTATGTCTGGATATCCTTTGCTAGGTCCTTTCAATAGTTCGAATCAGGATCTTAATAGAACTAACTTTAATATCAGTAATAATATACTAAAATGTCTATAATTCTAACTATAGTTTCGTACTTATTACATAATTCCCGCCAAAACCATCTATAATACTAACACATGGTATGTACCAGATTATCCTCATTCCCCTGAAAATGAACCCGGATGGGTCTGAAAGTACTTGGGACACAAATCTAAACTATGGCAAATTCATCAGCCAATTCCCCTCCGAAACTAAGATCCTGATTCGAACTATTGAAAGGATCTACCAAAGGATATCTAGTTGACTCTTATATTCAACAATACTTGCTTGCAAGAGAAGATGCTGCCTAGATATACATGTATATATATATATGTATATATATATATATATATATATATGTATATATATATATATATATATATATATATATATATATATATATATAGAGAGAGAGAGAGAGAGAGAGAGAGAGAGAGAAATAGAGAGAGAGGGGGCATCAGATTGGATAAAAAGTGTTAAAAGATTAATGGCTAACACTTCAATTAAGCTGTAAGGTTTCCAGGTCTTGCAAAAAATTTGCCTCGTGAAAGCCATTTTTTCAAGATTCTGACGAAGAATGAGATGGTCGAAGAATGGAATCTCAAGATGTTTAGCTACAAAACATTTTTTGGCGAATTTGGCATGACGACCTGCCTCGTATTAATGCTAAGAGAAAATTGATCGTGCTTTCCGTTCACTTGTGGCTCAGCAGAAAACTCCTTTGAGATGAGGGGGGGGGGGAGGTCTTCCAAACGAAAAGTAAAGCAAAGTCAAGGAGGCTTTTAATCGTCATTAGCGCCCATGTTACCACGTTTGTCTTGTTAGGATGGCAAGATGGCACCTTTTACGTTTTGATTTTCATTTCATTTGATTTTTTTTAAAGCTTTTTTTTTCCGATTTGGTCTCTTCCGCAAAAAAGTTTTCTTTTAATACCACCTAAAAGACTTGCTCAACTCCCGTGGAAAATGTCCCGATTCTCTCATTTCTATTCTCCTAGTTATTCGCCCAGTCTCTCATTGCTTTGATCGTTGTTTATTACTTGCTATTTTTTTATTACACGCAAACAGGCACTCGGTGTTGTCCGGGAATGTGTAAGAAGCCTTAGCTAACACTTCTTCTAACCAAGAAACCCATATTATCATTTTTAATCTTAGGTTGTGAAGTTGATAATTTAATTTGTTTAGTGATGAATACAATTTAAACAAAAATTTTTTTTGGCTTTTTATAGATGTCCGGTAAGCATGCAGACCTCGCGATAATATTGTAATATAAATTATTTATCGTACATTATCGCGATCCATCCCCTTCTAAAAATATGATATCGTCCGATCACAAAAGATGAAATTCAAACAAAAGTAATTGCAAACTATATAGTGTAGCTGACTGCGAAAAAAAAGAAAGATTTTACCATGGTTCTAAAATCAAATAAGAGGTCATAAATAGAATCGGTCTTCGCTGTCGCCTTTATAGAACAATTTGTTCATTTGTGGAAAATATATTAAGCTTACAATTATTTTTACCGTAAAACATACACTATTTTTCAAAGATTTTAATCATTACAATAAATGCATTAATTAGATGGTTTAAAACGTCCGTTTTATCTCTTGAAGAATACTTATCTGATAAATTAATTCTAATTTTAAAGAAAGAGGGTAGGTCAGAAACACCGTGTTTCTGCTAATACAAAATTAACATTATTGCATTCATCGCAAATAAATACTTGAGTTGTATGTAAGCTTGGCAAAGGGCTGTGTTTTAAATTTCATCCCCGGGCGGAAATATATACCTACTTTTGGCTAGGAGCAAAGTGTAGTATCTGTTTTGATGCCTCGGCCGGTGAAATAAAAATCCTTCTAGACGAAGACAATTAAAAATTTTCGCCCGCACCCCTATTGCCCCTTTTTGGAACTTGGAGTTTCCCCACATTAAAAAATAACGACATTGTGTCTAACTCTGCATTTGTAGAGGGAAAGTAAATAGCGACAAAAAAGCATAGATTTTTTTACAATTCATTTTTGCAATTTTTCGCGATGTATTTTTAATTTAATCATTTTCTCTTTAGTGTTTGTCTATTTTATTTTATTTTTATTTTTTATTCACGAGTTTCTTTCTTTCTATTGTTTCTTTTTTCTCTTTCCTTGTTTGCCCGTTTTATTTTATTATTTCTTTTTTTTAATGGATTGTCTCCCTTTAAACAGAGGAATGTCTTGAGATGGAATTTGATTTCCAATCTAGCATGTTCTAGCTATTTTGATAATTTTTTTTATTATTTTCATCTGTTTCTTTCTTTGATTATTTTTTGTTATCGAGTATCTTTATTCTTATTGTCTTTTCTCTCTTTCTATCTCGTTTTCTCCATTCCTTCCCTCTCCCCTTCTCTCTTCCTTTCTTTCATACTTTTAAGTCTGTTACACTCTTGTTTTTTTTTTGGCTATTTATTTCCTTCTTGTAATTTTTTTGTATTCTTCAAGTATTTTCTTTTCACATTCAATTGACTAGACATTTATATACAAGTAAGTTCGTCTGTTCTGGACAATAGAAAAAAGATGCTGGCAGCTTCAATTTTTACTACCACCTGGGCTGACTCTATATTGACATCAGATACTTAGATTGATATCCAGTTAACAATGCCGAGTGCTATAAGGGAACTACAATTACAAGGCAAGGACCAGCACTGGTCTTGACATACAACGAAGGTAACAAACAGTTCTGCACCATTCGTTGTGATTTGCGCAGACCAGACACTGCCCGGCGATGACAGATCGAATTAAGAATTTAGCTGAGTCAGTAAAAAGAAAATTTAGATGTTATATCCCAGTCCCTTTTTCTGTCTATTTCATACTTTTTGTTTCTTTATTTCTTTTTGCTTGCATAATTAATTTCTCTTGCTTTTTATATTCTTTCCATCCCCTTTTTCTCTCCTCTCTCTCTCGCTCTCTCTCTTTTTCTCACAGTTCATTAGTTATCTCTCTCTATCTGGTTATTCTCTATCTCTTTGTCTATTTCCACTCTCTCTCCCTCGTTTACATAATTCTTCTTTTTTCATTCTTTTTTTTTCTTTACAGAATTACATTAATCTTGCTTTTTATATTTCCCCCCACCACTTGTTTCCTTCCTTCTCTCTCTCTCTCCTTCTCTCTCTCTCTTTCTCTCTCTCTCTCGTTCCCTGTCTATCACAGCGTTAGTTACTTATATTTCTTATACCGTTCACCTTCGACACAGGACTGTACGCTGCTAAACTCTGTCTCTAAAAGTATAAATATAACACTCTCACTCGACTCGAATGCCCAAATTCATGTATTTGGAGATGTTAATGCACACCACCGTGACTGGCTGAGATTCTCCAGTTTAACTAACGCAGCCGGCAACTATACGTATAATTTCTCCTTAGCTCCCTCCCTCTCGCAGACTGTCGTTTTCCCGACCCGCCTTCCTGATCGAGTAGACAAGCAAGCCTCATTTCCCGACATGTTATTGACCTCACTGCCCGAAACTTGTATGACGAAAGCCCATAGCCTTCTCAGGAATGCTGATCACATTGTGGTAATGATTTATATCACCTTAAAAACTCGTCCAAAAGCTGATGAGCATACAACAAGATACTGCGAGCAGGCTGAGATCACATCAGCGACGCCTCATGGAGGGGAACTTTCTCACTCCCTGCTGACCAGTGTGCAAATTAGTTTACCGAATGGGTCAAAGCAGGCATTGAAGCGTATGTCCCCATACGAAAATTATTCAGCAAACGCCACTCTCCTCAATGGTTCACCTTGAAATGTGATGCTGCCTTTGCTGAGAGGCAGCAAGAACTCCGACAATTCGACCGCCATATGTAAACTAAGAATAGACATAAATTTGCAGAGTCCAGAAATAATTGTAAAGCAGTGATAGGTGAAGCAAATAGATATTATACAAAGGTAACCAAAACACATTCAGTTATAGAAACTAGGTACTCGCTATTTCTGGAAAATCTTCAATAGTGTAGTGAACAATTACAATCAATAATTACCCTGCTATCAAACCATGATGATGTCGTTTACACAGGCAAACTCTACAATTAGTGCCTTGCATAATATTTCTTCCTTGATAGCTGGATAATTGCTTCTGTGGTACCAGTCTTCAAGAATTGATCCT
Organism: Sepiola atlantica; assembly: GCA_963556195.1. Lineage (NCBI taxonomy): Eukaryota > Metazoa > Mollusca > Cephalopoda > Sepiida > Sepiolidae > Sepiola > Sepiola atlantica. The sequence continues at coordinate 32,603,157 of OY744527.1, read as the reverse complement.
CAGGACTACCGCCAATTCAGTCTACTCCTGATTTTTGCTAAATTCTTTGAATACTTAATACAGGTCCGGAACCTAATTAATGCTAAACTTCTATCTGATCATCAGTATGAATTTAGACAAGTACGATCTACTGTGCATATCCTAACGCTCATCTCTGAACGCATATATCATACACTGGACAAAACATGTGAAGCTGAGGCAGTCTAGCACAAAAATGGTTTTCCTAAAAATTAACTCATAAGGTATTACTAGACAAATATTTAATATAACCAGATTCTTTCCCAACCAAAGGAAAAATCCAGGTTGTTCTCAATGGTCGCTCATCTAAGCAACATGACATAAATGCTGGTGTACCCCAGGGATCCATTCTTGGACCTTTATTGTTTCTTATTTTTATAAATGACCTCCCTGGTTATATCGAGTGTTAGATAGGTATATTTGCTTACTACACCACGCTCTACTCTCGTCATGTGGGAAAATCGGACGCGTACATATCTGAGGCAATGGCTGAATCCTTAGAAAATGACCTCCACGCTGTAATGGATTGGGGTCATAAATGGTAGGTAACTTTTAATGCCACAATGAAAAAGCTTCTTTCCTTCAATAACTACAAGAAACCACCGATTGCCATGGCAAATAACACCCAATCTGGGAGTCCAACATTATAAAATCTTCAACCTAACATTCACAGGTGACATAAATTGAAACAAATACATTGAATACACTGCCAACACTGCTGCAAAGAAGGTGGGCTCTTTCATTCATTTCTTCCTTATTTCACTCTTATTAGTCATCTTTCATTCATTTCTTCCTTATTTCACTCTTATTAGTCATCTTTCATTCATTTATTCCTGATCTCACTCTTATTAGTAATCTTTCATTCATTTCTTCCTTATTTCACTCTTATTAGTCATCTTTCATTCATTTATTCCTGATCTCACTCTTATTAGTCATCTTTCATTCATTTCTTCCTTATTTCACTCTTATTAGTAATCTTTCATTCATTTCTTCCTTATTTAACTCTTATTAGTCATCTTTCATTCATTTCTTCCTTATTTCACACTTATTAGTCATCTTTCATTCATTTATTCCTTATTTCACTCTAATTAGTCATCTTTCATTCATTTCTTCCTTATTTCACTCTAATTAGTCATCTTTCATTCATTTATTCCTTATTTAACTCTTATTAGTCATCTTTCATTCATTTATTCCTTATTTCACTCTAATTAGTCATCTTTCATTCATTTCTTCCTTATTTTACTCTTATTAGTCATCTTTCATTCATTTATTCCTGATCTCACTCTTATTAGTCATCTTTCATTCATTTATTCCTTATTTCACTCTTATTAGTCATCTTTCATTCATTTCTTCCTTATTTCACTCTTATTAGTCATCTTTCATTCATTTATTTCTTTATTTCACTCTTATTAGTAATCTTTCATTCATTTCTTCTTTATTTCACTCTTATTAGTCATCTTTCATTCATTTCTTCCTTATTTCACTCTTATTAGTCATCTTTCATTCATTTCTTCCTTATTTCACTCTTATTAGTCATCTTTCATTCATTTCTTCTTTATTTCACTCTTATTAGTCATCTTTCATTCATTTATTCCTGATCTCACTCTTATTAGTCATCTTTCATTTATTTATTTCTGATCTCATCTTATTAGTCATCTTTCATTCATTTCTTCCTCATTTCACTCTTATTAGTCATCTTTCATTCATTTCTTCCTTATTTCACTCTTATTAGTCATCTTTCATTCGTTTTTTCCTTATTTCACTCTTATTAGTCATCTTTCATTCATTTCTTCCTTATTTAACTCTTATTAGTCATCTTTCATTCATTTCTTCATTATTTCACTCTTATTAGTCATCTTTCATTCGTTTCTTCCTTATTTAACTCTTATTAGTCATCTTTCAGTCATTTATTCCTGATCTCAGTTTATTAGTCATCTTTCATTCATTTCTTCCTCATTTCACTCTTATTAGTCATCTTTCATTCATTTCTTCCTTATTTCACTCTCATCAGTCATCTTTCATTCATTTCCTCTTTATTTCCCTCTCATTAGTCATCTTTCATTCATTTCTTCCTTATTTCACTCTTATTAGTCCTCTTTCATTCATTTCATCCTTATTTCACTCTTATTAGTCATCTTTCATTCATTTCTTTCTTATTTCACTCTTATTAGTCATCTTTCATTCATTTATTCCTTATTTCACTCTTGTTAGTCATCTTTCATTCATTTATTCCTGATCTCACTCTTATTAGTCATCTTTCATTCATTTATTCCTTATTTCACTCTTATTAGTCATCTTTCATTAATTTCTTTCTTATTTCCCTCTTATTAGTCATCTTTCATTCATTTCTTTTTTATTTCACTTTTATTAGTCATCTTTCATTCATGTCTTCCTTATTTCACTCTTATTAGTCATCTTTCATTCATTTCTTCCTTATTTCACACTTATTAGTCATCTTTCATTCATTTATTTCTTATTTCACTCTTATTAGTCATCTTTCATTCATTTCTTCCTTATTTCACTCTTATTAGTCATCTTTCATTCATTTCTTACTTATTTCACTCTTATTAGTCATCTTTCATTCATTTATTCCTGATCTCACTCTTATTAGTGATCTTTCATTCATTTATTCCTTATTTCACTCTTATTAGTCATCTTTCATTCATTTCTTCCTTATTTCACTCTTATTAGTCATCTTTCATTCATTTCTTCCTTATTTCACTCTTATTAGTCATCTTTCATTCATTTCTTCCTTATTTCACTCTTATTAGTCATCTTTCATTCATTTCTTCCTTATTTCACACTTATTAGTCATCTTTCAATCATTTATTCCTGATCTCATCTTATTAGTCATCTTTCATTCATTTCTTCCTCATTTCACTCTTATTAGTCATCTTTCATTCATTTCTTCCTTATTTCACTCTCATTAGTCATCTTTCATTCATTTCCTCTTTATTTCCCTCTCATTAGTCATCTTTCATTCATTTCTTCCTTATTTCACTCTTATTAGTCATCTTTCATTCATTTCTTCCTTATTTCACTCTCATTAGTCATCTTTCATTCATTTCTTCCTTATTTCACTCTTAGTGGTCATCTTTCATTCATTTCTTCCTTATTTCACTCTTATTAGTCCTCTTACATTCATTTCTTCGTTATTTCACTCTTATTAGTCATCTTTCATTCATTTCTTTCTTATTTCACTCTTATTAGTCATCTTTCATTCATTTCTTCCTTATTTCACTCTCATTAGTCATCTTTCATTCATTTCTTCCTTATTTCACTCTCATTAGTCATCTTTCATTCATTTCTTCCTTATTTCACTCTCATTAGTCATCTTTCATTCATTTCTTCCTTATTTCACTCTCATCAGTCATCTTTCATTCATTTCCTCTTTATTTCACTCTCATTAGTCATCTTTCATTCATTTCCTCCTTATTTCTCTCTCATAAGTCATCATTCATTCATTTTTTCCTTATTTCACTCTTATTTGTCATCTTTCATTCATTTTTTCCTTATTTCACTTTCATTCGTCCGTTTTTCTTTATTCCTTTCTTATCCATCTATTCACACATTCAATAATTAATTCATTCATTAATCCTCGTTCTTACATTCATTCATTCATTCTTTCCTTTCATTTATTTTTTTACTCGTTAATTTAATTTTATTATTTATTTCTTTATTTGTATAGTTTTATCGATTAATTTATTTGTTATTCACTCCTGTGATTTATATATTTCTCTAATCATATTTTATTTATCCATTATCCATTTCCATTTCTTTTATATATTCTTCATTTTATTTTTCTTTCAATCATTTATATTATATTCCTAAGCCTTTTAATCCTTCTTACCAATTCCCTCATCATTAATTTATTTATTAATAATTCATTTTCCCCTTTTCATTTATCTCTTTTTCGCTCTACTCTCATTCAATCTATATTCATTCTTCTCGTTTTCATATATTTGTATCCCTAACTTATTCATTAAAATTTAAGCATGTTCTCTTTCTTTCGGGGTTTCGTCATCTTTCATCGTTCATTCTCATAATTTTCGTCTCTATTTTATTCGTTCATTTTAAAGCCTGTTCTCATTCACTTTTTTGTTCCCCACTTCTGCATTGTTCAAATATTCGTTATAGCATTCAATAATGTGTTCATTCTTTATCTATTTTTCTTTCTTTCATTCTTCATCTATTTTTCTTTCCTTTTTTATTCATCTATTTTTCTTTCACTTATTCATATATTTTTCTTTCCTTTATTCCTTATAGCATTCAATAATGTATTCATTCTTTATCTATTTTTCTTTCCTTCATTCTTCATCTATTTTTCTTTCCTTTTTTATTCATCTATTTTTCTTTCACTTATTCATATATTTTTCTTTCCTTTATTCTTCATCCCTTTTTCACTCTCCTTTCCTTCATTAATTCATTATCAATTTCTCTCGTTTTCATATATTTTTATCCCTATTTGATTTATTCATGTCTGTTCTCCTTCATCCAGTTGTTCTTCATTTCGATATATTTCATTTATTCTTCATTAATTCCTTCATTAGTTGATTTAATTGTTATTACTTATTCCTTTCTTCATTCAATCATTCACTATTTATTCATTCATTAAGTATTCATTCCCGTCGTTTTCATATATTTCCATTTCTATTTTATTTATTGATTTTTAGCCCTGCCATCTTTCATTCGTTTGTTCTTTATTTCTGTATCGTTCATTATTTATTTCCACTCATTCATTTTTCATGTGTGGCTCTCATTCAATCATTCCTTACCCTCTAGTTCATTCACTTGTTATTTCATTCATTTATTTCCTTTTTATTTATTTCATTCTTTCATCGCATCCATTTTATTACGCGTCCACTTCCTTGTCCCCAACGCACAAAAGCCCCATTTTTATCTCATCCCTCCTATCTATAACGACACCGCATCGTTACAACCGAGATCCCTCTCAACAATCACTTTCTCTACATACAATTAACTGACCACAATTATCCATTACATGACCACTTAAGATGTCATACCCATTCCAAAAACTTATTTTGTCCTCTCTTCCCGGTGAAAAAAAATAATGTCTTTCTTTCCCTACTCAACTCAATTTGATTTTTGTACGTTTCCCGATTTTCATCTCTCTTCAGTCGTTCCTTTCCCGGAATTCCACTTTTCCACCCTCGCCCTACATTCCACTTCTAATCGTCTCTCTACAATCTTCTTTCCAGTCTCTCTTTCTTGCACCGTCATTGTTGCTGCAACGATGGGAATTTTTATGGCCACATGTGAGGAACCAACTTTGTCACCTTAATTACAAAATAACCCCCCGACTTGTCCACACTTCTCATAGCAGCACGTCCAACCACGCGTTACGATTTTTTACAGATATTTGTTTCCTGTATTTAATCTTGTTTAAATGTATTTGTTTCGTATCTATTTGCATGCGTCATCACTTAATTCCCTTTTCCTTCTCAACTCCTCGTTAAAAAAACGACGAAACGTGTCGAAAGTTAACGAACAATATAGTTCCAGTATATATATATTTTTTAAAACGGTTATTTAAAAAATAAAGGGACGCAACTCTGGTGAGAAAATTGCACTCTCCAGTGTTTCAATGCAAATAAACCAAGAAAAGTAACAAAAGGTATTAAAAAGAAAGAGACAAACCATGAAAAGAACAAAATAACATACTGTGAAAAGAATTGAGTTGGGAAGAAAATGTTAAAGAATTCAAAAGTTTGTCTCGGTCAAGTGACTAGGGCAAATAAAATTGCAAGACAAGGAAATAGAATTGCTAGACAAATTATGAGAAACAAAAAGAACTGAAGAAAACTCAATAGTGAATGCAATATTAAAATACACAAGAATACTAAACAGGCTTCTTTAAGAAAAACGTGCTTGAAACGTAACAAGTTTATTAGGTGCTAAAATTAGCTAAAAATGTATAGAAAGCGGCAAAATGCCTTCAGAAACCATTTGTTAGATGCGTATATTATTTTATTAAAATCAACACAATTTCTTTCATTTTGACGTTTTTTTAGCTAAAGAATAATTGAATGAGGATTTTTTATAAGAATATTTTAATTTCACAATGTTTTTCTATGACAATAATAAAAATATTTCCTTGCATTTATACGCAAATCTGTCTAACTGAAAAGGAAATACAAATTAGCTTCTATTTTTTGTCAAACGTCTGGCTTATGGCGGTAAGTAACTTTTAAGCGATTACATACGGGAATTTGAGATTTTTCAACTATAATCTTCACATAACTCTTGCATTTATTCTATGTATTTGGTAAACGAGATCTCGAGGGAGCATAACATCCTATTGTAATATTAAAACCTTTGATTGAAATGCTATTATAACCGAACTTAAATAACAACAAAATATGCTGATTAGCACATTTGGAACAAATGTTTATCTTTCTAACAAAACAATCACAATTTGTTAAAACAGAATATGAAGTCTGAGCGAGGCTGCTAGGGTTCTCATAAATTTCGCAGCAAGTAAATCCAATGCAAATTTAGTTATCAATTTAATGTGACAGTTAAGAAAGGAACATAAAAAAGAAGATAAATTGTCTTTTCACTTTCAATTTAGAAATAGATCGCAACTTGTTGGAAATCAAGTCGGTCATATATATGCAAAAGTAGTAAAATTGTTTACAGCTGTTTCAGTGCAATATTTATGTTTAGTCGTATAACAACATTTTATTCAAAACATCGAATTTAAAAACCCACACACATATAGTTTGAATTACCTACTAGACACCACCCTCGCGTGTATTCGGTCTTTCTGTACAAGGGTTAGTCAGGACAACCTGACATGAGGACACTTCACCCTACAAATAAACCGAGACCAAATATTCAAAATAACATAGTATTCGGAGTCCAAATAGAATCCCCTCGACACGGCTATACACTGGCTCATACGAGGAATGGTGCACCTCCTCGTAGTGATGCTACCAAAAAACATCACTTCGCTGGATACTCCACCAGACTAGATGAATTATTGTTCTGGAATCCGGTAAGACCAAGAGACCAAAACACATATATACTAGAAGATAATTAACTGGGTTCTTTGGGAAAGGGAAAATGTTCTTAACTTCTTTACTAACTCAACGTTTAAGAAATAAAGGAGAACTTTAATAGAATATTCGAATATCTATGTATCTCATGAAGGGAAGGGATCTCTTGATTTGTGAGAACTTCAACTGAAGTAAAATGAAACAAAGTGGTATACACACACATATATATATATATAAATATATATATATATATATATATTATACATCTGTTTAGTGTGTCGTAATGGTCTATTGATGCATAAAGTGTGGTGCACTGTGTGGTGTGTGCTCGTCACCTTCCTATTACAGTCTCCACCGCTGGCTAGTCCAGGCGAAAAGGGAGCAGAGTGCGTAAGTATTCCCTGTCAGTACATAGCCTCTCTATCAGCAAGCTCCATGCAGTGCCTCCCCGTGGCGACACACGTCAATTGAGTACCTTGCGGACTCAAGCAGAACTACAGGAGACTCGGATGTGGTCTCCCCCCAGACATGCAGCATGGCAGGCCCATTGTTGTATGGACAAGCCCTGATGCCCATGAACAGGCCCCCAGCTATGGGTAAATAGAACCACTGCCTTGTGGTTATTCGTTGGTTCGTTAAAGGCTACGGGAGTAAACCCCAACAAAATCTGGAGTGTAGCCCCACAGGCAGACAAGCCCTGTACTTAGCTCTTCTCTGGCAGCTACTGCAGTCAACCTGGTGCCGGACGTACTGGTACTTCCATCCCTTTGGGCAACATCAGCAAGACCTAGAGGGAGATTCTGATGATTGGGCAACTTGGTCTTTCCATAGATCTGCCCTGGCCAGCGTCTTGGAGAGAAAACTTCAGCTATACATCTGTATAGAACTAAACAGGAGAGCGACAGTTACCAGTTATAAGCCTACAGCTCAATTGGCGTACAGCTGGGCGCCAGGGATCGATCTCGACTGTGGGAGAGGTTATTTAACCTCATTGGACAGCTACCGCCCGCCATAAAGCTGAGCAGCCCTCAACCAGTAAGTTTCATATTTTCATTTAAAAATATGTAATTGTTTATCTAAAAGCTGAAAAAGAGAGAAAAGTATATGAATGTGTATTAATGTCGTAAAGCGCGGCCGCTGTTAAGACGACTGCTGAGAAATGTTTCCGGTTTATCAACCTTCTTAGTCGAATGAAGTATTTTCGGAATGGGACTAAATCGAATTACGCGTTCTTATTCCGAACCTGATCCACGAGTAGAACTGGCAATTTATAATCGACGGAAGCAATCTATGACAAAAATCGGGAAATAGACTGATTTAATCTAGGACATGGGTTCTCAACCCTTTTCCTGTTAAGTACCCCTGAATTATAAAACCACCTTCACGAACCCCCAATAATGTGGCAATGAACATAATGGTAATTTATTGACTAACTCATTATACTACAATAATTCTGCAAATGATATAAAATGATTCAAATTTTGATAACCTTATTCAAAAGAAACGTCAGCATTACAAATATTTTACAATGATGCTACACAAGCAGGTGTAAAACAATATTTTCTTAAGTACTAATCATCTATGAACTTCAGTGGTAGGGCTGTGTCTGTTTGTTACAAGCAAGTTCCTCAATTTGAGGACCAGTATTCGATAGGCACACTCGTAGGTCATGGTCGACATTCAGTCATGATCAATGTTTATTTTTCATATCACAAAGCGTTGAAAATTCTTGCTCGCACAGTTAAGTACTAGAGAACATCAGAAAAGAGTTCAAAACTCTTTCAGATACAACAGGGTAAGTTTCACTCGTTTTAAACCAGAAATTGGTGAAGGAAAGAGTTTGAAATGCCTATTTTTGCAACAGAGTCGTTTACCAACTCTAAAAATTCTTCTTGCATACTATCTGGAAGAAGGTGCACATTCACAATGAATTGGTTTCTAATCAATTTTGATTCAGTTTCACTCAATTAAGAGAAAGTAAGACTGCAACTCCACCCGCAAAGTAAAGTTTGATTTTACAAGATACACATCTTGTTGTCCAGTGTTTTTACTTTTCTCAAGTGCCTCATATACGTGTTCAAACATGCTTAGATTTCAATCTTTGACCTTTTCTTTCTTTCTAAATACCCCTAGAAATCTTGTTGCGAACCTTTAGGGGTTCGCGAACCCCAGGTTGTGAACCCCTGACATAGAAGATTTCTTGAACATGGATGATATTATAAAGGATTAATTGTAGCGTTTCACAAGTTTAGAAAGAGAGTAAAAGACATGGGATCTACTGTGTCGTCTACACTCAGGGAGGCAGAGTATTGATTTACTCCTCTACAGGAGTTAGGCACAAGGCCAGTTTTTATCTTACTCCCACAAGTAAGATGTGACCCAAGGTAAGGTCGGGAAAGTGGGGTTTAAAAATTGCCTGGGCAGCCCCGTCGGCATTCCCCGGTAGGGCGCCTCAGGCAGTAAGTAATAAACTTATTCCTTCCAAAAGAGGGGAGGAAACCCTGGGAGGGTGGACCGCCTAGAACTGCACAGGACAGACCCATAGACCGGCGTAAATCAAGCCCCGAAGGCCAAGACAATACCAGTCTATGGGGTGCAGTATCCATTGGAACAGATACTACACTTTGATCTTAGCCAAAAGGCCAAGGGTAAGATAGAATACGAAACGGGAGAGATTAGACTCTGTAAATTATTCAAACTGCGGATAGTGTTTGCATGTTTAGAAGATCGATGACGTCATCAAGCTACATTAATATTTTATGTCGTCATTCATTTTCATGTATTTATATATATATATATATATATATATATATATATTTCTCTAAATACTTGAGATGGATTCGACCAGACATTTTTTAATGACTATATTTTTTTTTGGTATTATAATAAATAGATATTACCTAGTTCCATTTCACTTTGAAAAATTGAAGAATTTACTTTATCGCGATAGATCACTTCACGATACTTCACTTATCGTTAATTCTATTATCATTAGTATATATATATATATATATATATATATATATATATATATATATATATATATATATATACGTATGTATATATATTTAACTATATTTTTAATATTCTACCTACGTACGACGTCGTTTCGAGCTCACGACTCTCATCAGCGCAGGGAAATAACAATCACAGACAGTCACAGGGCACGAACCCGGTTCACAGCGACAGCAAGAATATGTAAGCGTTCGCTCAGTCCCTTGGGCAACGAGAGATTGTCACGTTATAACGGAGAAATTAAGTTAGATTTAACACTGAAAACGACGAGTGTAAACATTAAGACATTCGATAGAACTCGACGACTATGAGTCTCTATATATGTCCCTTAGTCTGATTACCTCCCCCCTTCGAAGATGAAACATGGGCACCTCTGTGAAGCGTAATGTCTATAGTAATATTTGTATTTTTATATTACTGTTGAAGTGAATATTAGACATCTATACACTATATATTATATCCCGTCATAATATTATATGTGTATATTCATGGAATAATAATACTGATATTAAGTATCTGGCAATTCCAATATGTTCCCGATTCCGATACAATTACCGATTCTGTTCTAAATTCCCGATTCCGATACAACTACCGATACCGATTCCGATTTTAATAAATATACCAAAGTGATGTGACAAAAGCAAATGACAGTTTTTTAATATAATATTTCGCTAGAACCAAATCTCTAAACATCGGATGAGTTAATTGTTTTTGTATCTCACCGATAAACATTAGTAAACTTTTTCTGTATTGAAAATAACTTTTTTAATGCACGATGGATTAATTGAGGTTTATTTTATTTCTTCCTAAATGAATTTACTATTTTCAAAGGGAAAAGAAACAAGATTATATCGCTAAACGTGTTTGTTTGTTTTTACAATTTTGTTTTACAAAGAATTACAATAATGATATCTAGATAATAGAGAAAAATACTGAGAAATCTAAAATGAAATTAGGCAAATGAAATGCAAATTTTACTTATCAGACACATTTGCGATTTAATTAAAATTGTTTAATTGTATAATTGTTTAGTTTTAATTTTTAAATATAGAATAAAATAGCAGAACCTTTCCTTTCTTTTCTGTTATTGGCAAAACATTATTTTGTAAAAAATGTTTTAACAAAACAAAATCCTTTGTCAAAATGTATGTTATATTTTTTAACAAATTGATAATTAAAGATGTAGTATCTGTTCTGATATTTCACTATTTTTTCGTCTTAAGGATAATTCTATCTTGACTGACGCAATTTTTTTTCATTTTGTCCGAATCCAGAGTGCTATATTTTGGAGAACTGGATTTCCTACATTAGAAACCGACATAGTGTCTAACTCTGCCCTCGTGGTGAGACAATTAAATACAATCACACACAATTAATAACGTTCGAACTAAATCAATTCTTCCAAAACGAAATTATACATTTTTAGGCGATTATGTGTAAGCACGATGGAAAACTTGTCCGAAAGAAGTAAACAACAAAAAAACAATAATTTTAGAATTCAAAGTGGGATATATATATATATATATATATATATATATATATATATATATATATATATATATATATATTACATGTTTTCACTGTCTTTCAGGTAAGGAGTGTACTTGTGTCTAGTCAATGGAAGGAACATGTAACAACTGAACTGCCCAGTAATACTTATAACGAAAAACTGTTTTATTATCAGTTATTGATTTTATATCCTTCTACTTCCACTCCAATCTACCTTTTATATCTTTTAGAAATGTTGTTTTACAACAACGCAGACATCGAAACTCAAAATCAAAGAAGAACTGACGCCAAAGTGTACTCCCACAGAGCCGGGAAAATCTTTAAATACGCCAATTCCTTTATACGTAATTCAACTTCACACCAAGCATTTCATGTTCAAAGTCCAAAGGGTTTATTTTGACAGTTTTGGGCCACGTCTTAATATGAATAGTAATATAAATACATAACACTATGAATTACCAAATAAGTAGTGTAATGGGTTCGACCAAAGGCTATACAATACAGCAATATTTTTGTAAATAACGAATACATTTTCTTAGACATAGACGAACAACAGGTAAGGAGGGCATTTTTTTTTAATTAAAAAATAAGATAGAAAAAACTTAATCTAGGACAAAAACTAGATCTAATATCCGGAACGTTTTTGTTCTTGTTTATTAAGGGAAGTGGGGTCTGATCAACTCTGCTGGTAAACCATAAGCTAATTTTTTTCATGGTAAACAAATGATTATTTCTTAAATAATGTTAAGACGAGAGTAAATTCTTGAAAACAAACTAATACTGTGAGTGCAACAAATTAATTAACTTATAAGCAAAGTAGTTTCCCAACAAAGTAATTCCTATTTTCTTTTCATTTTAATGGTTGAAAAACTTCCAAGACTATATTTCTTTTTAACATGGTTCACCCCAAACAAGGCAAGTTGTCTGTAGACGTAAGGGGCTACTGAAAATTAGGGTGAAAGTTATGGGGGCGATCTAAAATTTGGGGCTGTGCAGCGAGATACTTGTTCATATTAGTTTTAAATTTCTGCATGTCGGTACAGTCGGGAAAACATGGAGCAGTGAGGGACTTCCAAAGGCCAGCAGCACAAAGAAAGAAGTTATTGGAGTAGAAGGATATCCGGCATCAGTTGAGATCCACAGTGAATGGATAGGATTTAAATAGTTGTCGGGTTCGTCGAGTGTATTTACGTCTATGGGGAACTAGAGCAGCAAGTTCATCGGAGCACATTTCATTGAAGTAATTGTAAAACAGGCACAAGAATGCAACATTGCGGCGATGGGACAAGGGCTTGTGCTGTGTGGATAGTGAGGAACCTATTCAATTAGCGACTCTTTTTTAACCATTGTCTAAGAGGGAGAGACTAATGGATGATTAACCAGCTCAGATGTGACACCAATACTCCATGCATGGGCGGATGATGGCTTTGTATAGATACATAATAATTTCAGGTGTGAGAAGTTTACTAGCACGATAAAAGGGGCTCACCTTCTTTACAGCAGCCTTGGTAATGTCTTCTATGTATTTGTTTGAATTCATGTTACCTGTGAATGTTAGGCCAAGGAGTTTGAACGTTAGACTCTCAGGTAGGGTGTTATTTACCATGGCGATCGGTGGTTGAAGAGGTGTTTTGTAGTTATCGAAGGAAATGAGCTTTGTCTTTGCAGCATTAAAAGTTAGCATCTATTTATATCCCCATTAAATTACAGACTGGAAGTTAATTTCTACGAATTCAGCTATTGTCTCGGATTCCGTGTTATATATATATATATATACATACACACACACACACACACACACACATATATATATATATATATATATATATATATATATATACATATATTTATATATATATATATACACACACACACACATATATATATATATATATATATATATATATATATATATATATATATATATATATATATATGGTCATGCGTTCAAATTTGAACAAGCCAAAAACACTAAATACATCCACAACAAATCTCGGCGAAGATTATTGGAAACTGCTCTCATCACCGCCTCCACCACTATCAAGCAAGGAAATGGCTTCTTTAACCTATAACCCTTAATAAGCAAGATCATCCTTACAGAACAAAGACTCTTGCCTGATCATAGATAACATTTATTTTCATCTCTAACCGTTATGACACTTTTCCACTTAATCACTCCCTTCCTTTTTTTCTCCATGAATCTTTCCCTTTCTCCTTACTCTTTCCGTTTTTTTTTGTTTTTTTTTTCTTCCCTCACATTTTTAACACTGCAGTCCAACTAAACTTTCTCATGTTCCAAATATTTTCAAATATTCCATACCCACCCGTTCAATTACCTCCCTCCTCCACCCCTCCGCTCCCTCACTCATTGCTATCATTTTCTAAATATTTCAAATATTTCATACCCTATCACAACAAATCCTCCCTCTCCCCCTCAAACATTCCCCCTCTCAACTATTTCTCCCACACCCTCACTTTTCCATACCCCCTTCATAAATTCCCTCATTTTCTCAAAACGCTCTCTAAGACCATAACTTTCGCCCATCCACCAAAATCACAGCCACCCTCCTTCTCTACCCATCCTCCTTTTCTCTGCATACACCCCCACACACAAACATTCCAACTTACTTTTCATCTTTCAATCTTGACCGCAGCCATCTGGTCAAACACCTCCCTGCTCCCTCTACTCCACTCCCTCTCTGCATCCACTTTATCCCTGCTCATCCCCCCACCTCTTTCTCTTACTACCAGTCACAGTAGTCCTTGCTCACCCCCATCTTTCCACTTTCTTCCCCACTCATTTTCTTCAACATTCATTTTTATTCTCCAACAAGTACGGACGTTCACCCAGTAGTGGCCATTATTTTATTTTATTTTTCCTCCCAATATGTCTACCCTACATGTATTTGTACTTGCATGACATTTTTTCTCTATTTTATCATCCTGATAAAGTCTTATAAATAAAGACGTTGATGTACACATAAAAAACATCCATTTTTTGGTTTTTCTTTTTCATTTTCCCATCACGTCGGATTACCTTCATCCTTCTCTTCTCATATATATATATATATATATATATATATATATATATATATATATATATATATATATATATATCATACGAAAGCTGAGTAAGGCAGCGTTTTTTTCGCCAAGGGTTCTCTTATATAATTTAATCATAAAAATATTCGTTAGTTTTTGAAAGCCCTTAACCGTAATTGGCAAATAACTCATCAAGTGGCCCATCTCTTAAAACCTTTCTATCTAAAATAGTCAACCTATCAACACTTGTGTAACTTCTTTCTCTTCACTATATGCCGTCTCCTTCTCACTCATTCTCTTTCTCTCTCTCTCTCTCATTTTACTCTCTCTCTCTTTTTACTCTCTCTCTCTCTCCTTCTCTCTCTCTCTCTCTCTCTCTCTCTCTCTCTGTTTGTTATTCTAGGGTGGAAAGTTGAATTGGGGTTTACTTTCGGCAGCCTCGTAACTCTAGCTTTCCTTCTTTTGTCCTCACATTTCATGAGCGATATTTCTGATATAGGGGGAAGAATTGCTGTTTTCCCGGTCGGAATCTAGTCATCTTACACGTATCTTCGCCTAGGTTTTGATCCTAAAGTAGTATTTTTGTAGCTCTTCACATCAAGTGGCTTCATGCCTTGCATGTAGCGACTTCCATAACGTAATAAACAAAGGGAAGAATAAAACGATTGGAATATTTCATTATGAACATAAGAGAATGAAACCACAGGCAGTAATACTATTTAGCCGTAGTTGGAGATAAGCAGAGAGGAAAAGATAGGAAGATAGAATCCTATATCGAAACTTGGCTGTCTAGTAGATAGTCGGTGCTTCTACTAATTCGGCAATCAGTTACAAGCCGTAAGTAAGCAACATCTCAATGTTTTATATAATCACCGTCAATTGTCAAAGAGTGCTCCATTTATTTTCACGGAGAATTGATGTGTGCATCTGTGTGTATGTGTGTGTGTGTGGAATAGGTGTGTATATCTAACACATTAGAACTGTTTATTGTTCAGTCTATCAGATCGATTCTGCATAAGATTTTAGAAGTATTTAGCGGTATGAGAGAAATTTAAAAAAACTTGCTCTTTTTGTCCTTGGCTCGTTTATTTAATTTCCTAATGCAAGCTTTATATATCGGTTGCTATTTAATCAGTCTAATTGTCAACACATTCACCGCCCCCCCCCCATACGCCTACGCCGGCGGCGGCAACCTTTGCTATCCGAACTCGCGCGCTCTTTTTTTGTTTTGTTTTTGTTCTTCTCTGTCATCAGCGCCCTCTAGTAACACACGAATGATAATCATTCAAAAATCCCAACGTTGCTGTCTGCAGATGGCAAGGGCGGGTCCTGGCCGCGCGGCCTTGTTTGTATTTCAATGCTACCCCCACCCCGCTCTTTCGCCTCCGTCGCCGTTCTTATATCTCAACTGACAAATGTGACAGGTTTGAGCGTCCCTTTAATGACTAACATGTTTCGCCACATCTCCGTTCCCTCTCACCCACGCTCGTCCCCCTAAGGTCCAGTATTTTCGACAGTTGAGCCTAGCGGGATTTGATCTTGCTCTTAACCGCGTCCTCTATTTGCAAGAATAAAAAAAAAGATTGACCACAGATGGTTGTTTTTTTAAAAAAAACTGTTTAGATTTGATATTTTAAGAATAGTAGTGTTTGAATTGCATATCCGTGAGAAGCTCTGTTTATAGTTAAATTCTTTATACAAAATAGACGAATACAAAATAGCATTAGTTTCGATGATTATTTTAATGAGGTCAGTCACACCGTAACAGCATATTTACCTGTTATACTAAAATTCGAATGGAACGGCGACAATGGTAATTCCGGAGAGTTCGACTGTATTGCAAGTACCACTTGGCTGCCCTTTATATATTACAAAACATTTACACAAATTGTAACTATCTATTGCATTGTTAACTTACAGTAATACACCCTTTTATATTTGTATGTTGGTCTTTCGAGTTATTATTAAATATCTTTAGATAACATTACAAAAGTCTGATATAGTATTTTCGTCAGTCTGTCATCGTTGACTGAAATAACAGATCGGATGAACAAATGTGAAATAACAGATCGAATGAACGAATGTCATGGTCTGTAAGAGACTATGTTTCTAAAGCGGTCGATCCGTCACGCTTGCTTGAAATAACGTTTTCATCGGTATTTCTTGTTTGAGTAAAAAATAACACTTTTTTATGTTGTCAGAATCGCCCTAACATTGGCTTTGATGAGCAGTGACTGATTCGTTAAAACATGTCTAAACTAGTTATTCTCTACAGCTGTGATTATAACACATAATTCTAAATTTAGAGCGGTTTCTACGATGTAGTATTTTCGTCGTTGTTTTTTATGTGTGAATACGATACCCTTAGTTAAGCAGTTATTTCGCAATGGACAATGTGCAGCAATTCTGCAGTTACAGATTTTCTCACCATAATTCTTTTATTCCTACTTGGAAAATTGTTATTGCTATCTATATGTCTATCTATTGCTATCTATATTTCTATCTATTGCTATCTATAGTTCTATCTATTGCTATCTATATTTCTATATATTGCTATCTATATTTCTATATATTGCTATCTATATTTCTATCTATTGCTATCTATATTTCTATATATTGCTATCTATATTTCTATCTATTGCTATCTATATTTCTAACTATTGCTATCTATATTTCTATATATTGCTATCTATATTTCTATCTATTGCTATCTATATTTCTATATATTGCTATCTATATTTCTATCTATTGCTATCTATATTTCTATATATTGCTATCTATATTTCTATCTATTGCTATCTATATTTCTAACTATTGCTATCTATATTTCTATATATTGCTATCTATATTTCTATCTATTGCTATCTATATTTCTATCTATTGCTATCTATATTTCTATATATTGCTATCTATATTTCTATATATTGCTATCTATATTTATATCTATTGCTATCTATATTTCTATATATTGCTATCTATATTTCTATCAATTGCTATCTATATTTCTATCTATTGCTATCTATATTTCTATCTATTGCTATCTATATTTCTATCTATTGCTATCTATATTTCTATATATTGCTATCTATATTTCTATATATTGCTATCTATATTTCTATCTATTGCTATCTATATTTCTATATATTGCTATCTATATTTCTATCTATTGCTATCTATATTTCTATATATTGCTATCTATATTTCTATCTATTGCTATCTAGATTTCTATATATTGCTATCTATATTTCTATCTATTGCTATCTATATTTCTATCTATTGCTATCTATATTTCTATCTATTGCTATCTATATTTCTATATATTGCTATCTATATTTCTATATATTGCTATCTATATTCCTATCTATTGCTATCTATATTTGTATATATTGCTATCTATATTTCTATTTATTTCTATCTATATTTCTATATATTGCTATCTATATTTCTATATATTGCTATCTATATTTCTATCTATTGCTATCTATATTGCTATCTATTGCTATCTATATTTCTATATATTGCTATCTATATTTCTATCTATTGCTATCTATATTTCTATCTATTGCTATCTATATTTCTATATATTGCTATCTATATTTCTATCTATTGCTATCTATATTTCTATCTATTGCTATCTATATTTTTATCTATTGCTATCTATATTTCTATATATTGCTATCTATATTTCTATCTATTGCTATCTATATTTCTATATATTGCTATCTATATTTCTATCTATTGCTATCTATATTTCTATCTATTTCTATCTATATTTCTATCTATTGATATCTATATTTCTATCTATATTTCTATATATTGCTATCTATATTTCTATCTATTGCTATCTATATTTCTATATATTGCTATCTATATTTCTATCTATTGCTATCTATATTTCTAACTATTGCTATCTATATTTCTATCTATATTTCTATCTATTGCTATCTATATTTCTATCTATTGCTATCTATATTTCTATATATTGCTATCTATATTTCTATCTATTGCTATCTATATTTCTATCTATTGCTATCTATATTTCTATATATTGCTATCTATATTTCTATCTATTGCTATCTATATTTCTATCTATTGCTATCTATATTTTTATCTATTGCTATCTATATTTCTATATATTGCTATCTATATTTCTATCTATTGCTATCTATATTTCTATATATTGCTATCTATATTTCTATCTATTGCTATCTATATTTCTATCTATTTCTATCTATATTTCTATCTATTGCTATCTATATTTCTATCTATATTTCTATCTATTGCTATCTATATTTCTTGCGATTAATCTTATTCGTATTCTTATTACTACTGTTGTTATTTTCTATGGATCTTATTTTTATTTTCTCATTATTACAGTCATTTTATATTTTTTATTGTAAGGTTATTAATTATATATATATATATATATATATATATATATATATATATATATATATATATATATATATATAAATAAGCGTATGTATTGAAAGAAGGGCACTGCTTTGCCGCACATTTCTTTTAAGTGTGCCCTAAAATATTGTCACGAAATAGAATCATTTATAAAGTTTACAATGCTTGCTTTCTGCCATCTGACCATATTTAGTAAGAATACATTTCAGTCTATAGCTGACTTGTCCACCAACATTTAGTCATGCCTCTCCAACAGTCTTTGTTTTATTGTCTTTTGTTCAATTTAATGCTCCAAATAACCACTATTGCGCCGATCAGTATTGAGCGCTACCTAGTGGTCGTTAAGAAGTTTTGGGAATCCTTGGAGGGACGAAGTGGTGTTGCTAGATGAACAGTGGTTTCAACAGGATAGGACAACTCACCACACCCTAAACAACTCGGTGAAATGGCTGCGGGGACACTTTTATTACCGTCTCGTCCGTAAAAGGTTTTATTTCGAATTGGCTTAACATTCACCGGATCTTACACTCCCATATAATTATGTGTGTGTGTGTTTTTTTATGGGAATCGCTATAGACAATGCATGAAGCCACGTGATGGAATGAGCTAAAACAATACCACTTAAAGATCAAAAGCTTACCAACGAGTGTTTTATGAATAGATTTCGACCCAGAAAACAGCTATACTTCCCCCTTTGTCAGAAACATCGATCAGAGAATATTAAGAATAAAAGATAAACTAAAGGTTATTCGAATTACAAAATAAGTATTATCTGAACGATAATATATATCGAAAGAATCTCCAAAATATTTCTGACTGAAAAAAGCTATCACAGCAAAAGCAGAACGGCGCCAAGAAAGAGTAGAGTTTAGCGGTATCGGGTATGGGAGCATGTTACGTATGGGTGTGTATGTGTGGAAATATTAAGTACAATGCTAGTGTTTGAATTAACATAACTTTTTTTTTAATTTCTCACATTAAAAAAGTGATCTGGATAGAAATATTAAAATGAAGTAAATTCATATTTTGTGTTTAAATGTATGGTTTGATCTCAAAATATTTTAATGTTGCCAAGTATTCTGTAATATTTTGATGCATTTCAGATTGATTCTTAGTAAAAAGAAATAAAGGCCGATCTGCATGGTTTAGTTTTTTTAGTCGTACATGATGGTTACTTAAAAAAAATTAATAACATTTTTAGAATATTTGCTGTTTGTAAATTACACACGCATTATCTGCACGTACGTGTATACGAGGTACATGCTCGCTCGCTCTCTATCATATATATATATATATATATATATATATATATATATATATATATATATATGATGGACTCTCCCGTCGATTGCGACGTATGAGGTTCCAACAACTTTCATTTGTGTCTAGATCGCTCATGACACCTGAGTACGGCAAAAGACCTGCAAGGAAAGCCGCAGACAGTGCAAGAGTGTGAGTAATCGGATGCTAGGTGTGGAGCATTCTTTCTAGCTTATCGCCTAACTCTGGCAGTTCTCATATTATCCACACAGGTCTCGTTGAATCTTTCCAGTCCAATGCAACAAGCTGATCGCCATGTCTTCCTGTCTTTTGTACAGTCTTCAAAGTTTTGGGGGGGTACTCCAATTGCCGTCAACGCATCTTTCAATTTATCTTTGTACCTCAGCAAGGGCCGACCAACATTCCTGTTACCACAAGCTAACTGACTGTACATCAGTGCTTTAGTTATCCTCCCTTCGTCCATTCTTGCTACATGACCAGCCCATCGCAATTGAGACTGCAACAGGAATCTATTATATATATTATTTTTTATGATCATTTCATGTGTATAAACATATAATATTAGGTGATATAATATATTGTGTATATATTTTCAGCATTTACTTTAACGGAGCTCACTAGGTGAGTAGACATTAGTGGTAGTATTATAACAATATGCCTCTGGCAATCCAGCTACACATAGGTGTCCATGTTTCATCCTCGCAGAAAATCCTCAGACCAAATGCGGTGTAGCTTGCTTTTAGAAATATATTTTCATACACCTACTATATGTTATTACGAATTTGTTACAGGTTTTAAAAAGAAAGTAAATAGAAAAGATGGATCATTTCTTGGAATTCACTAAAAGAGACCAAAGGCCCAAGAAGAGAATAAACGAAAAACAGACACAAGTCGGAATCATTGTCCAATCAACATGTATTTCTAAGCCTTTGTATAAAAACATCACAAGAAAAAGAAATCTAAGAGGCGGTGTTTAGATATCGAATACAAGAAACATATGACAAAAGATAACAATGTCTAATTTTTCCACAATGACGTAAACATTAAAAGATAACACAGTTCATATATATAGAATAATTTTTCGGCGATTGCTTTTGACGATAATCTGACTGAGATTATAGATTTTCTTGAGTTCACTTCGTCGATTGTAGAGTCTTCTGGTTCACTGAGGCATATTGAAACATCAATATCTTTAGTAAATTAAAAATCATTACTTTCCACTTTTGTTCTCAACAGAAATCATATATAACTTCTTGTCCATTGAGGAATATCAATATATTATCAAAATATTGAGTAAATAAAACATCATTTGTTTCATATTTCTTCGCAGAGAATTTACTTCCGTGTGGGTATATGTGGCGAGTGTTGTCACGCTTTTTCGAAACTGAATCGCCAGATCCCTAGAACTGTGATCGCCAGTCAGAGATCTTACCTCTATACTATCGACGTGCCCTGACTAACAGGGATTATAGCACATGTATTTTTGTCAACATTAACGCTACTGTTTCGATATATAACTGTGTTCTATATAGAAGAATATTGCATTACGCCAAGTGGAAATCGTTATTTACCCTACAACAGAGCTCAACTCATAGGCAAGGAGCGTATATATATATATATATATATAGAGAGAGAGAGAGAGAGAGAGAGAGATAGATAGATAGATAGATAGATAGAAGGATGAAAAGGAATTAGAAAAGCGACGGAGGCAGATCTTTTTCCAATTCAGTTGCTCAATGCAAGGTGTATTCCGCAAAAGCAATTTATTTAATTAATTTTTTCCTTAAGCCAGGCTTTTCAAAGATCAAAATCTTATCATCAAGGGAAATTGCTGGGATAGATAAGTTGGCGAAAAGCCAAGATTCAAAATCTGAAAAGCAAAACAAAGATTGTGTTGAAAAAAAAACAAGGAAAAAGCTGTCCGAATGCAAGCAAGTGTCCGATTGTAAAAAGATCCGGTGTCAAAAAGTCCAGCGGAGAAAGTGATTTGTAGGTAGGCCGTTGGCAGGCACGAGAAATAAATTGAGAGGTTTCAAAGTTAATACAATCCATATATATATATATATATATATATAGATATATATATATATATATATAATATTATAAGAACCCGTTTTAAGTCAAAATTAAAGGTTGAGCACTGTAAAGAGATTAAGAAATAGACATACCCTTAATTCTTAAGTGAGAGACTCCGACTGTCGTTTAGTCCTATTTTAATGTCTTGAGGTTTACACCCGCTCTCAGCATATATATAACTAAATTTCTTCGTTATCACGTAACAACTGCAAATTGCCAAGAAGATTAGGCGGCCGCTTACAGATTCAAAATGTCTTTTGGAACCGGGTTTGCGCCTCGTGACCGTCTGAGATTGTTACTACCCTAGACTAAGGAGAGCCGAAAGCTTGGATCGACGTTGCATGTTGGAAAACATAAAAAAATATAATTTAATAGTATATATATATATATATATATATATATATATATATATATATATATATATATATTAACATCACAATAATAATTAAAATAACATTAAAAAAGACACTCAAACAAACATATTTATGCCATTTGCACTATACTTTTTTTTCGTCTGGGTTATATTGGCTTGCTTTCTACATGGTATTGAGCTCTATTACTTAAGAACTTCATCAGAACACTGCATCCCTTACACACACACACACACATATATATATATATATATATATATATATATATTTGATTCTCAACGGTCTCAAATCAAACCACATGACTTTCTTAATTTTAAATTTGCTTTTTTTTTCTTTTCTACCCCATTTCATTCTTTCAAAATATGATCTGAGGTAAAGATAGGATTCTAACTCTGCCTGCTAAGATCTCAATTAATAACAGCTATTGATCGATAACATCGACATGCCAGTGTCGCAGACTTCGTACATGGCAGTATAGATAAAATATAATCATATATATCAAAGCTTTCCTTGATATTGAGCACTTTTTGTAAGCCCGGTTGACATTTTTCGGATTCCTATTTTGTGGATATTTACCTTCCTGGAGTATTGTATATATATATATATATATATATATATATATATATATATATATATGTGTGTGTGTGTGCATTTCTTTATTATTTATATTTAGAATTTTTTCTATTCAAATATATATTTTATAACATAAAGTAATTAAAATAGCTCAATAGTTTAAGGCGAGAGCTATGCTATATTCAATGTTTTTATGAAGTTTTATACCATTTCAATGTTATTATAAAGGACTGATTCACGTTCTTTCATGAAACTTATATTTTTATTCAACATACAATTGTTTCGGCAAACACCAATAAATTTGTAAAATGCTTCTGTCCATGTATTTCTCGGCGTGGGAATCTTCAGTGCCAATTCTGCAAAACAAAAGAAAAACAAAAAAAAAACGAAAAACTAGGCGATCAAAGCCTATATATATATATATATATATATATATATATATATATATATATATATAGACAGCCATTTCGCCGTATACTTATTCTACAGTGTAGCTAATAATGGCAAGATAAGAAACCAGATCGCCAGATTACTTGTGACTGTAATATTGAATATATATATATATATATATATATATATATATATATATATATATATATATATATATATATATATATATATTATTATTATTATTATGGAGAGGGAAGGGGTTAGGGAGAGAGCGTTTTGATGAGAACATTTGATTTTAAATTTATTGTGTGAAAAGACTATTCAATGTATTTGATCTTGTTCTGTTCCAAAAATGAATGTTGTGCTGATTTACGCTGGTCTTTACAAAAAGACTAAAAAAAACGGAATAATACGAAAATGATTATTTGAGAAGTTTTAAACAAAAATAAAAACAACAAAAATATTTGCGATATATTTCTGCGCACGCATGCGCACAGAGAGGCACCAGCGATCACTTTTAAATATCCAACGTTCGCTCAGTCCGCCTCTGCCACTATCCATTGAGGACATTGGCGGGGCGACACCCGACTGCCGCGCCCGCATTCCCTTGCACGCGCCGTCTATTTGCCCGACAGGCTTGGCTTTTATAGCACACACCTACACACATACGCACACCACGGTCTGTCATTGGTGCCATCAAGACTCCTGCTCAAACTCTCGTCACTTTTAACTAAGGTAGTGGCTCGCTAAGCTTGACGGCGACTTGGGAAGTGTATGCTTGGATGGTGCGATCAAAAAGTGAAGTGAAACTGCCTAACACATGATCCTGACCAGTACTGTCAGAAAGAGGGGGGGGGGCAATTTCTAATGGTATAATTTTTAGTTAGATTGGATAGATTTTCCCCCTCTCTCTTTATGTCTGTTTGTGTGTGCGTCTCTCTCTCTCTCTCTCTCTCTCTATATATATATATATATATATATATATATATATATATATATATATATATATATATATATATATTAGTAGTAAGTTTTTGAAAGGCTGTGGGCAATGCAATTCCGGGTAAGATGCAAGTTGAAAGGAAAGGAACAAAAACAATAAAAATAAATCGAATACGATATAAGACTTACTATTTATTTTTCCTTTTTTTTTTTTTTTTTCTTACATAACAGCAAGAGTGTTTTAGCTGTCCGGGTGATTAAAAATCACTATTTGATATTTCGGGAAAAGACATCCCTTTTTCAAAAATAATTAGACCAGAAGAAGAATAATATTTTATTCTTCTCCGACTGTGTAGAGAATAATACAAAACAAAATGGCTGCTCCCTGGCCAATTGCCCTATCTCCAACACAGGTCTGTGCCTTCGCACTAACTGTGTTTACAAACTACAGTGTAATAAATGCAAAAAATTTTACATCGGCAACACTACAAGACCGCTACACTTGCGCATAAAGGAGCACTTGAATACCCGTATATCCTCTTTCCACAAACACATAGAGATTTGCTCAAACACTCAGCGCGATATTCACGTCTCCATCTTAGCGTCTGTCAGAAACATCGGTGACCTTAGAATCACAGAATCAATCCTCATCTCCAGATTAAACCCCTCACTCAATCAACGTCACGAGCTCTACTCACCTTTCATTCTATAATATCTACCCCCCATCCACCAACCAACCCCCATATCTAACACTTAACAGAGTCCGTTTCCACCATTTCACTCATTACTCACCTCCCATAATAAACTCACCATACACCCAAACAATCAAACAGGCCCCTCCCCATATGAACTTCCATCCTTACACACTTTCAACCACAAACCAAAAACCATATTCAGCATACTCGTCTAACCCACCAAAATAAGTCACTCCATAACCTAGCATTATTAATTAATAAATCCAAACACATATAGAATGTATACAAATAACATGCAAATATTAAATAAATAATTCATAAAATAAATTAAACAAGTAAATAATAATAATAAAAAAAATAAATAAATAAATAAATAAAAAAAACAAAACAAAAAAAAACAAAAAAAAAACAAACAAACAAATATGTAAAGAAATTGATGAATATATATAGATAAACAATTAAACAAACAATAATACATAGATATGTATATATATATGTATATATGCATTTGTGTATATATGTTGTATATATATACTAATATTGTTATACAGATCTCCACCAAAAAAAAAGATTATAAAAAATTAAAAAAAAACAAAAAAAAAACAAACAAACAAACAAATATGTAAAGAAATTGATGAATATATATAGATAAACAATTAAACAAACAATAATACATAGATATGTATATATATATGTATATATGCATTTGTGTATATATGTTGTATATATATACTAATATTGTTATACAGATCTCCACCAAAAAAAAAAAGATTTTATAAAATTAAAAAAAAAAAAAAAAAAAAAATTAAAAAATTAATTATAAAAAAAAATATTTTAAAAAATCCAGAGTTACTCCCCTTTATCTTATAATAAATATATCAAGTTAATAAGTTAATTCGTTAATCTAATTTGACGAAACTCACAATTAGTAATTAATAACACTTCTTTAATAGATGATAATCGAAATCGATAAGTAGATAGATCTAGAATATTTAAAATATGAGACTAATTACTTTAATTTATATTAAAATTCTTAAATTACGATAGAAAGATAAACAAATTAAAAATACGAAGATAAAACAAAGTAAATATTCAAATATAAAAAAAAAAATAAATAAATAAAATAAAAAAATGATATATATATATTATCAAAAATAACAGTTTATCGAACACCATACACCTAACCAACATTACACTAATATTCTAAACACCAATCATATATTTAACATAATATTAAAATAAAACTTAACTTAATTTATATTCCCTGTGAAACTGTTTTTTTGCTGCGGTCTATATCTGGCAGCCATTTTGTTTTGTATTATTCTCTACACAGTCGGAGAAGAATAAAATATTATTCTTCTTCTGGTCTAATTATTTTTGAAAAAGGGATGTCTTTTCCCGAAATATCAAATAGTGATTTTTAATCACCCGGACAGCTAAAACACTCTTGCTGTTATGTAAGAAAAAAAAAAAAAAAAAAAAAGGAAAAAAAAGGAAAAATAAATAGTAAGTCTTATATCGTATTCGATTTATTTTTATTGTTTTTGTTCCTTTCCTTTCAACTTGCATCTTACCCGGAATTGCATTGCCCACAGCCTTTCAAAAACTTACTACTACTATACCCAGCAATGCTTCAAGCAAACTACCATTCTCTACTAACACTTCGTCTAGGCCAGACACAGTTTGCATACGCCAGAGAATTATTCCGACTCTCGGAGAAACGTGCCAAAGCCAGCTGCCAGATCCGCTTCCTCAAAAGATGCCTCAAGCACAACATAACACCCAACACTATACAAAACATCCACCTACCTGCCTGCCTCCACCTACCCATACTTTACCCAGCCAGAAAATTCATACATAACTATTGTATCAAGAAAATTCTCCAATACCTCCATTGTAAACTTCATCAACTCATCAACACCATCACAGAGATCAACTCCTCACTATCCACACCCACAGAACAATCAACACACAACATATCTACGGCTGTCAATGATGCCTATCACCATTGCTTCAACCTCGAGAAAAACCGACTTAAACGGAAATTCACTTGGCTTTCCCAGAAATATTCTCAACCTCACATCACCAAGAACACTAGTACCACCAGAACCTACAACTCCAACAACCACCTCACTAGCCCCCCCATGGTCACTGACCTCACCGGCTCCCTTACTACTGCCGAGACTGAGCTTCTCAGCCTTGGCCCCAAATTCATCACCACCCAAAAGCTAAACGACCACACAAAACTTAAGATCGAGACTCAATTCTGTAGAACAGCTTATCACCTCAAATGGCTCACAGCATTTAATCAACCCACCCTAGACATCCCTAATAATACAACCAACACTACTAATTCCTTCCCTGTCTACCAGCTTGACCACCCACTACACCCACCACCTAGTAACCACCTACTTGATCAAAAACTTTCTAGATTAAAACAGAGGATCCTTGATATACTCCAACAAGAACAACCCCACATCACCCCTAACATCACCAGATCCCAACGCCTTACCCTAGAAAACCTGAAAAATAAAAACCTAGTTTACTTACCCTCTGATAAAGGTAAGGAATTCTGTATCATCTCTCAAGACTCATACAACATACTCGCTCTCGAACATCTTAACAACAACAACCTATACACCCCCGCCCCCAACATTTCAGCCACATTAGTCCAAAACTCCATTAACAACACCTGGTCCCAAATCTGTCTCACACGTAACCTCCCCAAAAAATACAAAATCAACTTCACCACCAAAAATAGCAGACTTCCCACCTTCTACCACCTCATTAAAACACACAAGACCAACACACACACACAAATTAGACCTATAGTCTCTAGTATTGAAGGACCACTCTATAAAATCTCTTGGCTTCTCTCTCAACTACTCAAACCACTACTCTCCACCTTCCCCGCACATGTCAGCAGCTCCGACCAAGTAATTAGCAGACTACACTCACTCCAACACCAACAACTACAAACTAACAACTATATATTTAGCCTAGACGTAATCTCCCTCTACACCTCAATACCCGCACACCCAGCCATAGACCTCATCACCGACCACATATCTTCCTCTGACAACCTAGAGCTCTTCGGACTAACACCTACTGACATTCACAATCTCTTATACATCATCATCGACAACACATACTTTACCTTTCAGCAGCACACTTTCAAACAAATCTCCGGCCTCCCCATGGGTTCTAGCCTTTCCGGTCTCTTAGCCATCACCTACATGAACCGGTTAGAACAACGAGCACTTAACTCCTGCCTCTCCTATATATTCTTCTCCAGATATATAGATGACATTCTAATCCTTACATCCTCTCAAGACGAAGCCACACAAATATTCAACACATTCAACAACACCGACCCCCACATACAATTCACCATAGAACACCCAAACGAGTCCGGCTCACTCTCTCTCCTTGATTTCAACCTTAACATCACCGAAGATGGCTCTATACACACTAACTTCTATAGGAAACCTGCCTGCAAAAACCTTTTCATACACTATAAGTCTGCCCTGCCCACAAAAGCCAAATTAAGTTATGCCCATAATGAAATTACCCGAATACAAAATAAATGCTCTTCTGCTGCTGACAAAATATCACACACTCAAAACTTCCACCAAACCCTCCAAAATAATGGCTACCCCGCCCCAACCATAGCCCACCTAAATAAGCCCAAAACACGTAGACACCGCACCCTCGCTAACACATGCTTCTTAAAACTCCCTTTCTTCAGCGATAAGATCACCACCTCCATCCGCAAGGCAATACATAAGGAAAACCTTAACATACAACTAACACATACTGGCACCTCCTTACGCCAACATCTATCTAATAAACACACTAACCACACACCCGAACCCTGCTCCCTGGCCAATTGCCCTATCTCCAACACAGGTCTGTGCCTTCGCACTAACTGTGTTTACAAACTACAGTGTAATAAATGCAAAAAATTTTACATCGGCAACACTACAAGACCGCTACACTTGCGCATAAAGGAGCACTTGAATACCCGTATATCCTCTTTCCACAAACACATAGAGATTTGCTCAAACACTCAGCGCGATATTCACGTCTCCATCTTAGCGTCTGTCAGAAACATCGGTGACCTTAGAATCACAGAATCAATCCTCATCTCCAGATTAAACCCCTCACTCAATCAACGTCACGAGCTCTACTCACCTTTCATTCTATAATATCTACCCCCCATCCACCAACCAACCCCCATATCTAACACTTAACAGAGTCCGTTTCCACCATTTCACTCATTACTCACCTCCCATAATAAACTCACCATACACCCAAACAATCAAACAGGCCCCTCCCCATATGAACTTCCATCCTTACACACTTTCAACCACAAACCAAAAACCATATTCAGCATACTCGTCTAACCCACCAAAATAAGTCACTCCATAACCTAGCATTATTAATTAATAAATCCAAACACATATAGAATGTATACAAATAACATGCAAATATTAAATAAATAATTCATAAAATAAATTAAACAAGTAAATAATAATAATAAAAAATAAATAAATAAATAAATAAAAAAAACAAAACAAAAAAAACAAAAAAAAACAAACAAACAAATATGTAAAGAAATTGATGAATATATATAGATAAACAATTAAACAAACAATAATACATAGATATGTATATATATATGTATATATGCATTTGTGTATATATGTTGTATATATATACTAATATTGTTATACAGATCTCCACCAAAAAAAAAGATTATAAAAAATTAAAAAAAAACAAAAAAAACAAAACAAACAAACAAATATGTAAAGAAATTGATGAATATATATAGATAAACAATTAAACAAACAATAATACATAGATATGTATATATATATGTATATATGCATTTGTGTATATATGTTGTATATATATACTAATATTGTTATACAGATCTCCACCAAAAA
Source organism: Sepiola atlantica (assembly GCA_963556195.1). Classification (NCBI taxonomy): domain Eukaryota; kingdom Metazoa; phylum Mollusca; class Cephalopoda; order Sepiida; family Sepiolidae; genus Sepiola; species Sepiola atlantica. Next base: position 32,572,864 of record OY744527.1, on the reverse strand, counting down.
AAAAAGATTTTATAAAATTAAAAAAAAAAAAAAAAAAAAAATTAAAAAATTAATTATAAAAAAAAAATATTTTAAAAAATCCAGAGTTACTCCCCTTTATCTTATAATAAATATATCAAGTTAATAAGTTAATTCGTTAATCTAATTTGACGAAACTCACAATTAGTAATTAATAACACTTCTTTAATAGATGATAATCGAAATCGATAAGTAGATAGATCTAGAATATTTAAAATATGAGACTAATTACTTTAATTTATATTAAAATTCTTAAATTACGATAGAAAGATAAACAAATTAAAAATACGAAGATAAAACAAAGTAAATATTCAAATATAAAAAAAAAAATAAATAAATAAAATAAAAAATGATATATATATATTATCAAAAATAACAGTTTATCGAACACCATACACCTAACCAACATTACACTAATATTCTAAACACCAATCATATATTTAACATAATATTAAAATAAAACTTAACTTAATTTATATTCCCTGTGAAACTGTTTTTTTGCTGCGGTCTATATCTGGCAGCCATTTTGTTTTGTATTATTCTCTACACAGTCGGAGAAGAATAAAATATTATTCTTCTTCTGGTCTAATTATTTTTGAAAAAGGGATGTCTTTTCCCGAAATATCAAATAGTGATTTTTAATCACCCGGACAGCTAAAACACTCTTGCTGTTATGTAAGAAAAAAAAAAAAAAAAAAGGAAAAAAAAGGAAAAATAAATAGTAAGTCTTATATCGTATTCGATTTATTTTTATTGTTTTTGTTCCTTTCCTTTCAACTTGCATCTTACCCGGAATTGCATTGCCCACAGCCTTTCAAAAACTTACTACTACTATACCCAGCAATGCTTCAAGCAAACTACCATTCTCTACTATATATATATATATATATATATATATATATATATATATATATATATATAATTGATTATAGATGAAATAGTTATCCACGGACACGTAGTTCGCCGTTACAGCGGCTCATCAGAGTGGCTGACTATGACACGATTTGAAACTACGACCACAGAGACTGCAATCAGGTGCTTTACTAGTTAGCCAAGAAGAGCCTGTAGCAGCGAAACACGTGTCCGTGGATAATTATTTTATCTATAATTATATATATATATATATATATATATATATATAATACATGTATTATTTTTGTTTTCTTATATTTTAATCCACTGCAACTCCAGTGTTTATAAGAAGTGCTCAAGAACAAGTAGAACTGTTTTTTAGTATAAGTTTTCATTTATACAAACAGTATTTGTTACATATGTACATACATGTTTTAGCTGCGATCTCTAGAGAGAGACAGCTTCTTTCAGACCTTTATAAAAAATGTTATGAGAACTAACATTTTTTTCAATTATATATATACTCCTTGTTTGACATGGATACATCTATAACTAAACATGCAAGATGCATATTCAATTGCACATTCGCGCCACTCTTTTATTTTTTATCATTTAAGTTTATTAATCATGTTTGACCGTATTCAAATCATTTTATACATTTTATTACACTCTTCAAGAACATCTTTAACGTCGCCTAAGTATAAGTATATGCGTGTGTGTGCTCGTAAAATTACCGATTCACCCATTCACAAGGCCAACTCTTTTAAAGTTAGGCGGTTAAGTTCTTTACAAGATTATCAATCTATACATTTTATTCATATGCGCATACATATACAACCCGTATACACACATATACATATACATGTATACGTCAATACAAATATGGGCCGCCTGTCAACTGAGTCGAGTTTTTCTAGTGACGTCATTGATAGTGGGAGTAAGAACCACTATCAATGATTACCAGAAGTGCTCGAAACGCTTACTGCGCAGGCGCTCATAGGTAATTAGAGCAAGAAGACTCAGGTCCATAGGATTGTTTATTCACTTGGAAATCATTGTTAACTTGTTCGTTTTTCAAACGTATTTCCTTTTCTAGAGATGTCAAGCCCGAAAGAACATTAAAAAAAAATTACAAGATGGCCTCCAACGATAAATGCATTGCATTAAACTTCGAATTTCAAGTCTTAGAAAATTTTATTTCTGGATAAAAAATACAATTTCAGACTGATGAATAAGTTTTGTCCAAAATATGTGCGATAATCCATCGAAATAAGTGAGATATTCAAATAATATTGTAAATAAACTGTCCATTTGGAAAAGAAAATCTCCTCCAAAACCTGACTGTTGTAATTTATTACACATTTTTACTATATTGTAAATAAACTGTTCGTTTTGCAAAAATAAAAACACATTTTAATAAATGTCAATAAATGTTCTATTAATTAAGTATTTTGAATAAATGATTTGCGTTACTTTATAGAATTCCTAATCTTTCATGGTTGATTTACTTTTCATTTTTGATTCACTTTTCAGTTAAAAAAATCAAGATAACATTTATTTTTTTAAAAATGAGAACAACTCTTACCAAATTACTCTAAAACCAAACAATAAAAAACACACATTTTAATTTATTTCAATACATTTTCTATGGATTAATTATTTTGAATTATCGATTTAGCGTTAAATTACTGACTTCGTAATCTTTCACGGATTATTTACTTTACATGTTTGATTTACTTTTAAGTTAAATACTCAATAAGCATTCCTGTTTTTCTTCATAGGAAGCAACCCTTATCAATGTGTTTACCTAAAACCAATGCTAATGAAATGTTCATATAAAGAATAAAACTACCTAAGTATAAGATTTGTATTCTTGTGTGTATAAACCAAGAGATATGTATATGCAGTATAACTGATACTAAACTGTTCATTCGATACACATCGTAAAGAATGAACTTATTCAAAGAATGAATATTAAATCAGACGAATTATTTCAAAGTAATATTTTCATGTTTTAAATTTTTTTAAAAGTATGACAACACCATTATGTTATTAAGTATTCATTTAATGTTTGCTGTCTAGACTACACAAATTACACCAACTACTTGCACTTAGATGTCTAATTAAGTTATGAGTTAATTAATAGGGAATGTTTCATTAAAATGGGTTGCTTTCATGAATTTTGAGGAATTTGTAAGTGAAAGGAGGGTGTAAATTCACATAGTCTGACTGTTCGACAGATCTAGCGTGTTACTTTATAGCATGACGTCATTTTCACGCGCTCTGGTCTCCTTTATGATGACTGTGGCTATGGGCGAAGAAGAGGTGCTCAACTTATTATGTTTTCATTTAACATACTATCTTGAGAGTATAGAATTGTAATTTTAGCGCTTTGCAATTTTTTATATATATATATATATATATATATATTATAATATAAAAAGAAGTAATAAAATAAGGTGTCAATCAAATTATATTATAATTAAAAGTTCAAGCAAAGTATCTTAAAGTCCTTAGCTCATGAGTTTTCAAAGATAATTCTTCTCTTCAGAGGACCATTACCGCAGTTATACCACTACAGGTAATGGTAATAGTTTTATTACCTGTAGTGGTATAACAGCGGTAATGGTCCACTGAAGAGAAGAATTATCTTTGAAAACTCATGAGCTAAGGATTTTAAGATACTTTGCTTGAACTTTGAATTATAATATAATTTGATTGACACCTTATTTTATTACTTCATTTTATATTATAATATTAATGCTCTATTCAGTATATTGAGCTTCAGTTTTTATCCGGATGTTTCACTAATTATAAGATATTAGTTGACGCTTATATCTTTTGTTGGATTGCTTCATATATATATATATATATATATATATATATATATATATATATATATATATATATACATATTTCTCCCAAAAATGAATCACTGTATAGTGTAGTTTTTTTCAAGATATTTTAATCCAGAAACGTTTTACTCTTTGTGAATTTTGCTGATGATTTTGTAGTGTTGCAGAGACGATATTGACATAAACATGTTGTTTGGTCATATATATATATTATATATATTATATATATATTGTATATATATGGGGGTGTATAATTAATTCCTGTTTGATAGCTCTGAAAGGCTGGGCGGCTGGAAATGAAGTAAGTCGGAGGATACACTGGCCGAAACGTTGTTCAAATAAAATCCAAAATGAGATTAGTGGTTCGAATACTCAAAAAAAAAAAAAAATCCGAATGTAATTTTTGCTTCCTGCATTTACGGTTTTCTTTTTCACCCGCTTATGTTTTCGCCTCTTCTTGCCAAATCTGTTCTTTTATAAACGT
>OY744527.1:32546155-32558655 GCA_963556195.1 Sepiola atlantica | reverse complement strand
ACTCGAACGAATTGTACTATTCACACGGAAAAGCATTCTACATAAATAATAGATAGGAACACTTTTTCGACAACTTCGAATATATATATATATATATATATATATATATATATATATATATATATATATATATATATATATATATATAATTATCCAGAAACACATGTTTTTTCATCTAACGACTCATCAGCGTAGCTGGAAGTAGCGAGATCCGAAACCGACACTTCAGAGATTGAATATATATATATATATATATATATATATATATATATATATATATATATATATGTGAATGTATATATATATATATAAATATGTGTATTAATATATATATATATACGTATATATATATATACATATATATATATACATATGTTATATTATGAGGGGTCCTGTATGCACAAAAGCGTGTAGGTTCACTAGTTTTGATTGTGAGAGGGGTGAACTTTGTTCGAGTTAAGTGCAGGTCGAAGGGACATCCATTTTGGGATAAATAGATTTGTTCTCAGAATGAGTAATCCCAAGAAGTCATAACAACTGCTGAAACCTGGCCAACTTCAAAGGTTTAGATTCAATAACAGCCAGGCCAGTGCTAGTTATGATTTGTACGACAAGACAAAGGACTGTGACGTCATTCTCTTCTTCGTGAGAAACTAAGGTTTTTAAAACAGTTACGGGTTTGGATGCGAGCCGGATGGTCGACCTCTCTGTGGGTCCTCAAATGAGACAGAAGGGCTTTGGAAGTGAGTGCGTCAAGTCGAAAATGTAGTCGTTAGTTGTATGGCCCCAGCGAGAAGGATTAATGAGAATCGAGCGAACGAATGAATAAAATCCCTCCACAACGAAGCCCAGAATAAAAGACGTTAATCCCTCTCCGAGAAAAAAAATTATCTCCGCGTTTGACTTCTGCCTGTCGATAAAATGTATCCAAAGATCAAAGATCACCAACGGCGATCACAACCAGACGACGAAAGAAAATGTAAGGTAACTTTTTTGTGCATCGCATTTTTGGGGTCCTAATCTGTTGAACTGAAAGAACTCAAGCAGAAAGAAAAAGTGCGCCATGTTTAATTTGATATGCTTAACGAACAATGTTTAAAGTGTTTAAATGAGATACAATGTTTAATGAACTGTGTTTAATGGTGAAAAGCATTTTAAAAGAACTATGTTTAAAAAGAAAAATGTTTTAATAACGAGAAGTGTTTAAAAAGTAATGTGTAATACGACTGGCAGTTTAAAGGCTTAAAAACGCCCTAAAGAAAAAGTGCCAATTAAAAATGCCTATTAAAAATGTCTATTAAAAGTGCCTTAAAGAAATGTGTTAAAAAAAGCTTGAAAACGCTTCTAGACTTTTCATAAACTTTCGTATTGCTTTCGTATTTTGAGAAGCGTTTAATAGACTTTCGTAGCGATGATTTTCATCATTAATAACGTAACAAATGTCTGGCTTTGGGTGCCGCTATGCAGCATAACGTATATCTATGTGTCCTAAAATGGATGTCCCTTCGACCTGCACTTACCTCGAACAAAGTTCACCCCTCTCACAATCAAAACTAGTGGACCTACACGCTTTTGGGCACACAGGACCCCTCATAATATAACATACACACATATATATATATATATATATATGCAAATATTTATATATATATATATATATATATATAGGCATATATATATATATATATATATATATATATATATATATATAACGGATAGTTTAGAAAAATAAGCTAACATCTATAAGAAAGGTGTGTGTGTGCAAGAGGTGCAGAAATAGAGAGAAATAGAAAGATAAAGAGAGAGAGAAACACAGAGAGAAATAAACCTCGATAAAAGTGAAAGAAAATCTGAAATCAAAAAATGAGGAAATAAAAAGATGGGAGAGGGCCGAAAGACAAGCTTATGCCGGTGGAGACTACGGAAATTGAATGAATAAAACTCGTCGTTAATTTTGAAAAAAATTGACATTTTTACAGAAAGCGGAAAAGGGGTGTCGTCCTAACCGGAAGTTGGAGTGAATGCAAATACTTGCTGGGAGCGGAAGTGACGACATATCCGGGTTCTGAAATAAACAATACAAGTGAGTAAGTCAATTCGTCGATGGATTTTTAAGTAGTTCTATTTTTTAGAGTCGGGTACGAGGGTAGGAGGCGAGCATGTTTTGTTTAGGGTCCTGATCTCGTTTTTAATTTCTTCCCTTCCACAACCCACCCATGTTCGTTCGCCCCCCCTTCTTTCAGCACTCGATCTTCATTCATTGTTTACTTTTTAAATATGTGTCTTTATTTTCTTTGTGTAGGGGCTATACAATAGGCAAAATTATTAGTTAACAGCCCCGGGGCACGTAGGCGTTCACTAACAAAATTACAGTTTGTTGCCATGATATGAGGAGATGCAGGCAATTTACAAAACGTGTTCGTCCAAGTGGCACACTCATAAAGAAGGCGTTATGCACGCGTATTTGTTTCTTTGATAATTTAAAATTCATCTTGTTATGTGCCTATTGCGCGACATATCAACTCTTCTGGACAATTTAATTCAATAACACAATACCTATTGAACCTCTGGTACCTGGGTCAACATCCGCCTAGTTCGGGTGTATCCATGTTCTTTCGAAAAAGGAAGTTTCTAGGGAATATCGAATTCACAAGCAGTCCCCAGTTGCATGTATATCCAGGTCATAGGAAATGACGAGGTTGGGTTTGGTACTTCTACAGAATTTGAATCGAATCCTAAACTAACCCAAGCATAGGTATGTTTTGGTCGGCAAATGTCGATTTGATTCGGTTCAAATTCTGTAGAACCACCTTGTTTTTTTCAGTTTGATTTGTTTGTTTTTAGAATATCCATCTGGTACTGGTCAGTTTAAACTTCGCTTCACGATTCCTTGTAAATGCTGAATTGAATACGGACTATTTTATTTAGAGTTGGGAAAATACTTCCAAAATGTTGCTAGTGTGTTATATTAACAATGTCTACCGACCAATTAATCATTACTAATATGTGAAAGGTCGATATGCCGTAAAAACTTTTGATTTTCACGGCATATCGACCTTTCACATATTAGTAATTTAAAGAAATTTAAATTAGTTATTTAAACAATATTTTTAATGTTATACATATTAAAATTCATCCAACGACAAATAATAGTCTATCAATAATATGTCTTTTTTCAAAACCAATATGCAAATATCATGAAGTTTCATCGGATGTGCTGCTGATTCGGCATGCTGATGGCAGGCTGAAGGCGTTTCCTCGAATAATGGCGATGGAGAGACGCTCGTAATGCTACGTCAATTCACGATAGTCTCCGGTGTGGCGCGTCATAAACAGACCGAGCTTGTAGAAGAAGAGTCGCGTGGCTGGGCTTATCGCTTCACTCGTCCCCACGTTGAACGGTGGGAACACAAATCTGTCGAGGATACTGGCGTAATTTGATGCTTGCGGTTATATGCTGACGCTGCTACATGTCCAGGGTTTGCCGCCAGTTCTCTTACTGACGAGGAAGCAAAAGTGTCGACACAAATCGCATCATATATTAGACTTGCTTTTTGCAATCGGAAACAGTCAGGCCATCGAGCAGTCCGTCATCCCCTCTGTCGATGCCAACTCTTTCGGGAATCGACGGAAAGTCATCGACGTATAGGGTCTGTTGGACGATATCGTTGAGAGCACTGTGTCTCGGGAATCTGTCGGCGTCCCTTCTACATGAAAGGGTTTGGAGTCCATATATGTCGACCGGCTGACAACAATGATTTATTTCTTAATTAATTTAATTGATTAAAAATACTAGTTTAATGTTATTTGGGTAAAATAACTTGTGTTAAATTTTACACAGATAATAATTTATACCTGTAAAAAAGCACGTTGGTTCGTGAATGCAAGAGTATAGTTTACAGAGAATACATTGACGAAAAACAAATTATGCCCCATATAACTGCTACTAAACGCAAGACAATTTAATTTTCTCTCCACCTGTATAGTTTTTAAATTCTGAAAGTTTTTGTAAGGTTTGTTATTTCAATATTTATTTCGTTACTTATTTTAATTAGACGAGTCAAACAAAGATGGATCTATATTGTTGTAAGAGGGGGTCGCTCATTTGAGGCTTAATAGATAGTAAAAAATAGACTTACAGTAGCACTATCCCTATGTCCGGGGGTTGTTTCCAGTCCGAATAGAGTAAGCATTTTTATCTTTTAAACATGAAATTAGCGACCAGCTGGAGTAAGAAATCAACCACCATTTTTGATTAATAAATTCGGCTAAGTGAAAGCAACGAAACAAATTTTTAAATAACAAAACTTACAAACAGTTTCAAAAGTTTAAAACAATGCAAGTCGACTGAAAATGTTATTTTAATGCGTTTGGTAAAAGTTATATGTCTCGTCTGTCAACTTCATTACCCTTGGGTGAAATGAATTAATTTTACAAAACTGTATGATTGTTTTAATGTACGACATTTTAAGTTCAATTGTTCACATAGAAATCAAAAAGAAAAAGTAATAGACAGTTTTTCCGTTTTGGTGTTATTCATATGAAATCGAGGATAAGCCATCGATAATCAGTCCGAAAGAGTCTGTGGCATATGAGATGGGTGGCTTTTTTGCTGTTGCTTCTCAGGTTTTACCTTCTCTCTTTGAAAAGGGGCTAGGTTATTGGTAATTGTCTGGGGTGCTCCTACAGGAGAATTCCGACGGGCTGTTCAGGCATTTTTATAGGCCAAAGTGATCTCCTTTTTGATCGCTTGCTTTTCAAATCCCCAGGTTCTCACATTGTGTTGGATATTCCCGCGTTGGAAGAGAGGTAAACGCTAGCTTCTATTTTGTTTCAAAAGCATACGATGAACGGTCGCACTAAGTGAAGAAGGAGTAACGGTTAGACATTGTTCTATCTTCAAGACTCATCGTGGTTGAATTAACCGCACCCTATGGCAGCTGTATATAAAAGACAACATTAATACAAGATAGAGAAATACGAGGAGCTAAAAAGAGAGCTGATTCGTGAAGCTTATAGTGTAATGTTTCGAACCGTTGATATTCGAGCAAGGTTTTTTTGCACTCTCTGTATCAGCTCTTAGGCCAGATTGAAATTAAAGGTCGGAAATGAGTTGCAACCAGCAAACGCCTCATACCGATAATCGAGCAATGGGCAATGCAACTCTGAGCAAAAACGAAGTAGCACATGGTGACATAATAAATATCAAAAGGTGTGAGAGAAAACAAATTAGATACGAGCACAGTTTCACGCAAAGAAGACGTGAGATGCTGAGCCGTTAAACGACATGCGAGACGTTCAGCCGTTAAACATTTAGTTGTTTCTTTTATTGCGAACACTTTATTGAGACGAGGATGGAAATGCAGTTTAGATGATTTGGTCTCACATCCGTGCGGGGACCGATATGCGAAAAAGTCGTTGAGAGAAAGGCCCCGAAACGGTACGTATTCTGATGACTCGATATTATCTGAACAGCCGGTGAAACATTATTATGTCCAAACCGACAAAGTAAGCTGTTTATTCCAGTTTCTGCTACTGCTCAGGTAGAAAGTTGCATTCGTGATCGTTTATATTTTGAAAAAATGTGTTGATCTTAACTAACGTATTTTTATACTTAGAATTAAAACGCGGTGATTTTAACACAAATGTTATTCATACTAAGAAAATGCGTTGCTAGGTTGGGTATCGAGTAAATAAAACGTACTTTTAATGGTTAGTGATAGTTTTGTTGGAAACGTGTTATTGATTTTAGTATTAATAGAGTATTAGTATTAGTAATAAAATAATTTTAAGATTTGTTCGCTGTTATCGAACTTTATTTTAGTAATTGCTGGCTCTTCTAATATATTTAGTCTTAGTTTGTTCTTTTTATATTCTAATATAGATGTATTGTCTCCAAAAGATTTTCGAAGTCGAAAGCGAAGGCAAGAATGATTAGTTTTTAGATTCTGTTAGATAAGTGCATAGTAAGACGTCTCGAAAGAGTTGTAGTAGTCAAGCCGATCTATATATTTTTTGTTCATTGTCTGATACAGTCTCTCAAAGGACATTTAGATTCATGAACGATGATTTTCTTACTTAAAACCCTGGTCGAGATGAAATAATTGTTGATGATGATAAGGTGAACGGTTTTAAAGTTGCTATAATCTATATATTACTACGATAGCGTGTGTGTTTGTGTGTCACGCTTACTTCAAAAGCCTTGCGCATGCGAGCCGCACCTAGATTTTGAAAAAGCATTCAAGTCATCTAATTGCTGTACTATTTTCAATTATTTCCCTTTGGCGCAACTGTTAGCGACATAGGATTTTGACGTCGGTTTTTGACATCGGCCCGACTGGTTTATAATTCGATCCCAACCAACCTCTAAGATTTTTTCTACATCGAAGGGGGGGGTAGGGGGTAGGGAGGAGACGACCGAGAATACACACATTAATACAATAGCGTGTGTGTTATTTTGTGTGTCACGCTTACATGAAAAGCAACGACCTTCCGAATCTTTGTATGCTACTCATGAATTGAAGCCAAATTTAATTTAATCTAAAGCATTTACAAAGAAATGTATAGGTTAGGAACAAGATAATTAGTACTGAAAACATCATTTCGTGTAATTTACACGGGTGCCACTAGGAAATAATACTAGTAGTAGTATAGCTTTACTGACAGAAAATGACGATATGGCTTTCCATGCCTGGATAATTCTGCTATGCGACCACTTGAGGAATAAGATAAAGTTCATCTTCATCTCCATTTGAGGCGCCGATAAAAATTCTAAATGAGATTAACCCGGATTCAGTAAAGTGACAAAAGCTATTGATAAAGCTACTTTCACTTTCATTTTTGCTATTATAATATTTCGTTTATTGTCGGCGCCGTCGATGGGGTCTCAAGTTACAGGAAAAAGAATAATAATAGAGAGACAGAAATAAAAAAAATAATAATTGGATAAGGAAGGGAATAGAAGGAAGTTCGTTGGAAAGGTTAATACCATTTCTAGCGTGACAAAAGAACAAAACAAAATCAAAAAAGAAGAAAACGTGTTCGTCGGTGATCGTAACTAATCAACTAATGTTGATGTAATCGTTTTTCGACGTTTCTCGTTCCTCTATTTTTGCTTGATTTCTTTTACTTCATTTCCGGTGAAATCTTTTTGTGCTTTTAATTTTGCCATTACTTTTTAATAAATGAATCTTCCCTTTTTTGTATATCGTCTCAGATAGTCTTTATCTGCTCTTTCATAATCCGCTCTTTTTCTTTGACTGCTAAAATCTTTCTCTTATTTTCTGTCTTTTCCACCCATTGTCAATTCCGTTCGCCATATTTCTTTACTCTTTCTTTGTCATCTTTCTCATAATGACGTTTCAGGAGTTATCGCGTCAACGTGACAATCTGTGTTCATAGCTCGGTCTGTCAATCTTCAGGGACGGGCAACAAAAGTGAAACGTTCTTGTTTTTACTGAACCAGCCCCCCCCCCTCGAATATTCCAGGAAAGCAGAGTTTTACACAGAGTCGGTTTTTAAGGTGGAAAAATTCAACTCCTCGCGTCAATATGACAATCTGTCTGTCACTCTTCAGGGACGGGCAACAAAAAGTGAAACTTTCTTGTTTTTACTGAAAAAAAGCCCTAGAATATTCCTGATTGGAAAACACCAAAACTAAAGAATGTTACGATGTTAATGAGAATTTCAGGAGTTCCTATTTAATTGCCTCCCCAGGAAAGCAAAACACAGAGCCGGTGTTTAAGGTGGGAAAATCCAGCTCTTCAAAAAGGGGAACAGGATTGGAACAAAATTATAAATTGCCTCAGTCTAGGAGGAAATTTTCAGCATTTAGTAATTACATAAACGTTAAAATATATTTATTTCTCAAGATTCTTTTCATTGGTCTGTCATGCTTAAGTTTGAAATAGCATTTTCGTTGGTCTGTCATGATTAAGTTAAAAATAACATTTTTGTCGACTTCTCACGCTTATATTTGAAATAAAACAACACTAGGCATGACCCGATGGGTCACAACCATTTCCATTTGTCCCAATTTGCTTTCATTCGAAAAACATAAACTGCGATGTGCCGTTTAATAAAATCTTCTTGCATGATTAAAACTATATAGAAGCTTTATTCGTTTAGTAAGTATGTTTTTCATATCGTTAATAAAGAAATAAAGAATCCTATTGTTTTGCTATCTAATTTACATACGTGTTTACGGTGTGTACGAACATTCGATGTAAATTAGCTGAAGAGCGAAAGTCATAATTGCTTTAAATGTTCACATACAAATGCTTCCATAGCTTTTTGGCTAGGAGAAAAAAAGTAGTATCTGTTTTGATACTACACTTCATCTTTTCTGTCGTTGTTCCCTGAAAGATAAATACTTCCAGACTGAGGCAATTTTAATTTTTTATCAATCGATCCGAGTGCTCGTTTTTTGGGGAGGGGGCTTGATTTTACCCACATTAAAAACTGATCCTGTGTCTAACTTTATCTTTGTGGGGAGTCAAGTAAATAGGTTCATTAAGAACTATTAAGAGAGTGGTTGAAGCAACACAAAAATGAGAGAGGGAGAGAGAAATACATGGTAAATACAAGAGCGAGAGAGAGAGAGAGAGAGAGAGAGAGCGATGGGCGACTTGTTAGGTTAATTACAAGTAACTGTGAATTACAAGAATTATTTTTGAAAACATAACTCAATCCTAAAATTAAGGAATATGTATTTTGTGCGATTAAAATATATAGTCACAAAAGCCTTAGGGTAACACACTTTGATTAACTCAGCTTTAGTATAATAATAGATTTTCGATTGTCTGTCACGCTTTCGTTTGACATATTATTTTCATTTATTATTTATTCGCTTGGCCTTTTGACTCGAAGCAAAGTGTAGTATCTGTTTTAATGCGGCACTTTGCTTTTCTGTCCTGGTTCAGTGAAATAGAAATCCTTCTATATTGAGATCAATTTTTATTTTAGTCCGAATCGAGAGTGTCTAACTCTGTCCTCGTGGGGAGGCCAGTAAATAAGAAAACGTCTTAAGAATATCCTTTTTTTAATTTTTGTATTCTACCTCATCTTTTTTACCCTCTCGATTTTTTGCATTATTTCATTCTTTTCTTTCCTCCATCAATCCCTCCCGTCCGTATTAGCGCTTTCAACCCTTTTTTTTCCAAAACGTCGGCACTTTAAAAAAAATCAAAAAAAAAAAATCTTTGTTTTCGCGATTTCGTATTCTTCCACCATCTTTTTCCTTTATTCAACTTTTACCCGTCCCCTACTCCCTTTTTTTTGTATCCTCTTACTTCCGATTTTTGTAAGCTAACGCGTCGCGTCAGTCAACTGATCGACTTCCGCTGAAAGAATTTCAGACTAGGACAAAACAATGTTGACACACGGGTGTCAGTTCGCCGTAACTGGATACTACCTCCTCCCGTTCACGACGTAACCCTCATACAGGAAAGGAAGAGTTATCGCGTAACAAAAGGCGAGCACTATCACGACCAATTACTTGGAAATAAATTTACAAGTATCGCGCAACATTTAGACGTGACAACGTTAGGCAAATTGTTCTATTTTAAGATGCGCACATGCATCTCTATCCGGGGCTTTGTCCGTCAAGCGGTCACGCTTGTGTTGTCATTTCTAAGCGCACATATTTAATGAACGCATCGGGTCACCCATTTATCTCGGGTAAGATTGTTTGATTCGGGAAAACAGGGCTTTGAAAATTCAGTTCAATATAAAAAAAAAAATTACAAAATGCGCACTTAGTCTTTTTCTGCTCGCTATCTCTCTAACCCTCACTCCATTCTCTCTTCTTTTCTTTACAGCTACAGGTTAAATAATATGAATACTTATGGTGATATTCTCTTTTGTATATAATTAAGTATTCCATTTTTTTTACTTTCATTTTTTTGTTACCTTTTACTGTTAATAAGCACAGAGACAGACAGAAGGAGAGAGAGAGAAAGAGAGAGAGAGAGAATGAGCTATAGGGGGGAGAGAGAAAGAGTGAGAGAAAGAGAGGAGAGAAAGAGGGGGAAAGACAGAGAGGACAGAGAGTGAGAGGGAGAGAGAGAGAGGGAGATCGGCTAACAGACACATTGCCCTAAATCGTAGACTTAACAAATTTGTATATGTAGCTTTTGGTTTGACTGTTAATAAGCACAGAGACAGAGAAAAGGAGAGAGAGAGTGAGAGAGAGGGAGAGAGAGAGCGAGGTGAAGAGAGAGGGAGAGAGAGAGTGAGAAAAAGAGGAAGGAGAGAGAGAGAGAGAGGTGAAGAGAGAGGGAGAGAGACTCACAGACACATTGGCCTAAACCCTAACTCTAAACAAATGTGTATATGTAGCTTCTGGTTTGACTGTTAATAAGCACAGAGACAGAGAGAAGGAGAGAGAGAGGGAGAGAGAGGGAGAGAGAGAGAGAGGTGAAGAGAGAGGAAGAGAAAGTGAGAAAAAGAGGGAGGAGAGAGTGAAAGAGAGAGAGAGAGAGAGAAGAGAGGGAGAGAGACTCACAGACACATTGGCCTAAACCCTAACTCTAAGCAAATTTGTATATGTAGCTTTTGGTTTGACTGTTAATAAGCTCAGAGACAGAGAGTAAGAGAGAGAGGGAGAGAGAGGGAGAGAGAGAGAGGTGAAGAGAGAGGAAGAGAGAGTGAGAAAAAGAGGAAGGAGAGTGAGAGAGGTGAAGAGAGAGGGAGAGAGACTCACAGACACATTGGCCTAAACCCTAACTCTAAACAAATTTGTATATGTAGCTTTTGGTTTGACTGTTAATAAGCACAGAGACAGAGAGAAGGAGAGAGAGAGGGAGAGAGAGGGAGAGATAGGTGAAGAGAGAGGGAGAGAGAGTGAGAAAAAGAGGAAGGAGAGAGAGAGAGGTGAAGAGAGAGGGAGAGAGACTCACAGACACATTGGCCTAAACCCTAACTCTAAACAAATTTGTATATGTAGCTTTTGGTTTGACTGTTAATAAGCACAGAGACAGAGAGAAGGAGAGAGAGAGGGAGAGAGAGAGAGAGAGAGATAGGTGAAGAGAGAGGGAGAGAGAGTGAGAAAAAGAGGAAGGAGAGAGAGAGAGAGAGAGAGAGATGTGAAGAGAGAGGGAGAGAGACTCACAGACACATTGGCCTAAACCCTAACTCTAAACAAATTTGTATATGTAGCTTTTGGTTTGACTGTTAATAAGCACAGAGACAGAGAGAAGGAGAGAGAGAGGGAGAGAGAGAGAGAGATAGGTGAAGAGAGAGGGAGAGAGAGTGAGAAAAAGAGGAAGGAGAGAGAGAGAGAGAGGTGAAGAGAGAGGGAGAGAGACTCACAGACACATTGGCCTAAACCCTAACTCTAAACAAATTTGTATATGTAGCTTCTGGTTAGAAAGCTATATTGATTTAATTTCAGGTTAATTCTGAATTGACTTTATACATAAGATTATAGCGTTGCATTCATTTAAAATGGTCTAACATTCATTTAAAATGGTCTAACATCTATTTTAAATGGTCTGCCATTCATTTAAAATGGTCTAACATTCATTTAAAATGGTCTAACATTCATTTTAAATGGTCTGCCATTCATTTAAAATGGTCTAACATTCATTTAAAATGGTCTAACATTCATTTAAAATGGTCTGCCATTCATTTAAAATGGTCTGCCATTCATTTAAAATGGTCTGCCATTCATTTGAAATGGTCTAACATTCATTTTAAATGGTCTAACATTCATTTAAAATGGTCTGCCATTCATGTAAAATGGTCTAACATTCATGAGTAAATGCTCTTAGAGTTCGCAATGCCTGTGAAACAAGAATGTTTTATATCCTAACAACTTAACTACACGAAAAAAGTACTTTTGAGACGTCCATTCGACAAAGAAGTAGTTATTTACTTATCTCATAATCTATGCCTCGTGCGCCGGCTTGAAAAGAAAGCCGTATTTCTATGGTTCAATTTTCTTTTTCCTTGGTAAAATTCCAATTCCAAATAAAAACTTAGAAACAAAGTAAAGTGAAAACATAATATAATAACATTCTTTTAGTCTGAAATATAATCTTTAATGAAATAAAAATAACGTATAATTAAAAAAGTGAATGACATGGAATGTAAAATAATAAACAGTTATATAATGTAACTAAACTGGAGTCAACGACGTATACATGTGACCCCCTCACACCCGGAAAAACGAATACATGTACCCTCTCACCACGGAAAAAAAAAAACAAAACAATGTTATTCCATTTATTTAGAAAGAAATTAGGATTATTACAGATTCTGCACCGAGTCTGCAGATTCTAAAACTTTCTTTGAAAAAAAGAGGTAGTTTGGTAGTTTTGTTTTACGGCATATCAACCCTTTTTGGGTTATTTAATGCCGAATCTGGTCATTATAGTAAAAGATTTATGCTTCAAGTTCTAAAAATAAAATAAAAAAGGGGAGGGAGAAAGGGAGAGGGGGCTGTTGTTTTTGTTTTTGGTTTTGTAGAACATAATTAAGTTTTACAAAAAAAAAAACAA
>OY744527.1:32516155-32543655 GCA_963556195.1 Sepiola atlantica | reverse complement strand
CTTCCCTTTTTTCCTTCTCCATAATTATTCCAACAAACTAAAATAAATCAGCTATTACTTTAAAAATAAAAAAAATACATGGATACATAAATGAATTAAAGATTCAATTCATCCGTCTCATTTCAACAATGTAGACGTTCGTTCTTGCGTTCACGGTTTGCCGTAGTATTTTAAAAACTCCATTCTTTCACCCGCTTTTTAGTCATTTTTTACCATTTTATACCATCAACACCTGATGATGATTCCAGAAGGAGTCGAAAACGTTCGTGCAACATACGGTTCATTTATTCATTCATTCGAAGTCAACATAAAAAAAATCATTCGACGAATTGAAAAAATAAAAAGGACTAACAAAACAGAAGAATTATGTTGTTTTAAACAACATTTGTATTAATATATATATATATATATATATATATATATATATATATTTATATATGTGTTTGTATCGAGGCACGTATCATTAAAAATAACCGACAACTCGTGTCTGGATATTTTTGTATGAATCCCTTCCATTTTCCGGATTAAAGTCCTAATCTCGGATGAGAATTGACTGATGAATCTGCCGTAATTTTCTTTTAAGTCCAAAGTACTTTCTGACCCATCTGGGTCCATCTTCAGTGGAATAATGTCAATCAGGTAAAGACCTGGAGTGAGTTTATAGTTAATTTTGGCGGGAAAATTTAAATATGAAACTATATTTATTTAGTATTATAAACATTTAAGTATATTAGTAGTAGTGTTAAAATTAATCCTGTTAATAACCGTTTTTTGTTTTGATGTGTAAAGCTTCTAGTATATGGAGTTTTTTTTATATTAGTATTGTGTTCTAGGATTTTAGTGTTGTCTACAAAAGGTTTTCGGATTTGCGAGCGGGGGCAGGAATGTTCATTAACATCTGGCTATGACACTATTATCCGATAAGACAACATACAAAAATATCCAGACACGAGTTGTCGGTTATTTTTAATAATAATAATAATAATAATAATGATAATAATAATATATATATATATATATATATATATATATATATATATATATATACATATATATATGTCTGCCTTCCCCCACTAGTCAATAATTTGGAACAAAAATAATGTTGAATAAATGTCCACTGTCTTCCATCAGTCCTTCTCGTATTTAGTCCTTTTTGAGGGATGTAAGAACTTATTTGGCGGTCGGGAATAGTGACGCAGGACCGCGTACAAAGAAAAACATGCAGCGACCAATGCTGTAATAGAATATATGAACTTTCATGTTTGTGCAATAATTACAGCAACTTGGTTGTTGCATGTGTGACACAAGGTTCTAAACGCAATAATTTAAATCTCATAAATACTTTCGAATTTGTATAACGACTAAATAGACATTTAACGTAATAATATATATTTTTTAACATATGTTGCATTCCGGTCCTTTCTCATTTTTTTAATTGTACATTTGCGATGTTTTATTGAATTACTTACGGTATCGTTTGGTTATTAAATTACTTGAATAACATTGTTCAGAATGATAACAGCCTTTAAAGTGAGGATATGTTGGCTGGTAATTTAACTAGATAGATTATATCTTCATTTAACGCATGCACTTTGAGCAAGACATTTTAATGAATTTGTTTTACTTCATTAAAAATATAATTCATAGCATATATGCAACAAATCTATACAGTGATACATTAATGCAATGCCATGTGTGTACTCCATCATCACTCTCCACCCTTTTAAAAAAGATATCGCCTGATTGCCAAAATGCAAAAGAAACATATTTTAAAAATTCCATCTGATATCGCTGTTGTGTCGAGCGTGAACGTAAACCACATTTCCTTAGCCTCAAACTGTAGTATATGTTCAGTATAAATAGTATGCATTTATATCCTGGTGGGTCTTGGTTCGCGCCGGGCGTCCATAAAATGAAAATATGTCACAAACTCCTACAAGGATATAAGATATAGACCCCTTTAAAAAGATATATTTTGGAACTACATTCACCAAAGCACTTAGATAAGTATGGTTCAGTTTGAACAAAGATGATGCAATAATATTGCGAGGTCTTCGTACGCGTCGGACGTTCGTAGAATAGAAAATATGTCACAATCTCATACAAGGATCCAACACGAATTTTCCCGGGTCCGGCTTGTTATATATTAATATCAAATGTTAATATCAAATATTAATATCAAATATTAATATCAAATGTTAATATCAAATATTAATATCATATATTAATATCAAATATTAATATCAAATATTAATATCGTGGGATTTTAAAAGCTAGAAAATTAGGATTATTTTTTCGCCAAGCGCATTACACGCTTTAGATGTAATAGAGAAATAAAATGCAAAATATTATGTTTTATATTTACGAGGAATTTAACTTTGTAAATACCAAGTCGGCGAGTATTCACAGCAAGCGGCGAAGAGTGATCTAACAACAACACATCGTGTTGGATCTCGCAATAAAGCTAGTCGTACTGCTTGTTATTAAATTCACTCAGAGTGCCCAGCCTTAGTAAAGGGGCTATATAATAATATTTATAGATAAATAAATAAATAAATAAATATATATATATATATATATATATATATATATATATATATATATATATATATATATATTATAACTACACCTTAAGTCTTCAAAAGAAATCAATATATCCTGAGATTACAGACATCCTCTACTCTGTAACAAAGGCCAATATCTATTTATATATACATATAAATATATATAATCCCATCCCGTCACGAAAAAGTTAGCGAGAATACACGTGCCAATCAAAATCATTTCAAGTGTTGAGGAGAAACAAGAAAGCAAATAGCAAGTCAGACAACTCCCACCGGCTGAAATAAATTTTGAAAAAAAATCTTCCACTCAAATAAAAAGTCACCGGTGAATGTGTTAGTTTATATTTTTTAAGTCATCAGATAATAATGATTTCTGTATAAATAATAAAATTTTATCATTTTATATTAATTAGTGCGAACACGCCATTTTTGACAAGTGGTGAACACTAGTTTTTTTTGTGTTTTGTTTTTAACATATTTCACCCCAAACAAGGCAGGACGCCACTGTAGACGTAAAGGGTTACTGAGAATTAGGGGGTAGGTTTGGGGTGTCCCCCAAAGTTGGGAGCAGTGTAGCGATATGTTTGTTTACATTAGTTTTAAACCTCTGCATGCCAGTACTGTTGGGGAAACAGGGAGCAGGGAGGGAGTTCCAGAGGCCAGCAGCACGAGGAAAGAAGCTACTGGAGTAGAACACTCTCCGGCATCTGGGGACTGCCACAGTGAATAAATAAATTATTTTAGGCAAACAAGATATGTTCTGTCACATTTTATAGTATAAATTAGGAGGTCGTCTTCAAGTCTAATGTAAATAAATACTAGTTGAGCCATCAACTTGGAGCATCAATTGCTCTGAAATAATCTTTTGTACATTCTACCCATTGTTTGTGGTGGCATTCATCGTTTAATCGACAACCTCTTTAACCTTTATAATTGAGTGACCCCGGCCCTTGATAAGTGTTCACACAATAGTATAAACAAGTATGTTTGTTTTAATTTTTCGGCTTAATAAATCTATACCTAAGCAGTTAGAAGGGATCCACAAATATTACTAGGAGTAAAATTTTACGGGGACATACTGCAGTAATTTGATTTCAGCGGGAAAAATTGGTTTGTATCTCATGGGCTTAATTGTTCCGAAATGGCCAACAATGACGGTTTTTTGTTAATATTTAACATTTTATTGATTAAGTCGTTGATGGGAGAGAGGCAGCCGGGGCAAGCATAGCAGAAATGAAAAAAAGAAACGCAAAAAAGTATCAAAAGGCTGAATCTTGTTTTAATCTTTGTAAGGGGACATAAAAGTGGTGCAAATATCTTTTCAGAGAATTTTACTCGTCTGATGGCGGATAATCTTCTAGTATATACATATGTATATACTAGAAGATTATCCGTAAAGATCTTTTATAGATGAAGACCTTTTGAAGTTGATGTGTTTATTGAAAAAATGCTGTTTCAAATGTAAGGGGGACAGACAAATGAACCGGTTGATCGACCGACGCGTAACATCGTGCACAGAGAACCGACGTTGCAAGTTTTACAGACAACTACGAGATGTTGACAACGTCGATTACAACGATTAAATACCATGGACTTTAATAAAAGAACAATCGAGGCGTAAAATCATTCGACGATAACCTGTCATTAGGTTCGCAGCCCTTTTCTCTCCCCATTTTTCGCAACACTTTGCGATGCTTCAGTTTCCCCTTTTCGACTTCTTTGTTGACGGGGTTAATTACGTTAACCCTATATTTAGCGATGTATCGTCTCAAGTTTATGTCAGATCGTGAAACGCCCAGGAAAATAGTCGCAATGATCAGATCGTTTTTTTCCTTTTTCTGTTTTTTATTATGATTATACAAAGGGCGGATTAATTATTTTCAATTTGTTTTTACAGTAATTCGGTGTGTGTGTCTTTTTTGCGCTCATGATCAACATAAACTTGTTGTCGTTGAAGTCAGTAGTGTTATTGGCCTATCCTAATAAAATGGAATAGCATTATCAAGAATGCAAAAGTTCTTCGTGAGAAACAAATAAAGCACTCTTCGCTGGTTTACAGTGTTTATATAAAGATTGAGATTTCGCTTACTCAGTGATCGATGCTGACAGCTGATTGGTTAGAAGCGCTGACTATCTATTTGATAGTCGATTTTCTATCTCTGTTTAAAAGGGTTGACTGTCTAGCAACATCCAATAGATGTGATGCAGCAAAACAGGCTATGTGTCGATGACTATATATATATATATAAATATATATATATATTTATCATTTCATGTATATACCAATATAATATTATAATGAGATATTGCATATAGATTTGTAACATTTACTTCAGCAGTCCTCAATACGTGAGTAGAGCTTAGTAGTAGTAGTAGTAGTAGTAGTAGTAGTAGTAGTAGTAGTAGTAACAATCACCATCAGGGTTTTTGTTCTTCTGGTGTCCGTCAACCTTATTGGTGAACGCCATTGAGGGTTTTTTTGCCATAGTCGCCACGCTTGGCACTTCGGGTAAGCGACGCTATTTGCCCATAATTAGGTGTACAGATGAAGCGCCTGGTATTCCAAAATGGTCACCCATCTAGTACTGACCAGGCTCAACGTCGCTTGATAAGGCGGGAACTGGTGTGTGAACGTGACGTAGCAGTATATTAGCATTAGTATTAGTATGAAAATATATCTATGACAAGAAAACACTATTAAGATGAACAAGCATTCAATAACAAGCAATATGCGCATTCAGTCTGATGATTTCCCACGAAAATTAAACATGGACGCCTCGGTGTAGCTTACTTGCCATATATATATTTTCTAATATGTATGCATATATATATATATATATATATATATATATATATATATATATATATATATATATATATATATATATGCAGATCATAACGTTCAGATCTTTCTTCTGAGCTACGGTGTGTTATTATGTATATATATATATATATATATATATAAATGTCTGTGTGTGTGTGTGTGTATTTCTGTTGTATAGCATACACTTAACTTATTCATAATATATTGTGTGTATATATATATATATAGATAGATCAGGTATATATATATATATATATATATATATATATATATATATATATATATTCCCTTTTTTATTTTACTTCTTTAAAAGTGCTCAGAAATCAAGGTGCCCCTTCCTGGGGCTAACACTAGATCTCTATATGAGATACACAGATATCCGAGTGTTCTATTATTGTTCTCCTTTGTTTCTAAAAAGTTGAGTTAATAAATAAGTGAATAACATTGATTCCCCATTTCCCCAATTGACCAGTTTACTATTTTATAGCATACCTTTCATGTTGTATATTGGTCTTACTGGTTCATCTGGTCTGGTGGAGTAACCAGCTTAGTGCTGTTACAAGAGGCAACAACACTTGGAGAAGGTGCCCCATGCTTCGTATGAGTCAGTGTATAGTCAGCTCTTATTTGTGCTTTGAGTACTATGTTATTTTGAATATTCGGTCAGGGTTTACTTGTAGGTTTAAGTATCCTCATACCAGGTTGTCCTGACAAACTTCTGTACAAAGAGACCGTAGACATTCGATGTCTTGGTGGACTTCAAGTGCTCTATATATGTGTTTCTATCTATTTAGGTTTTACTACATTATTTTTATTTTAATACTTTTTATCCTTACTCTTTACCGCATTATTGTCAGTCCCCTATTCTATTTCTATTTATTTATTTATTCATTCTTTTACGGCAATATTTTATTTATTTTATTCTTATCAATTTCATTATTAATATCCTATTAGTATTTGTTCATTCATTAGCATTACCTTACTTACTATACTATATGTTAACTCACATCAACGTTCAATTCAATTATTTGGTTTCCTATCACCCCCCTCCACAAATTTAGTGGCATTCAAATTCTATTTATTGCATTGATCAAATCACGAACGCGTATAAGTTCGTTTTTTTTTCAAAAAGACAACCGTTCTCTTTCCTAACCCGAAGAAACATTATGCGTGGACCATCTCACGCGTCATGACAAAAATCGAACGCCGTACAGTTCAAAATTACGGTTTGCTCAACGATCCTCAGTTGACTTCATTTCAGATCATTTTTTGACAAAGACCAAAAGACTGGTCGAAATATCAAAATAAAAACAATTAAAAAAACAACAACATCGTTTTTAATGCTTCATACACCACCAATCATCTATAAAATACTTCACTAAGAGCATACGTGGAATAACCATCAAATTTATATATATATATATATATATATATATATATATATATATATATATATATATATATATATATATATTTTTTGATTTTATTCCATTAATTGCGACAAAACAGGTTTTGTTTCATTGGTGCGAGTTGGTAGCTACTCGCACCAATGAAACAAAACCTGTTTTGTCGCAATTAATGGAATAAAATCAAAAAATATATATTTTGCTCTGAATTTTCATTGAGCACTCTCATAAACCCGGTTTCAACTTCCTTCGGATTCATACCCCCTGGATATTTGTAACAAGTTAATTATATATATATATATATATATATATATATATTGTGTGTATTTTTTTGCGCTTAAGAAATCAAACTCTAACTTCACACCCCTTCGAACATAATCACGCCCTTGTAACTTTTCAATACTTTAGACGCTCCTTTTTTTAAGTTGTATGAAATAAAAAATAAAAATGAAATAAAAAATAAATATAAATAAATAAATTAATAAAAAAATAAATAAATGAATAAATAGAATAAATAAATAAAATAAAAAGTAAAGACATACTCTTTTCCTCTCTTTATATTCTATAAATACATATTCTTTTTTCACACTAACACGCCTAGAGGTGATTTGAGGATATCAAATCGAAAGTACTCGCAAGGAAGATGGAACAACAAAACTACGGAAACTTCATACACCAGTTTGATCGAGGTACGAAGTTGACCATTCGGAAGATGGAAAAAATTTTAAAAAAGATCACAAAGCAGAAGCACTCCGTGCTATTCAACAACGTTTGCCTATATATATATATATATATATATATATATATATATATATATATATATATATATATATATATATATAAAATAAAATCTTTAAAAAGCCTGGCTTAAAGAAAGAAAAATAAACATGTTTTATCAAGTATACCTTGCATTCAACAACCGAAGATGAAATAGATTTGCTATCCGCACATCTTTATCTCTCTTTATTCATTTAACTTTATATATATATATATATATATATATATATATATATATATATATATATATATATATATATATATATATATATATATATATATATATATATATTAAAACAAGGAATACAGACGTTTGTGACGTTTTTTGGGGTGGAATGAAATTGAAAAAGTGTAAAAACGAGAGGAAATACTTTTTTTAAATACATGAATATACTGAGCCGGCTTTCGTGTACACTCATCAGAGTATTAACGTGGAAATAATTCAAGAATTACGTCTAAAACTTATCAGTGATATAATTTATCAATTTAAATGTCGGTGCGATGGCGTATATGGGGAAAGACAGTGTAAAGGTTTTAATCTAGAATAAAACAAACCATCCCTTTCAATACGCCGGGGCCGACTAAATAATTCAAATAATTTAATCAACACATTCGGGTCAGCTATTGCTGATCATCTTATAAATAGCGCCGAATGTGCGTCGACTTACACTAGTGATTGGTTTTCTGCCATAAGTAGATCACATTCCTTATTCCACCTCAAAGGCCTGGAAGCTATATATATCAAGTCATTCAAACCCTCCCTTTGTGTACAAAGGGAGTGGCTTCTAGGACTCAATGTGATCCACTTGTGACCCCTCCCCAATTTTTTCTCCTTAACTTGTCACTGGTCTTCATTCTACTTTTTAAATTTTTAGTTTCAACGTAGTTACTCTGATGAGTGTGGACGAAAGCCGGCTTAGTAGATTCATGTATTTTATTTAATTATTTTCTCTCGTTTTCATACTTTTTCAATTTCATTCCACCCCAAAAAATGTCACAAACGTCTGTATTGCTTGCTTTAATAACATTTTGTAGCACTAAACATTTATTTAAATATATATATATATATATATATATATATATATATATATATATATAATCCGAGTATGGTATAGATCCACAGCGTATAAATCCAGGGGAGTTGAACCGGGTTTACGAGAGTGCTCAATAAAAATATAGAGCAGAAATATAAATGATAATTTCTTTCATTTTGACTAAATTAAATAAATTAATATATATATATATATATATATATATATATATATATATATATATATATATATATATATATATATACATATGTATATTTATTTGCCGATTATTATTTATACAATAAGATCTTGAACAACTATACACAAACAGGAAGAAACGTGATAGGATTAACAGAAGAGAACAGTGACTTGCCATCCGTAACATCGTTAAAATTATTATATAATGAAAATTCTTGATTTTCGTTTTTTAAATCCGGGAAAAACAGATTAAAGCGTTTGAAATTCATTCGCAACTCTGATTGATGCTATTCAGAATAGAGTGGACATCACCCGTGACGACTGCTTAACATTGGCCGATGTAGCAATCACTTCAACCGGAGAGAGACAGTTCGTGAGTCGTCACTTCCGTCCTGCCTTCCCTTCCCCTCTCATCGCATAATCCTCTTCCGGAATGTTCCAGACGCTTCTTAATGTCCCTCTCTTTTCAATGGGCTTTTACTGCAGCCGTCTCATTTATGACCTTCCATAAAGAATTCTTCACGAAATACTGTCTCCGAATGAATGAGAGAATCAATATCGAACGAAACAAAGCATCAAATGAAATCATCAAGTATAACAAAAGGGAAGCTTATGAACTTCAAGGCTTTTGTTTAAGTTTCGTTTGTCTGTTTGTACGGCATATCAACAATTGAGGGCTATTTAACACCTTATGTTAACAATGTACAGGGAGGATCGATGATTCAAATTATTGTACTTCTATAGTAAGGGAATCATACTGATTTGAATTTTTCTGATTGCAACTTACGGAACAGACCTGGTTCATGGAGTCGTCACCGAACACTCAAATAGTACCCACATTAAATAAAACAACTTTTATCATTTTTCTCTACTTAAAATTAAGGGGAATTACACCTCACCTCTCTGTGTAAAAAATGGGTTTAATAATTTTTCTTCAAATCAGTAAGAAGTCAAATTTATTTATTTTCTTCTCTTTTAGGAAATTTTAAAAACATTTTTTTTGAGGAGTGTGAAAGGTAAACATTATTTTAACCCTAACCCTAACCCTAACCATACACCTACCCTTATGCACCTCGATTAAATTAATTTTGGTTTTGCAATCGTATGCTTTAGTGATTTTTTTTGCGGATTTCTAATCATAAACTGCTTCGACAATTTTCGGTTTGTTCTGTAAACACCAATCGGAAACACTCGCGTCAATATGGCTTCCTATCTATAGAAGTACCCACATTTTAATATTTAAAACACGTTACATAATTTCTATAAGTAAACTCAAGGTTATAAGTTATTTTATTAGTCGATTCGTTGGTATAAAACATATAATTTAATTTTATCTTGGTCTGTATAAGGGCAAATAACATCACATATATTGCGATTATAGCAATGCTTCATCCACTTAGTTTGATACCCATGAGGTCAGTATTTCACCGTTGATAAGTATAACCCCTTTGTTAAATAGCAAGCCTACTTTTAGCTAATGAACTACTATCATAATCACAGTCATACACTCAAATATAAGACAACCCCCAACAAAAAATAAATATAAATAAAACAATTAAACCCTTTGATAACAGTAGTACACCGCACCTGGTAAACGTTTATTTAAAACAAATTGATTTCTCTAAGGTTACCAGTAAAATGTATAATGTAAACAAAAAGAAAAACATGCGTAAAATGTTATTATTTCTCTTCTTGTCAACGGCCGGTTTGTTGGTGCTGAGATAAGATACCTGACAATGATGATCACAGTTGAGCTTTCGAACCGCGATGTTGATGCGCTGGCTGCGTCTCTCGCTCTCTCTCTCTCTCTCTCTTTCTCCTTCTCTCTCTCTTTTTCTCTTTATATATATATATATATATATATATATATATGTAGAAGGATGAAAAGGAATTAGAAAAGCAAAAGTCAAATCTTTTTTCAATTCAGTTGCTCATAGCAAGGTATATTCCGCAAAAAAGCAATTTATTCAAGTTAAATTTTTCCTTAAGCCAGGCTTTTCAAAGATCAAAATCTTATCATCAGAGGAAGACGCTGGGATAGATAAGTTGGCAAAGGCCAAAATTTAAAATTTGAGAAAGTAAAATAAAAATTGTAGGGGAAAAACACAAGGCAAAACTCTGCCCGAGTGCAAGCAAATGTCCGATTGCAAAAAAGTCCGGTATTTTTGAGCTGTATTCTTTTCACAATAGGTTTTACCTTTCCTAAAAGTTCGCTTTTAGTTCACCACTTTATATATATATATATATATATATATATATATATATATATATATATATATATATATATATATATATATATAACAGACTTACACTACAAACGTTTCCCCTCATAACAACATCACCAGTACAAATAACACCAAGAAAATTGATACAAATAAATCTTGCATCGTTCTCATCAATAATCGCATGCCTATTCTCTTACAAACGATTCAAATCTGACATAAAAAATAGTACCACCAATCTTTAAAGCAATGAATGATTTACTCAACACACAACCCCGTCCCCACTTACCCCCTAAGGACAATTATCCCTATTCGGCATTTACAAAGCAAAATGTACCTCATGTCAGATGTTTTATATCGGTGTAACGGCTAGAATTATAAAATCCCGCATTTACGAACGCAAACAAGGCCTCAAAACAACACTTCCACTAACGCACTAGTCATACAATGAAACACTTTTACCCGTAATGTTTACTTCACAAACTGCACCCAACCTTAGACCGAATCCACACTCCCACACCGGAAGTGCATCGAAATGCTGTAATACTTTTCTCATCACCATCTAACCTTGAACTTAGACTGGGATATTATTCCTTAAGCAAACATCTTGTAAGAACCGCATTGAAACCATGCAATATATACCTTTACTTATTCTAACGTTTTTGTCACATGCGCTGCATGATTTGCTTTTAATAGTTCAACACGTGCCAAAAATATCCCGTTGTATGTTTTTCTTTTTCATATGGTTTGTCGTTATTCATTAAATTCTAAAATCTTTTTTTCGATGATGTTCGTTTATCTGAACGAAACCGATAAAATCTCTCGTTTTTTCTCACCCTATATTTGTTTTTCGTTTGTCTCTTTTATACATCCTGTCTTTCACAGCATTTCATTTTATGATACATCGTGCATTTTATCTTTATATATACATACATACATGTCTTCCAGTATTTATAGAAGGTGTTTGGTGGGAATTATGTACTAAGTTCGAAACTATATTGGAGCTATAAAGATTTTAGAATATTATTACATATATTATAGTTACTTCTATTCTATTCTATTCTAAAAAAACCTAATTAATAGAATTAACTATAATATATGTAATACTATTCTAAAATGTTGATAGCTCAAATATAGTTTCGTACTTAGTACATAATTCCCGCCAAACACATTCTATAAATACTACACATGGTCTAGACTGATTAGCCTCATTCCCCCTGAAGATGAACCCAGATGGGTCCGAAAGTACTTGGAAGACAGATGCCAATTATGGCAAATTCATCAGCCAATTCCCACTCGAAACTAAGATCCTAATGCGGACTATTGAAAGGATCTACCAAAGCATATCTAGACACGAGTTGTCTATTATATTCAATATGTATGTATATATATATATATTCATATATATATATATATATATATATATATATATATATATATATATATATATATATATATATATATATATATATATATACATATATATATATATGAGTGTGTGTGTTTATTTGTTAATGTGTGATAATATAAAAATAATTCCTTTACTCTTTACATAGTTAAGATAACTTCTTATGAGAAAAAACTTCGAAAGCTGAATACCGCATGAATATCCTGTCTTCATGGTTAATGGCCAGATGAAAGCCATACAATATCAAAGTGAACATTCATTTATAAACTTTCAGAAAAAAGATTCAGAATATCCAGAAATGTCAATGGCAGTATGAATCTCATAGAAACCAAAACCTTTTTTCTAAATAAAAATAAAAAAGTAAAATGTCAAAAAAACAAACTCGGATGCATATCAGAAAGTCTTCCCGAACAATCTCTTTAAAATCTAAGGCAAACTCAGTCAAAATAATTAAGAAATTATACAAAGGTATCATATCTTTTTAACCATTTTGCATCTGACGACAGGATGTTCATGTGGAAACTTGAATTTCTTCAAATATGCTTTCAATTTTAATAAGTTGGCAGTGGAAAAGCTAAAATTCAAAATTATACACAGTTCAATTTCAACTTCTGGAAAACTACATTCATTCCCGGCCCTCGGAAGTATTTTAAAATGGCCCGAATTCGTAAAATTACTTCCGAATAAGTGCGTTCCACCTACGATCGGACAACACATCTTTCTATTGGATTTACTTCATTTTTTGTACTTTTACAACGAACACTCTTTTTTTCCATCTTGAAATCTCCTTCCACTGGACACCTTATAAACAGACATTTACCAACTGGACAGACCCCATATCTTTTTACACGCACACTCGAACTCTCCATTAATTTTTTTTTAATTTTGGCTTTTCCACTGCCAACCTATCTATCTATGTAATCCCTCTGATCATAAGATTGTAATCTTTGAAAAGTCTTCGCTTAAGGGAAGAATAATAAACGTGTTTTTACCGAGTACACATTGAACACTCGAAGTTGAAATTAATTTGTCATTCGTACATGTTTATCCTTATTCTTTCATTTATCTTTATAATTGCTCTATCTCGTATATTGAGCTTAAACCATTTCACAATAGGTTCAATCTACTAAAAGTATACCTTTAGGTCCATATTTTATTTTCAGATTTTAACATATATATATATATATATATATATATATATATATATATATATATATATATATATATATATATATGTTATTAAAAATAACCGACAACTCTTGTCTGGATATTTTTGCGTTGATCCCTTCAATTTCCCGGATTAAAGTCTTAATCTCGGATGAGAATTGGCTGATGAAACTGCCGTAATTGACATTTTGGTAATTTCTGACCCATATGGGTTCATCTTCATAAATATAAATTAGGAAAGTTTATTTTATAAAGCATTGATTTAATTACTCGCATCTAATACATGGTTTTTTGAAGGCATTTGTGTCTCTATATTTATATTAACTTTCAAAAGATGCTTTATAAAATGAACTTTCCTAATTTATAACTAGCAGCGAGCATGCGCAATCAAGTTCTATTCTATTTAAAACAGACATTTTCAACAATAGTCCACAACACCGGACGAGACACTTCACCAACACCAGGAAGTAAATTATAGAAAAAAAAGGTTATACCTTTATTTGTCTTGGCTCTGTCGAAGCTTGTTTTTATCAAGCGAAATATTAGCTAAAAAAAATCAAGATGAAGAAAAAAAAAACGGAAGGTATTTCGAAATATTTTGATAAATATTTCGAAATATTTTTATTTTTCTTTTGATTTAATTACTCGCATCTAATACATGTTTTTTTGAAGGCATTTGTGTCCTATATATATATATATATATATATATATATATATATATATATATACATACACTAGCTGGAACGCCAATTCTAGTAAGAGTTAATTTTTACGAATTTCTCCAAACCCTACAATAAATGCTTAGCTGAATCTTGCTTCCCCGATAGCTGGAAAATTGCCTCTTTGGCACTAGTCTACAAGAGTTCTGGGAATAGAACCGATCCTCAGAACTACCGATCTTTGCTAAAACCTTTGAATCCTTAATCAATATAGCGATAGTACGGCACTTAGTCAATGCTAAACCTTTTTCTGACCGCCAGTATGGATTTAGACAAGGACGATCTACTGCAAACATCCATTACTTAATATTTTGAACGGATGTATCATACACTCGCAAAGACAGGAGAAGCTAGGGCAGTAGCGCTTGATATATTCAAGGCCTTTGACAAGGTATGACATTAAAGGCTTCTCCTAAAAATACGTTCATATGATATTACTGGAAAAATACTTAATATAATTAGATCCTTCCTAACCAAAAGAAAAGTCTAGGTTGTCCTCGATAGCCGTTCATCTAAGCAACATGTCATAAATGCTGGTGTACCCCAGGGATCTATTCTTGGACCTTTATTGTTCCTTATGTATATAAACGATTACCCTGATGACATAGAGTCTGAGATTGGTTTATTTGCTGACGACACCACGCTTTACTCTCGACGTGTTGGCAAAACAGACGCGATCATATCCGGGGAAATGGCTGAATCATTAGAAAATGACTTCCAGGCTCTAGTGGATTAGAGTCATAAATGGTTGGTAACTTTTAATGCCGCAAAGACAAAGCTCCTTCAATAACTACAAGAAACCTCTCCAACCACCGATTGTCATGGGAAATAACACTCTACCTACGAGTTCATAATTCAAACTCTTCGGCCTAACCTTCACAGGTAACATGAATTGGAACACATACATTAAAGACATTGCCAAGGCTGCCGCAAAGAAGGTGGGCTTCCTCTACCGTGCAAGTAAACTCCTCATACCTGACATTATCCTGTATCTCTACAAAGCCATCATCCGCCAATGCATGGAGTATTGTTGCCACATCTGGGCTGGTGCACCATCTACTAGTCTCTTCCTCCTTGACAAGGTCCAAAAAAGAGTCGCCAACCTTATAGGTCCCTCACTGTAAACCAAGCTCCAATCCATGTCCCATCGCCACAATGGAGCATCCTTGTGCTTGTTTTACAAATACTTCAATGGATTTTGCTCCGATTAATTGGCTACTCTGGTACGCCCTCGACGTACATTCACTAGACCAACTCGACAATCGGCTAAATTCCATCCATTCATTGTGGAGGTCCCCAGATGCCGGAGAGCTTTCTACTAAAATAACTTTTCTTTCCACGTGCTGTTGGCCTCTGGAACTCCCTCCCTGTCCATCTGTTTCCCCGACAGTACTGACATGCAGAAATTTAAAACTAATGTAAACAGACATCTCGCTGCGCTGATTCCAATTTAGGTTGACCCCCCCAACCTTCTCCCCTTTTCTTTTTTCTCAGTAGCTCCTTACGTCTACAGTGGCGGCCTTCTTTGGTTGGGGTGAATTATGTTGTTTTTGTCTTAAACTGGTATAAATCGAACACTAGAATACTTTACGGCAATAAAAACTACCGAATTATGAAAGACTGAAGTTATTGGTGTACAGAAATCTTACTCTTTTATGTGATTGTTTTACAAAATGATCGAAATTTTCTCAGATTTGCGTAGTGAATATAATTTAGCGCCTTTTATCATTGATTCAACTCTAATTTAACCCAGAGCATTTTTAGCGTGTTTATTTTCCCTCGGAGATTCGTTTTAGAAATAGTTTTGTTCACATACTTCAATTCAGTAAAAAAACTTTAATGTAAAAAAACAACTGTTATGCAAAAAAACTGTTACGGTGAAACATGTGTAAAAATACAGCTTACACCAGTAAAGTTATGATTGTAGAAAAATTAAATTTTTTTGAAGTTTCAGTTTTTTAAAGATTTGCTCCAATTTGGAGAATTAGCAACATTTTTGAAATTGTTCCGTATATTTTTTGTTTTCATATTTCCATCCCATGACAATTGAGAATACTTTAAAAAAGGTAGTGGATTATTTATAAAATGAAACATGTAGAAATAAAGAAATATATATATATATATATATATATATATATATATATATATATATATATATATGAGGAATATTCTGAACGTGTCTTTTTACGAGGTATAACGGAGAAACCGGAAGTTGAAAGCACGATCTCGTCGCCAAGATTCAGTCACGGCTTTTGCCCATTTTACTCAGTTCGGACCTAGACATTTTTTTGTTCATAAAATCTAAATGAAAATCTTAAAAAAGCATTTGGCCTTTTCAAGAAAAAGTAATTTTTATATTTATGGCTATTTTATTGTAAAAAAGTCCACTCTTCGTCGGACGTACGGTTCAGTGGAGTGATAAGAAAGAGAGAGAGAGAGAGAGAGAAGGAGATGGAGATGGAGATAGATAGATAGATAGATAGATAGATAGATAGATAGATTGAAAGCAATGGCGAGCGATTAAAGGAAATCTAAGCATAGCAAGTGAAAATGAGAGAGATAGACAAGTATATATATAGTAAAAGATAGAGAAAGAGAGAGAGAGAAAGTGAGAGAGAGCAATGGGGAGAAGAAGAGATCGGATTAAGAGAGTTAGAGATGAATTATGGGGTTCTAAGTTGAGAGAGTGAGAGCCAAAGCAAGGAAGATATACAGAGAGAGAGAGAGAGAGAGAGAGAGAGAGAGAGAGAGGGGGAGAGAAGATGCTTAAGTTGTGGGTATGGAAAAAAGATAAATTGACATAATACATGACGATAAATACAGAGATAGAGAGATAATGATATGATTTTATAGATGATATGTGTTTAGTTAACAACAATAATAATAATAACAATAATAATGTAATACGGCTGCGCAGAACAATGCGATTATGACAAACATCGAGGAACAACATAGCCCTGATTAAGGAATTAAAACTGATATATTTGAATATTTAAATAGGAGCTTGTTCCTATATTGTGACCCCTAAAGAGCTTTTAAATTACTCCAAAGAAACTGGAATGTGGGAAATAATTATAAATTTATTACTAATACCTATTGTTAAAATTTCAGAAAAATCAGAGGTATCTGAATGTTTGGGAAGGATTTCCACTTCCCTTCTACTTCCTTTAGATAAATTAAATAAAACTAAATTTAGCCTATTACATGACCTCTGACGTCTATCTATTATCCATAATGATTGATTAAATAGTTTGGGAGTTAATATATATACATATATATATATATATATATATATATATATATATATATATATATATATATATATATATATATATATATATAGTGAATTAGGATTTTTATAAATAAATTATAGAACTTATTAACTATTTTAAGCAATATTACTAAATTAAAATTTATAAATGTCCACACAACTTTTAGGACGTACTAGCTCTGAACGAAAATTCAAAATGGCGTGTGAGTTTGTTTTTTTCTTTTGTATTTGGTTTGGTTTCACTCAAAAATGAACTACTGTATCGTGTAGGTTTTTTCAACACACTTACATCCAATAAGTATTTACTCTTTGTGAATTTTACTGATGATTGTAGAGACGATATTAACATCAGAATGTTGTTTGCACAAGACAAATGAAACGGACCGTAAAAAATATGTCTTCCCGAAAAAATAAAAATAATAAAATAAAAACATGGTTATTGGAATATAATATGAACCTGACTTATATTTGCTTTGTTGTCACTAATTGACAACCATCAAGCTGAATCTTTTAAAGAGACTGCAAAGTAAAAGGGCACTGATAGTATATGCTAATACATATATTGTCATTAATAATTATATATATATATATATATATATATATATATATATATATATATATATAATGCAAAGTTCCGAATACGTTCGTTAAACACTCTCAACTAGTCTTCTATCTGTGTCGTCTTCTAGGTACATATAGCTATTAATTTCCATAACTCACGTGATAGTTACCGGTGGCCGAGTGGATATGGCGACTGCTTGCAGATTCTAGGCTGACTGTAAAACGATTTAGCGCTTCCCAACCTTATGAACTAGTTACTTTCCTGCACTAGTGAGAGCAATACACTTACAAAGCTTAGGTCTGTAGATATAAATAATTCAATATTTACTTATAAACATTCTAATAAGTCCTTTTAAGAAATAAAAGTCTATCACTCTCGGGGATGTTAAACATAGCCTGTCAAAAGGCTCAAATGCAACCTTCCAAATACGTTGGTTGAACAGTCACGACTAGTCTTCTATCTGTGCCCGCTTCTAGGTACATATCGATCTTAATTTCCAGAAATTACGTGAAAGTTTCCGGTGGCCGAGTGGATATGGCGAATGCTTGCAGATTCTCGGCTGACTCTGTGAACCACGTTCGCGTCCCTCGTCTTAACCTGTTACTTTCCTGCACTGATGAGAGCAATAAGCTTGAAACACTAGCGTCTGTAGGTATACTTCATTTAATATATATATATATATATATATATATATATATATATATATATATATATTATCAAGGGTGTTAAAAGATTGAAAGTGTTCGGATATTTCCCTGTCTTGTGTAATTATAAGTTCTAGGTATTTTAAATATTAACAAATTAATATATCTGTGTATACACACGCACACACAAGCGAATTGGCACTTGTTTTCATCTTCCATTTACTTTCATTATTATCGCACAATATCTGCTCTCATTCGTTTGAAATATTGACTCATCAAATCGTCACCCATAACTTAAACCAGTCAAATATCCGCATCTGATGGGGTAGGAAGACTAACAGGCACTGGACGTTGTCACCCACTAAGAATTCGAATCACGTGATATGTAATATTATGAATAGCCAATCGGAAGTTTGTTGACAAGACGGTCTAAATTGACTATCAAATGCATTATCTACTGCCGCGTCCATATTCGCTTTGGAAGATGGGTCACGTCTTTCGCATATTCCCTGTTTCATTTAGGCATCAAATGTGCACTAGGTGTCGAGTTGAGGTTGACCGATGATTTCGTCTTGTAAAAGGTTGATCTTCATCAAAACCACGATGGCAAGGTTTTGCAAAAGACTTGACCCCTCGGTGATATCAATGTGTTGCAAAAGTCATGGAGAGGAAAGGGGGAAAAGCTGAAAGTAATTATGTCTTCTTTTTAATCGCAGCTTATCCATTCATTCGTCTGAAACGGGTTACAAAGCCATCCATGTGAAACACAGTGTATGCTTTATAAAGTCAGCATTTATCCACTTTTAAGGGCTTACAATAAGGCAGAACAAAGCGGTTGAGATAATCTGAAATGGTGATTTGTGATGTGTTTAAAAACAGATGAAACTTATTTCGCTTTGAAAGATTTCTGCAAAATAAAACTTGTTTGTTAACAATAAGAAGAAACAAGGAGAAAAGAAGAGACGCATTAGGACACATGTGTTGGATAATGGCCTTGTGAGGCCGGACGCATGTTGAAGTGGACGTATGTGTGGGAAATCGTTTGGTTTGGCTTGCGCGATTTAGTGCGGGTGAACCCGTACAACCGAGTGCAAAATAAGGATGTTCTCACAGTCAGAGCTCACAGACGTTGACAGGGCCATCACATTGACGCGACCTCAGGTCAAGGGTCAAGGTGCCCCTGCGCATAAGAGTTCTGTGACGTCAATGGCTTTTGTGTGGGAAACGGAGTTTTCTCAGTCTGGTTTTTGGAAGGAAGCCGAACAGACGATTTCTCTATGTAGTCTTCAAAAGAGAATACAGACATGAGATTCGTTCTTCCCCCTCCTCTAATGGCTAAGGACTTAAGCTAGGAATTAACTACGATGGAGTAGTAATTTGGTCTCTCCCTCAACGTTAGTAAAACGACAGTAACTGACGCCTAAAATAAACAAATCACAATTTAAAAGATTGTTTGCCTCCTGAATCGTGGTATGAAGCTTTTTGTTGTAGACACAGCGGACAGCAATGTTATCGGCAGTACAGAAGCGAAGAAAGAACTCCACCACTAAACGACATCGAGACGACACCCCTCCACGCGACGAGAAAGAGAAGGTACGATGAATTGAAGACTATGCAACACACGAACATGTCTAAGAAAATGCCACTTGAAGAAAGAAACGGAATTACTACTGACAGCTTGAACGCGCAGAAAAAAAAAACAGAACAGTCTATATAAAAGCTTAGGTTGAGAAAAGCCTTGACATTTGTAAATGTACATCACGTGGACAAAGCGCGATAAATCACATCATGAGCAAATGCAGCAAAGTAGAACAAAAAAGAAAGCGAACACAGACATGACTGCGTGAAGAGAAGCATTTAACTTTGAACTATGCAAATGTTTGTACGTACAAACGAATAGTAAACACATACAAACGAATAGTACACACACACAAACGAATAGTACACACACACAAACCGATATAGTACACACACAAACGAATAGTACACACACACACACACCTATATAGTACACACCCACAAACGAATAGTACACACACACAAACGAATAGTACACACACACAAACCGATATAGTACACACACACAAACGAATAGTACACACACACAAACCGATATAGTACACACACACAAACGAATAGTACACACACACAAACGAATAGTACACACACACAAACCGATATAGTACACACACACAAACGAATAGTACACACACACAAACCGATATAGTACACACACACAAACCGATATAGTAGTTGATAACAGATAACATTGACTCGTTTATGACAATGAGGTACACAGTGGCAAACGCAACCAAGCAAGGGGAGTGGACGTAAAAATAGTCAACAAAAAGGTAAAACCTGAAAAGTTGTAGATTTCTTCAGGTGAAGACCAAGGACGACAGAAAACTAAACAAATACGCGGAACTTGCCAGAGAGCTGAACGGAATATGAAACATAAAGAACACTGTGATATTAATGAATATATGGAATTACTAGTAAAAATTTTACCCGTTGGGTCAACCATTGCGCCTGTGTCGATTGTTTGAATTGGGGAAAAATGAGTTTCCGAAGCCATGGACTATTCTAATCTTTTTATTCTCACTTGTATTTATTACATTAGACTCTTAATAAACCGAGAAATATAGATACAGATAGATAGATATGAATAGATAGATAGAGAGAGAGAGAGATAGAGAGAGAGAGAAAGAAAAAGACAGAACGAGAGAGAGAGAGAACGAGAACAAGTGAGATAGGTAAATAGAGCAAAAGAGAGATTGAAGTGAGAGTAATAGATGTCGTATAAACTACAGTAAAACACGATAGTGAGAGACAGACACTGTGTAAGAGATGGGCTACTTGGTTAGATAGTTGCATATTGCAGTTAATTAGAACGAGCAAAATGCATTGTTTAACATAACTCAATCCTACATTAAATGTATAGGAAAAAGCTTCAGGGAGAACGTTCATTAACTCATCTCAGGTATTGTTATGTAGATTTCAAAGTTACGTGGGACAGATAAATATATATATATATATATATATATATATATATATATATATATATATATATATAAAGGTAAGGGTAAAGGTCGCATAGCCTGGACGCGCACGAGTGTCGTTGCCGACATCGCACACTGCCCATGGCCGTAGCGGCGGTGATTTGTTAAGAATCACCGTGTCTAGGGCACAGCATATGGAAGGCGGAGCCCATCCCTCTCCTTCCTCTGCCTTGAATTTTCCCCATAGTTTTAGTCACGTACCCATTTACTGCTGGGTGGACAGAGGGAGTTTTCAGACCCGAAAATTCGCATGCCATGTCCAGCCCAAAGACAAGTGCTATAACCACTATAAGTTATCCCCCTGACTCACTTCCAGTTGTCTGATCTATAACCTCCCTATATATATATATATATATATATATATATATATATATATATATATATATATATATATATATATATATATATATATATATGATAATGGTAATAATCCAGGTAAAAATTATCCACAGGGTGGTAATCCAGAGAATTTAAACCGGGTTTATAAAAAGTGCTCAATATCAAAATAGAACTTTATATATGATCATTTTATTTACACAGACATGTACTAAATCTGCGACACTGGCATGTCGATGTTATCGATCAACAGTTACTATAAACTGAGATCTCATCAGGGAGTGTTAGAATCCGATCTTAACCTCAGATCATATTTGGAGAGAACCTCTCCAAATATGATTCTCTCCAAATATGATCTGAGGTTAAGATCGGATTCTAACTCTGCCTGATGAGATGAGATCTCAGTTTATAGAAACTGTTGATCGATAAATAAAATTATCATATATATATATATATATATATATATATATATATATATGATAATTTTATATATATATATATATATATATATATATATATATTATATATATATATATATATATATATATGTATATATATATTACATCTATGCTTCCATTGATGCTACATAATTACAAAATCAATGCTTATACAAAATCTTAACATTATTTTTACTATTAATTGATCCTTTCTGTGAATCTTACTAATATTTCCTTTTCAATATAACAATAATTAACCGATCATTTAAACCCCGAAATATTATCTCACATTGTTTCATAAGCATGCCCCCCTCCATTTATTGAATAAGTTGACAATTTAAGATATTCCTAATGATTTATATCTATATTTGATTTAGATATTGGCTTTCTATTTGAATTTTATCTTCTATTTCGGGTCTGAATATAAATATCTCCTGCAGATATCGCCTATCAAGTAATATACAGACCTATTAAACGTTGCCTTCTCTGATTCACAGAAGAGCGCCTATTTAGTGATGTTCCTACGTATTTGACAGTCATTTTTCTATGAACTAACCATAGAATTATTGATATCCTTGGCGATGTGAGAGGATTTTATTGGTGAGATTAATGTTCGGTGGCAGTTTGGTCCAGCTGATTAACTTGAATTCAGCCTGCTGATATTTTTAAAGGACAAATTACACATACTCGTATGAGCACGATGTTTAACCTAGTCTGGTTGTCGAATTAAACTGTTTCTTTGATGGTGATTATCGTCTTAGGCATTTTTATAATCTTTTTATATGTATATGTATGAATAAAATTTGACATCTGCCTTTTTACGAGGGGCGTTCAATAAGTGATCCGCCTGACCCACTTCCAGTTATCTGATCTAAATGAAATTTTGCATGTGTAATGATTTATGTCTGTATGAGTTATATTGACAAGAACAGCTCTGAACTAATTGTGGTTTCTGATTTACAAGTGTTTTAACTGAGTCAGGTGTGAAATGGAGCCAGTTGAGTGTCGCGCAGTGATCCGGTTTTTTGTATTTGAAAGGACGCACACCAAAGGAGACTTTTGATGAAATGAAAGGAACTTATTGTGATGACGCCCTATCATATGACCTTGTAAAACGCTGGCATCGTGAATTAAAACATGGCCGGAAGTCTGGAAACAGCTCCGAGACCTGGTCGTTCCTCTTCTGCCATTGATGAGGCATCTGCCCTCCAAGTTGAGGCTGCCATTTTTGAAGATCGACGCATCACTTTTCGCCAAATAAACTATGAAGTCAAGATTAGTACAGGGGCTGTGGAAAGTATCATTCATGATCATAATCATATGCATAAGGTGTCTGCCAGATGCATTCCCAGGTTTTCCGAAGCAAGAACGCGTCGAGTGCTCGAGGATAAATTTGGAGATGTGCCAAGAAAATGAGTCAAAGTTTTTCAAAAGACTGATTACACAGCATGAAACTTGTGTCCATCACTATGATCCAGAGACACAAAGCCCAGTCAATGCAGTGGAAGTACTTTGACTCACCACCTCCAAAGAAGGCAAGGGACAGCCCTCCGCTGGCAAAGTCATACTCACAGTCTTTTGAAACCAGGACGGAGTAGTGATGACAGATTTCCTGGCAAAGGGTACCACAATTACAGGAGCCTATTACGCTTCACTTTTGATGAAATTAAGAGAAGCTATCAAAATCAAGATGCGGGGCAAGATCAGCAAAGGTATCCTTCTCCTGCAGGACAACGCTCCGTTCCACAACACGCATGTCGCTAGATCAGAAGCACGGGCGTGTGGCTATGAAATCCTCCCCATCCCTCTTACTCACCTGACCTTGCACCCTCTGACTTTCATCTCTTCCCAGCCATGAAGTTGTTTTTGAAAAGAAAACGTTTCCCAGATGATGCAGCCTTGATTTCTGAAGTTACGACGTGGTTGGAGGACCAACCTAGGGTGTTCTACAAAAACGGTGTCCAGAGCTGCATCAAACGATGGGAGTAATGCATACCTCTGGGTGGTTCGTATGAAGAATAAGACTGATAACTGTGCCAAGTTTCATTGATCTACTCCTATGGGAAATGGGTCAGGAGCATTATTTATTGAATGCCACTCGTAAACTAGCAACGCACAAAATAATTAAAAATATTTATTAAGTTTGTAATCTTTATATTGTTTGTACTCTGTCTTTAAAGTATTTGTTGTCGAATGCAGATTCTACTATTTGACTGGACTATTTACGAAATGTTGATGTATTTT
This sequence comes from Sepiola atlantica, assembly GCA_963556195.1. Taxonomy (NCBI): domain Eukaryota; kingdom Metazoa; phylum Mollusca; class Cephalopoda; order Sepiida; family Sepiolidae; genus Sepiola; species Sepiola atlantica. The sequence goes on along the minus strand of OY744527.1, from coordinate 32,518,786 downwards.
CTTTTAATTTATTATTTATAAAACAAATGTCTTAGAAAAGTTCTACACTAAAACTTTGTTGATGTTGAATATTTGGGTCTTGTATACGGAATGATGAATATGTTATAAAGTTGTATCTTTCTAAGTTGTCATATATATGCACACAGACAGAGAGGTATTCTTCTTTATTACACACACACACATACACACACATATATATATGTACATATATATATATATATATATATATATATATATATATATATATATAGAAAGAGTAAAAGAGAGAGATAGGTCTAGTTATATAGAGAGTGATTAAGAGAGTGTGTGAGAGAAGGGCGGACAGACAGAGAGGCGTTGCGTGCACAATATACCCAAACTTCGCATACATTTTATTATATTAAACAAACGGAAAACTACATCCTTTGATTTCACGTACTTTATTTTTATAAATCGAGAAGGGTAGAATCAAAACCGCACACACGATGTTTTCAATCTTATAATTTCACAACTAAGCCAGTTAAACATGTGTTAAGTCAACTTTTAAAATAACAATTATGAGAAAAATCGGATATACTTATTTGAAGTGTTACGATATTATCTCCCATGGGTCACTTAGAGGTGAAGCACGTAGATATTCTGCATATAGAGGGTAAGGTAAAGATATGAGACCACTTATGTTGTCTTCTTCGGATAACGTTATACATATGATCTCCATTTCATCGAACTAGGATAGATTTGAAGTTTTAAAAAAGATGCAGACCCAATAGCTCCCTTACGTTTGTAGGGCACTTTGCGATTTGGGACCACTTCGATTGTCTTACCCAGAAGAATTATAAAGACAGGATAACATAGTATTTAAAATGTTTCAAAGGGGGTATGGCTTTATAGACCTCTTAATTATGCATTTAGAGATTCGGGAACACTTCCATGGTTTTCCCTGGTAGATTTTACATATAAATACACTTTTAGATTTTATGCAGATTCTCTAACCTTTCTTTCTAACAAACTGATGAACCTATAGAAACAAAGGTTAGAGAATCTACATAAAATTTATAAGTGTATTAATAAAGGTTTACGTTCGCTATTTGAGAGTCACTTTTATTTTCGCGCTTAGCCGTTAAAATAAAAGTGCAACAATCACAAAAAAACTGAGAAACGAAAGAACGACGGTACTTACCGAACGTTAGTTTGAACACCAGAACGTGTTCTCAGAAAATAAATAGTAAGTATACTGTACAAAAAAGTAATTTGTAAAATAAATATGTACTTTTTTCGTTTACATTTTTTAATTACGTAAACATGTTTAATACCTCAAAATGCAGAGTTATACACTTTGGACATAACAACCAAAGGAATATCTATCTCACGAAGGACAATGAAGGAAATGACAAAGAAATTGGCGCTTCAGATATTGAAAAAGACCTGGGTGTATACGTAGACAACAAACTGTCATTTCATCACCATGTTAATGAAACTGTAAAGAAAGCAAACCGTACACTTGGGACAATAAAACGAACGTTTGTCAGCAGAGACAAGACCGTGATCAAGAAGCTCTACACCTCAATGGTTAGACCCATCCTTGAGTATGGAAATGCACCACGAGTCCATCAGTTTGTCGGTGATATTGACAAGGTTGAAAAAGTCCAGCGTCGAGCAACCAAATTGTGCCCTACACTTGTGGACCTGCCATACGAAGATAGGCTCAGACACATGAAGCTCACGTCCATGTACTATAGAAGGGAACGTGGAGATATGATCCAGACATTCAAGATCCTCACAGGCAAAGACAACATGGACCATGAGAGACTGCTACCCCTCAGCAAGATCACCAGGACAAGAGGTCACAACCTGAAACTGGAAAAGACGCATAGTAGGCTAAACATCAGAAAGTATTCATTTGGGATACGGGTTGTGAACAATTGGAATTCTCTGCCAGACTGGGTCATCGACGCAACAGACATAACCGACTTCAAGTGCAAGTTGGACAAACATTGGCTTCACAGACAATATTCAGTCAGACCTGTGCACGAACTGATATAGTGGACAAGAAGGAAAGTCACGGGAGTTACAGGCAAAAGCCTTTTTCCCAAATATATGTTATGTTATGTTATGTTATGTTAAAAGACAATTTAATGATCACTATATTATTTTCTTTTATGCTGTCTGACACCAGCGCCTCAGACGTCTGTCTTTACTCTTTAGTAAGTATTTTCAAGTACTGAAGAAAATGAAAATGTATTCATGTCAATCACATTATGGAAAGGTGAAACAAGACATAGGCTAGTTCGAACCAATCATCGATATGTTAGACGGATTGCTACTTAGGTCAGAGTATGACTAAATTTTAATTTGTATATATATATATACATATATATATAGCATGATATAAAATGAAGTAATAACATATAGTGCGAATCAAATTTTATTAGAATTCAATGTTCAAGTACCTTAATGAAATTTGATTCGCACCTTATTTTATTACTTCATTTTATATTATGCTATTAATGCTCTATCCAGTATATTGAGCTTCAGTTTTATCCGGATATTCACTAATTAAAGATATTAGTTGCCTCTTATATCTTTTGTTGGATTAACTTCATATATATATATATATATATATATATATATATATATATATATATATATATA
>OY744527.1:32498655-32508655 GCA_963556195.1 Sepiola atlantica | reverse complement strand
ATTTTAAAATGCTTAACGTAATACAGGTTTATCCTGCGACTCTAATTCTGCCGCTGCGGAATTTAAATTGTAACCGTTTTTTTTTCTGGAACAGAGTAAAAAGTTTTTGTTTTTTTTCTGGAACAGAGTAAAAAGTTTTTGTTTTTTTTCTGGAACAGAGTAAAAAGTTTTTGTTTTTTTTCTGGAACAGAGTAAAAAGTTTTTTTTTTTTTTCTGGAACAGAGTAAAAAGTTTTTGTTTTTTTTCTGGAACAGAGTAAAAAGTTTTTGTTTTTTTTCTGGAACAGAGTAAAAAGTTTTTGTTTTTTTTCTGGAACAGAGTAAAAAGTTTTGTTTTTTTTCTGGAACAGAGTAAAAAGTTTTGTTTTTTTTCTGGAACAGAGTAAAAAGTTTTTGTTTTTTTTCTGGAACAGAGTAAAAAGTTTTTGTTTTTTTTCTGGAACAGAGTAAAAAGTTTTTTTTTTCTGGAACAGAGTAAAAAGTTGTTTTTTTTGCGTTTGACTGGCTTCGATATTCTTTGCTTTTCTCCAGCTTTTTTGTTCATTTACGTTTTCATCTGAAGATGATTAAACGGAGAATCAAAAACGTATGTGATACACATAGAACACCCATTTTTTTTATTTGAACACAAATAGATCATTACAAACATTGAAAAAAATACAAATGAATCATGTATGTAGGTAAAAATAATTTAATATTATCTAGTTAAAATTAATGTTATAAATATATCAAGTGAGGCGGGAGAGCGCTCTATCCCTTATTAATAGACTACACGAATGGCCTATGCTGGAAATCTCATTTCTTTGATCAATCATAACTCAAAAACCAATAAACAAAATTAGTTAAAACTTTGCACAAACTTTTTATTTAATAGGTTCTATAAGTGTGTAGAATTTCAGCATCATTAGTCAAGGCAACCCAGAAATCCAGAAAGTTCAATCATGAAATCATGTTATCTGTGTGTACGTACTTACGTACGTACGTACGTACGTAGTACATATGTGCCACCCTGTATCTCATCAACTATTTGACGGATTCAGCTGATATTGGACAAAGATAGAGGTTCTAGGGTCTAGTTGATGGAATTTTAATTTCAGTTGACCATATACCTTAGTTTTCCAGAAAATTCCTAAAAACCTTATCAGAAGGCATTGTATTGAGGCATAGCCTTTACCAAAGTAGTGACATTTCAGTAAAAATGTCAGTATACTGAAATCATATGCCCTTAATAGGGTTAAGATGAAAATTCATATACACTAAATGTACAACTTTTATGACTACATATCAACCAAACCATTTCATTATCACATCACTACAGTATAAATCTCTATGCATGAGTGGATGAAGTATGTGAGGTGCGCTGAAGAAAAATTCCTACCAGTAAAATACATAGCCATGTTGTGCTCGCATACCCTTAATGGCAATAAAAGTGTACAAATTTGGGAATTTCCTTGCTTTTGTACATTTAGTGTATATGAATTTTCATCTTAACCCTATTAAGGGCATATGATTTCAGTATACTGGCATTTTTCATGGAATATATATATATATATATATATATATATATATATATATATATATATATATATATATACAGGGTGATTCATAAGTAACTTAGCTATTAATTTTTGAAACCCTAAATTTAAATAATACGATAATACAAAACAGAAAGTTTATTACACAAATTCATTTATGGGTGTTTAAAATTACAGCAAATGTTTAAAATTTCCACCTTCGTTCTGCATGCATAGCTCCATTCTATTTTGCAAGGAATTTACGACTCTTTGTAGCATATTTGATTTATTGAGTGTTGTGCGAAGAAGGATTTCTGTTCACATCACGGGACCAATGCCTTTCAACAAGTGTGGGAGATTCATCAAATTTGACCATATAAATAACAATAAAAGTTCGCTCTTCAATTGTAAATGACATACTGCCTAAAAAAAAAGCACATATGATGATTTACACAAATTTAAATAGATAAAAATAAATATATATAGAAACAAATATATAAACGAACAAATTTAAAATAGAAAATAACAGTAATTAGAGAGTAAGATAACAATCATCAAAAGTTTATAGTGTGTGTGTGCTTCATATGGTAATCATTTTAAATAGCTAAGTGAGTTATGAATCACCCTGTATATATATATATATATGTATATATTTTTTGATTTTATTCCATTAATTGCGACAAAACAGGTTTTGTTTCATTGGCGCGAGTAGCTACCAACTCGTCGGGCGAAAGGAATTCAAATGGCTTAAAATTTTAAGTTCACTCTAACGGGAGATTGAAAATTGAAAATACATTGGAGGGGGAGGGGGATAGAGTTGGGGCTTTGTCTATAACGGCGACATGGGACATGAGAGGGGAGGGGGGGGACTCCAACAAGTCGTGTTTCAAATTATTACGTGGGAGGTTTTGCACGTGTCATGTGCTGTGTCAATCTCAATCTCGGCCGGGGTGGGAGGAGGGGGATGGGGCGACGGCCGGAGTGAGTTAAATTTAAAATGAGAATTATGGTTACAACCGTAATTCTCATTTTATTTTAATTCTAATAAGTAATTATCATGTGGATAAAAATGTTTGATAATTTTAATTTAGGGTATTAATTGCTACTTTTGCATTTTATTTATTTTATTTTAATGTTTTGTTTAATATTTGTAGTGAATTTTGTTGTGATTATATTTTTTTATTTATTCCCTCTACTTTTTTTAAATATTTTTTATTTTTTTATTTTTTATTTTTTTAAATTGTGATTATATTATACCGAGATCAATACTAGTGGAATCATTTTATAAGAGAGGTTTTTTGGTGTTACCAGTCTTATCAATAACAAAACCGATTATGCCAATGGTAACGCCTGCCAATTATGCCTACGGTAGTCGCAGTGATAACCGCCTTATGTAAAAGCCTTAATAAAAATGAAATAAAAAATAAATAAAGATAAATATAAATAAAATTAGAATAAAAATAGAAATAGAAATAACAAGTTTGTAAGAATATTAATGATAATAACAATAATAATAATAATAATAATAATAATAATAATAATAATAATAATAATAAAAATAGTAATAATAATAATAATAATAAAAATAGTAATAAAAATAATAATAATAATAATAATAATAATAATAATAATAATAATAATAATAATAATAATAATAATAATAATAGTAATACTGATAAATACCGCCATCAATTACCATCTTGCTACTTGTGAATTCATTGGGCGAAATAAGTCGACAAGTGATGGTAGGCTTTTTTTAATTCCACTACCAATGACAAGGACTAAGTACCAGTTAATAATTAAGTGTTCAAGGTAGTGATCGAGGGGTTAAGTAATTGAGATTAGTCTAAGTGATATCAGTGTTGATAGCTGTCCTAGTTATGGGTTTATGTTAGAATTGGTAGTATGGCTGAGAGGTTATTGAGGCTGTGCTTTATAGGTAGAGATTTGATATTATTGGTAATAAAAACCAAAAAAGAAACTCCCATAATAAAGTGGAAAATCTTGAAAAAATCCAGCACTTGCAAATCAATAAACTCTCCATGTAGATTATGCTTAAATGAAAAACTGGAAATTATCCGCTTTAAGGACAAAAACAAACTCTTAAATAGAAAACAAGAGACATCTATCAACTGTAAACATAGTAGACTCTACCTCCTTAGCAACCCACATACCCCACCTTAACTCCACACCAACCCTACTTAACTTCAACATAAAATTAACAGTTTTTTGTTTTTTACAAAAATGAATGATAACATTAAACCCCCACTATACACTACCCCAAAACACACTATAACCCCCTACTCACCCACCCAAATTTACAACCCAATCCCACCCCAACAAGTCATGATGAATCTATAAATATATAACCACCCCTCCGAACTACCAATAATATCAAATCTCTACCTATAAAGCACAGCCTCAATAACCTCTCAGCCATACTACCAATTCTAACATAAACCCATAACTAGGACAGCTATCAACACTGATATCACTTAGACTAATCTCAATTACTTAACCCCTCGATCACTACCTTGAACACTTAATTATTAACTGGTACTTAGTCCTTGTCATTGGTAGTGGAATTAAAAAAAGCCTACCATCACTTGTCGACTTATTTCGCCCAATGAATTCACAAGTAGCAAGATGGTAATTGATGGCGGTATTTATTATTATTATTATTATTATTATTATTATTATTATTATTATTATTATTATTATTATTATTATTATTATTTTTATTACTATTTTTATTATTATTATTATTATTACTATTTTTATTATTATTATTATTATTATTATTATTATTGTTATTATCATTAATATTCTTACAAACTTGTTATTTCTATTTCTATTTTTATTCTAATTTTATTTATATTTATCTTTATTTATTTTTTATTTCATTTTTATTAAGGCTTTTACATAAGGCGGTTATCACTGCGACTACCGTAGGCATAATTGGCAGGCGTTACCATTGGCATAATCGGTTTTGTTATTGATAAGACTGGTAACACCAAAAAACCTCTCTTATAAAATGATTCCACTAGTATTGATCTCGGTATAATATAATCACAATTTAAAAAAATAAAAAATAAAAAAATAAAAAATATTTAAAAAAAGTAGAGGGAATAAATAAAAAAATATAATCACAACAAAATTCACTACAAATAGTAAACAAAACATTAAAATAAAATAAATAAAATGCAAAAGTAGCAATTAATACCCTAAATTAAAATTATCAAACATTTTTATCCACATGATAATTACTTATTAGAATTAAAATAAAATGAGAATTACGGTTGTAACCATAATTCTCATTTTAAATTTAACTCACTCCGGCCGTCGCCCCATCCCCCTCCTCCCACCCCGGCCGAGATTGAGATTGACACAGCACATGACACGTGCAAAACCTCCCACGTAATAATTTGAAACACGACTTGTTGGAGTCCCTCCCCCCTCCCCTCTCATGTCCCATGTCGCCGTTATAGACAAAGCCCCAACTCTATCCCCCTCCCCCTCCAATGTATTTTCAATTTTCAATCTCCCGTTAGAGTGAACTTAAAATTTTAAGCCATTTGAATTCCTTTCGCCCGACGAGTTGGTAGCTACTCGCGCCAATGAAACAAAACCTGTTTTGTCGCAATTAATGGAATAAAATCAAAAAATATATATTTTGCTCTGAATTTTCATTGAGCACTCTCATAAACCCGGTTTCAACTTCCTTCGGATTCATACCCCCTGGATATTTGTAACAAGTTAATTATATATATATATATATATATATATATATCTATATACTATTTCATGTATATATATATATATATATATATACTATTTCATGTATATATATATATATATATATATACTATTTCATGTATATATATATATATATATATATATATATATATATATATACTATTTCATGTGTGTATATATATATATATATATATATATATATATATATATATATATATTATACGCACCTGTTGGGTCATAACTACTACGGTAATTTAATTCGAAAATCCATAAACTATGCGATATTTAAGCCATTGAAAACCAAAAATAATATAGCTCTTCATGTTATGCTAGCCGACCAATATCCCAGCGTTACCCGGGAAAGTAGAGTACTCAAATTCCTTCAACTATTTGAATATTTTCTGCTTAGAGTTGTCCGACTTGAACTCTGTAAAACAGAAACCGGAAACGTTACAAACAAATTTTAAATATTAAATTTGCAAACTTGAAAAAAAATATTGAAAGCTTATTTATTGTAATTCATCTCATAAGGACTGATGAATTTTGTAGCATGTAGCTTTGTTCTTCAGTTCTTTCAACTCTTGTAGATAATTTTCTTTCTCTGAACGTACAAAATTTGTATAAAACACAGAACACTATTTTTTTACAAAATACTTTCAAAAAAGTAAAAAACATACTTTAAAGACTCTCACGGTGACAAGAGGGTTAAGAATGCTGGATTGCAATTACGCAGGTTCAAATTGTTCAAATTGTTCAACCGGCAGTTTAGTTCTATAAGCCACATCGATGATTGTTAGTGAACATGAAACTTATGTCTGTGGATAATAAATATATATATATTTTTTACTATATTATCATTTTTATATATAATATATATTATTATTATTATTATTATTATTATTATTATTATTATTATTATTATTATTATTATTATTATTATTATTATTATTATTATATATAGTTATCATTATAATATATACGTATAGTTATTATATACTGGCATGGATACCCGGCGTTGCCCGGGGCTCCACCCGTAGGAAACATGTTTCACTCTTACTCTTCCTCTGTTGTGCAGGACAAAAGCTGTCTCTTCCCCATTCACCACGCTTTCCTTGCCCCACATTTTCCCCTTCCTCGTATCGCCTTCATCCCCTCACCCTGCCCACGTCTTCTTAAATAAGGGTGTCAGAACGTGACATAGGTAGGTAGGTAGTCGCTATCGTATACATATATATATACATATATATATATATATATATATATATATATATATATATATATATATATATATATATATATTAAATTCCCGAAACAGTTTTTCATTGTAAACAACTGATGATCCCTTGAAGAATGTTAGAAGCAAACTAATATAATAACTGAAAATGGTTAAATTTACTTACATGAGTGATTTTCCACTGAACGACTTGGGACTTACGGTTTTTTCTTTGTTTATTTTTTTAATATGGTTTTGATGGTTGAGAAGCTTTCAAGACTCTATATATATATATATATATATATATATATATATATATATATATATATATATATATATATATATATATATATATATATATAGCCCTGTTCACACTTCATAGAAAGCTTGAAGAAGAGAATGGTTCCCGAAAATGTACTACAGACTATCTAAAAAACAAACAAATACAAACACTGAAATTGAGATGTGTTTTACTTTGCTTGGAAGTTGCACCTCTATTTTTTAAAATTCATTCTCAGTGTTGCATTCACTATTGTGCGCTAATGATTTTTTGTTGACTAATTACACCTTAATATATATATATATATATATATATATATATATATATATATATATATATATATATATATATATATATATGGGAAATGAAAAAGGAAAAACCAAAAGATGTTCTTTTTATGTATTCATCAACGTTTCCTCTTTATTTGTAAGACTTCCTCAATATGATAATTTTAAGAAAAATGTCATGCAAGTACATGAAAATATTGGGTTGACATGATGAGTTAATAAGAGGTAGTAGCCACTACTGGGAGCACATGACCGAGGTCGGGGCTGAGAGAAGTCGGGGGCAGGGAATGAAAATAAATGTGGATGGCTGTGAGTGAAAAAGTGGAGGGTTGGGGAAAGAGGAGGGGAGAGGGAAGCTCTGTGGTTTGGTGTGTAGGTAGTGTCATAGAAAAGATTTGAAGAAATGAAGGTGATTTTAGAGTGGGATGATGGGTGGGTAAGAATGTGAAAGAAATAGTTGAAAGGGTGAAATGGGTGGGAGGAGAGGGCAGATTTTGTTTTGGTTAGGTGTGACATTTTTGGAGAGTAGGAGTACTTGACCCCCTGGCTATGGCAGGAATGTGTGGATATAAGTAAGTTAGAAGGAAAGTGTGGAAATGTGCTGAGAATATGACAATGAGAGAGAGGGAAAAAAAGAAACAGAAGGAGAAAAGTGATATTAATTTTGGTGAGGAATGGGTGAAATGTAGTTTTGTGTAGGCAGTGTTGATGGTTTGAAATTAAATTGAGGGCAAAAAAGGTTTAAATATCTAAATATTTGTGAGGGTATTTAGATTGTGTTCACTGGTGATGCTTGTTATTTGAGGTTAAGTGGTTTGGATTTGTTGTGAATGAAAATGTATGTATGTGTGGGGGTATGCGTTGGTGTGTATGTGGGGACTAGTATGTAAGTAGAATTGACAGCGAAGAGAAAGAGAGGTTAGCCATGATCTATGTTCAGTTTTTGTTCGGTCAGGATAATTTTGCTTATTAAGGGGGATAGATTATAGAAGCCATTATGTTGTCTGATGGTGTTGAGGCTGTGATTAGTGCGGTTTCCAGTAGTCTTCGCCGAGCTTTGTTGTGAATGTATTTGGTGCTGCATTAATTTCATTCCCTGCCACAAACTTCTCTCAACCCGGACCTCGGTCCTGTGCTCCCATAGTGGCGTTTTCAATTCTTCGTCGAATCATCCTCAGGTGTTAAAAGCTAATGAACAAAAAAGCTGGAGAAAGAAGAGACTTTTAAAAAGATGGTGGAGAAACGAGCATATAACGTTTTCTACATTGTTCGAGGAAGTCGTTGGCGATTCACTATATATATATGTATATATATATATATATATATATATATATATATAAAGATAATAAATTAATTATATACAACGTTATGGTTGGAGCTATCTATACGTATTATGTTCAATTATAATGAAGAAAGGGAAGCTTAACATCTTTACAGGAAATAATAGAACTATAATACTATTTTGAATTTGTATACATACATGTTTATATATTAAATATTAATACATATATACATATATGTTTATTTTACTAGCTGGATCACAACTTAACATGACGTAACAGATGATAATGAAGTTCAAATAGGACGAGGTGTGGTGGGGGAGGAATAGTTAAATATATATTTAGCAAAAATATACGTAAAAAAATTACATTATTATTATTATTATTATTATTATTATTATTATTATTATTATTATTATTATTATTATTATTGTTGTTGTTGTTATTATTATTATTATTATTATTATTATTATTATTATTATTGTTATTATTATTGTTATTATTGTTATTATTATTATTGTTATTATTATTATTATTATTATTATTATTGTTATTATTATTATTATTATTATTATTATTATTATTATTATTATTATTATAAAACTCTTTGTTATTGAAACTTATTTATTTAAGTGAACATTTTTGAAGTTGTGATCTAAAAGTTACAGTTAAACATATTTCAAATTTTTTAAAGATTCCCTATTACACTACAAATTTGAGAAACGGTTAAATATTTTAAATCTCTAATAAGGGCTTATGTACACACAACTTAAAACGATTATAATCCCATAACTTAAATTATGTAAACTCTATTTTTAATCATTTTTTTCTTTCTCTATGTAATTAAAACCAAACGAAATGTTTACGGAAAAGGTTTTGCAATCTTTATTTCAATCTGTGGAAAAAAAGCATCGCATGACTGCTTTTCTGCTGATTTAAACATACTCGCCTTTAAGTCAAATATCAATTAATACTTAAGTAATCTAAGTCAGGTCTTTTCATATATACTTTCCAATCTTCTTAGAGTCTTGTTCATCAATTCAAATTGAACTGTTATTAAATTTTCTCTATTAGTGGCGTTTCGACCTTGGTTAGTGGTGACTAATTAGCATGAAAGCCATTACTCTCAAGTCTGCTGCAAAGAAGGACGGCTCCCTTAACCGGGCAAGTAAACATCTCACACCTGCTAATATCTTATATATCTAGAAAGCCACTAGTCACTCATGCATTGTGTATTGCTGCTGCATTTGCGCTGGTGCACCAATTATTAGTCTTTCCTTCTTAGACAGGGTATAAAAACGATATCTAACCTAATAGGTCCCGCATTGTCTACCAAGCTTCATCCCCTGCCCCATCGCCACAATGTTTCATCCTTGTTTTGATTTTACAAGCATTTCCACGAAATGTTCTCTGATAAGCTTACTGAACGTGTACTCCCTCAACGAAAATACCTCAAGCAAACCCAACTAGCAGCAAAATCTTATCCCTTCACTGTAGAGATCCCAAGATGCCGGTCAACTTCTTACTTCAAACCCTACTTTCCTCAGGCCGCTTGTCTCAGGAAATTCTTCCCTTCTCTTTCTTTGGCCGACTTTTTCAAGATTCAGAAATTTAAATGTAATGTCCACACATAGCTTGCTGCATAGCTTCAAACCTAAGATCCCCATAATA
>OY744527.1:32383655-32496155 GCA_963556195.1 Sepiola atlantica | reverse complement strand
CATTCGATTGTTCAATGCAAGGTAAAACATGTTTATTTTTCTTTCCTTAAGCCAAGGATTTTCAAATATTAAAATCTTATTATCAGAAGAATTATATAGATGGATAAGTTTGCAGTGGAAAAGCCAAAAGTAAAAATTGGAAAAAATTTAAAGTAATGGAGAGTAAGAGTATACGTGTAAAAATTTTTGAGTATGTCCAGTTGGTGAATGTCCGTTAATCAGGTGTCCGGTGAAAGGAAATTTAAAGATGGAAAAAAGGGGTTTCCTGAAAGGCAGCATTGACAATGTTCAAAATGAAGTAAATCCGACAAAAAGATGTTTAGTTCAATCGTAGATGGAGCGCACTTATTCGGATGTAATTTTGAGAATTCGGGCAATTTTAAAATACTTCCGTTGACCTAGAATGAAAGTAGTTTTTCAGACGTTGAGTTGGAAATGTGGATATTAAACGCAAGCAGTCGGGAATTTACGTACTGAATTCGATCGAGTCTAAGAAAAGAGTAAATTTTTTTCTTTGTTTATATAATAGTGCTCAATTGTAAGTGTATTAATTTTGTGTACATGTTATTTATTTATACACACATTTTGGCGACACATTTGCAAATATCTTTAATTTCCTTTTTCAACCTCGTTAGACAGAGGTCATATAACGTACTTTTACTTATATATATATATACATATATATAACAGTTGATTTTTTTTTAAATATAACGGTTGATATTTTTTTTATTTTTTTAAATTAATTTTTTCTATGTAATGTTTTGATTAACATTATATATTAATACACATATATTCAATTTGACAAATTAAAACATATTAATTATATAATTTGATTATTTGAACTACTGTTCACATCGTCAGTGCTATTTTCACAACGTTTCGGCCGCTGTACTTTCCGGCCGAAACGTTGTGCATCGTCTCCTAGTGATGTTACCTCAAATAACACCACATAGCTGGATACTCCGCCATACAAAAAGAATTCTTGTACTAAAATCCAGTAAAACGAAGCTACCGCCCAAAAGATATGCTATAACATAGTTAAGTATCAATTGAAGATAGGAAAAGTAATGTTCTTTACAAACTCAACGCTTGACAAGTAAATAGAACTTTAATGGAATATTCGAATATCTATGTATTTCATATAGAGATCAGGGAGAGGCGCTTTTTGCTTTAAAATGAACGAATATATATATATATATATATATATATATATATATATATATATATATATATATATATATATATATATTAAGACAGGCTTCATTAAAATCCGCATTAAATCTGCTTTTTTGAGATTTTCTTGGTTAGTCGTTCGACACTTCGAGTGATTTTACGATCGTGGGGTAGTAGCTGGTGCAGTATAGCACCCATCGTTATGGTTTGGGTCAAATCTTGAGCGCTTTCGGACGTCTCGTCCATCTTCAGGAGGTTGATTTTAGCCAATATGGGTCTTTTTCCGCTTCCATTTTTATAGCTTTTTTTTCCTTCTTCATTCTTTAATTAATTTATGTTTTATTGATTTACATATGTATAGATTTTTGTTTCATTAAGTGTTAATTATTAAATACGGAAAGGGCATTAATGCCAGTCGTAAATGCGATTTTGTTTATCGTGGGTTGCATTTTTCTAATATATATATATATATATATATATATATATATATATATATATATATATAAACAAATTTTTTTCTAACATATATATATAAACAAAACTGGCGATAGAAACTGGTGTGTATACTTTTAGTATTTTTTCGCTCCGTAAGCAGTTAAGAATATGCAGAGTACTGCATTCAATCGCTCTTAATCGAACGTGTCATACATTTTTATTTTGTCATATATCATTATCAATTAATTTTTTATGAATTAATTTTTACGTACTTAAAGGACGTAATGTACGTAAAAATAATTTGTAAAATATTAATACATGACAATATATATATATATACATTGTATATATATTTTAGTAACCTATTTTTATTTAGGGAAACATTATTTAAAAAAAACACGATGTTTTACTTTATAACACTTTTTTATTTTTTTAAATTTCGGTCAAATACGTAAGTTGCATTTGTTTTTCGTTCTATTTTTATTTTTCGCGAGTACTTTCAATTTTTTTAATCAAATAATCATCAAGCTGTTTTAGTCTTGGTGGTTTTACAACTACATTTTTACTTTAGCCGTTTTTAACGGCTAAGCACGTGATCACGTTCGCATGAAACACATCATTACTAAAGACGCTCATTTGAAAGTCGTAAATTTCTAGCCGTTAAAAAAGGTCAACTGTAAACAGATAGGTTTAATGCCACACAGATTAAAACTACCTAATGATGATTTGCAAACAAAGAAAAAAAACAAGAAACCGACGGAGCTTACATACATCAATGCAACCGAAATACTAATTAAACTATTCTAAAAATTGAAAAAAAAGTCTCATTCAAAAAAAAATGGAACATAAAACAAATGCAATTATTTTATTAAATCGTTTTAATTAATTACTGTTAATATTCAGAGAGACTATTGGACATAGATCGTTTAAATAGTTAAGCAAAATTAGAAATGAAGATCATCAAATATTAATTAACCCATTAATTCAAAAATTGATTTGCAATTTAGCCTATCTAATGTCCGTCTTCATAACGTCCGTCTCTAGTATATATAGAGTATTTCTAATTTCCGTGCTAAATTATTGATTTAAATGACAGTAACCCGTTATGATGGTAATATAAGAGTGATACATGAAAACAACTATCGCATTTATTCATTTAGGTATATATATATATATATATATATATATATATATATATATATATATATAAATTATTTATTACCTACACACATCGATGTTTCATGCTTACACAGTCAAGAGAGTTACTAGTTGTCAACCAGAAATAAGCTTAGAATTTTAGGAGGAAATAAACTTTGTATGTACCAAGTCGGCGAGTATTTACAGCAAGCGGCGCAGAGTGATCAACAACAAAAAAATCATGTTTGACCTCGCAATCAAGCTAGTAGTACTGCTTGTTATTGAATTCACCCAGAGTGCCCAGCCTTAGTAAAGGGGACTATATCATTATATTTATAAATAAGTATTAATTATTTAATACCTGCAGACATCGATGTTTCATGCTTACGAAATCTTTAGTGCAAGAAACTAATTCCCGACGGTCGACGGGTGCGAAATCCGATCACAAATCGCCACTGATTCGCAGTCAAGAGAGTTGTGTGTGTGTATATATATATATATATATATATATATATATTTATATATGTATATATATATGTATGTATATATATATATATATATATATATATATATATATATATATATATATATATATATATATATATACTGTCGAAAAAATCTTTCGACTGGTTGAAGTGTAAGAATAGTAGAAGTGCTGTTGTCTTGCGAAACACTGCCGATTCGCGACTTCCCACCGAAATCGGGGAGTCAGTTAACAAATAACTAAAGATGGGGAAGGGGGTAGCTGTAAGCTTGGTAACAAATCAAACGATTAACTGATAAATGGTTAACACAGAAGCAAGTCCAAAATGTTAAAGACCTCTCCGGTATTAGAGGAAGACTTTATAACCACTGAATGCCTTCCTTATTAGTATAAATAGATGGAAGGCATCGGGTTTTACCTTCCGGTCTTCTGATTTTCTTCACGTGAGTATCGTCACCTCTTTTTTTCACACACTCCCGAACAAGAGGAAGGAAAAAAAAAGAAAGAAAAAAAGAGGTGAGGTAGGCTATAGTTTGAAGTCGTACTCAGGACCTTTAATTTATGCTGGAAGTAAGCTGGGTCTACCACGCCGGCGTTTGCTTGGAACGCACTCAGGACAGTACCATTTCTGTCTCTGCGGTGGAGCCCTTTCCACACCCGCGCATCTAAAATGGAACCATTCGTTGCACCGATCACAGGCAATCATGTCCTCCTCTCCTTGAGGGGAATTGCATTTTGGGCATAACCACAGTGTGGCCTCCTCTCCTATGGAGCTGCTCGGAATGTTGGGAGGGGACGATGAGTCTGCGGTTTGTCCAGTCTCTTCCGGTGAAAGGGAAAGCTCCAATGGAAATAGATTCTTGAGAGAATGCACCACCACTGCACCATCACTCTGCCTGATACGTACCGATCTGACGACACCCCTGTCAGATTCCAAAAGTTCTAAGACGGACCCCAATAGCCAAAATGGTCTTGGTTTAAGGGGGCTCTTGATGAGGACAACATCATTTACCCTTATTCGGTTAGTGAAGGACTCCTGTGATCGGCCTTGAGGCCTCTCTCTAAGACAGAGGAGATATTCCTCATACCACAAATGCCGGAAATTTTCCAACCATTCATTCCGCAGCATCATTGTCTCAACTAATTTTCTGCGACCAGGGGGAGCTGTATTTGTCAGGTCACTTGCTCCTAGCTTCAACATCAATCCAGGGTTTTTCTTGGGTCCCAGGAACATACTAGGGGTCACAGCTTCTAGTCCTCGGTCTGCAAATTCCCAGTAGGTTAGAGGACGATTATTGACTGCCCTCTGGATGTCCGAAACGATAGTTATTAGCGAGAAGTAATCCACTCGTCCCCTGCCTATGGTTTTGTGCAGGCATGTTTTGACAGTTTGTATGCATCTCTCCCACACACCTCCATACCAGGGAGAATACAGAGGAATAGTGCGCAGCTGGATATTGGAGGTGGCAAATTTCTGCTGGTATTCGTGAAACAGGGAGAGTCGGGAAAACAGTTTGCCGCTGCCTACAAATGTCTTAGCATTATCAGAATAAAGTGCTTGAGGAACACCATACAGGTTAGTGAACCTAACCAAGGCCTGCACGAAAGATAACATTCCCATGTCAGGAACCACCTCCACATGTATAGCTCTGATGGACATGCAAGTAAAGAGTAAAAGGTACACTTTTTCTTCCGTAGATCCGCTCTTGATCCAAAAATGTCCAGTAAAATCAACTCCAGTGTTTTGGAAAGGCTCCGTGAACTCGACCCGAGGCACTGGAAGACTAGCCGAATTAGTGGGGAGAACAGCTCTTGAGTTGTACCTCTTACATAAATGGCAAGATGCCAAAGCCTTAGTGACCGCCTGTCTCCCTTGAGGAATCCAAAACCCACAACGCCTGAGCTCAGCTAGAGTAGACCCCACTCCTAAATGGGCGCTCCGGTAATGACAATCCATAATAATGAGTCTAGTGACGAGGTTGTCCTTGCCCAATAAGATGGGGTTTTTTACCTCGAAACTGAGGTGCGGTGATCTGTCTATTCGGCCTCGAGAACGGATGAGGCCATCCTGGTCCAGAAACAAGTCAAGAGAATGGATCAGTGGGGGGACCGATTTTCCAGAGGGATCCTGCAAGTAATGCAATTCCACCACGCAGGATTGGGCCTGCAAGTTTTTTAACAGATATATTTTGGCCTTTCCTCCCGCATCTTCATTGCGCCCCCTAAGCCTATTGATGAACGTGAACACCAATGTAACCACTCTGAGAAGGCGGGAAAATTGAGAGAAACGTCCAAAGTTGATGCAGGGAGTACATTCTGTCTCGAGGGCCACGGAAACACCTACACAAGCAGATGCCATTTGTTGGGAATGTTTGCTGAGACATGGCATATCCTGTACCGGCCAGGCAGAACTTCCTCCCCCCAACCAAGAGGGACCATGACACCAAAACTTGAAAACTGACTTGAATTTCCTCAAGGACATTCCTCTGGTAATGAGATCAGCTGGGTTTTGCGAGGTATGTATATAACGAAACACCGGTTCGAGTCCATGGAGAGTAGCAAATTGACTCCTCATATGAAGAACATCCTTGAGCCGATTTTGAGCAAAAACATTCTTACTTGCCATAGATTGTGACAGAATCCATGACAAGACCACTTGTGCATCCGTTGCCACATATAACTTGGTGAGGATCAAATCCCTGCAGCCCAGTAACACTGAGGGCAAGCATTTTAGAGCCAAGTATATGGCCATTAGCTCCAATGTCGGGAGCGACTTCGTCTTAGAGGGGGCCACTTTGGCTTTGGCAAAAATCAATCGGGGACAACCCTGCTGTAAGACGTATGCTGCAAACCCATACGCATCTGCAGAGGCATCACAAAAAACGAATAACTCTCCTTCTTGACCTCCCTGGAAGGCGCAACGGTCAAATGGTAAGTCACTCAGGTCAGACAGGTCCCGAGCAAGAGTCCTCCATAGCATCTGATATTCACCTGGGATTTGTTCATCCCATCCTAATCCTCTTTTCCATAATTTGGCCATTAATACTCGGCTCCGCAGGGTCACAGGGAGGCAAAGAGACAAAGGATCAAAGATTTTAGCGGCTTCAGCCAGTATTCTTCGCTTAGTCGAAGCATCCGACTGGCATTTCACCGGGTTGACACTCATTTCTTCTGTAAGTGGAGCATAGCGATAACCTAATACTCTCTCCCAACTGCCTCCATGGGTGCTGAGAGTGCCGTCCTGACTCATTTTTTCTCTGAGGGTGGCACAATTGGAGTTGCAGGCCTGCAACTCAAAACCTCCCTCCTGCAGGCGAGCTTTGGAGGTAGAATACAATTCGGTAATGATTCCTGGTTCTGTTCCTGTCATTACCAGGTTGTCCACGTAAAATCGATCCTCCATCATAGATCGACAACGGTCCTGAGGAAATCGTGCTGCATGGAACTTCAATATGCAACTCAGGATGAAGGGACTTGACACAAACCCAAAAATGATCGTTGTGTATCTGTAACATCGAAGTCGATCCCCATCCCGGAGGAAGAAGCAAAACTTGTTTTTATCAGACTCCAGTTTCAGACGAATCATCAAAAATGCCTTTCTAATATCTGCTAACAACACATATTTGTTAGACCGAAATGCAAGTAAGAGATTCAGCATATCGCAGTTCAGATTAATCCCGGGATAGGCTGCCTCGTTTAAAGAAACAGAGTTTCCAACCTTTAAACTGCAATTAAAGACAGGTCGAATCTTCGTAGTACAAGTTGGGTCTGTCTTCATGACGGGTCGGTGAGGGATCCATATGTAATCTTTGAATTGGTGAGGAAGTACCTTGATCTCCTCAATGGTGCCATCTAGCTCCTGTTGACGAAATACCTCCCGGTACTCTTCATACACACCCTCTTTCGTTAGTTTCTTAACTACCCGGTCCAAAATGCGGAGAGAGACAGCGTGATTGGAACGAACACGAGATAATTTCTCCATATGCCAAGGCAGTTCCACATAATATTTGTTGTCCTTTAGTATAATGGCCTCCTGAAAATATTTTATCTTCTCCTGGTCAATTTCAGCAAGAGATTCCTCATTGGGGAGCCCCAGCGATTCCATGCTGAACATGAGCTCCAATCCCCTCTGCACCTGGCTGTCCGGGAAGAAATCTCCTAAAGGATCTGTATAAGTTGATTCAGACTCCAACGCAAAACACAAAAGAGATGACTCAACATTCTCCGTAGAATCCAATACCCTGCGGAAAGAGAGGCCTACATTTTCCTGAAGAGATGGGTTTTGCTCGGGGAGGAAAGCATCTTCTCTTCCAAAAGGAATGAGTCCGGATGGCACTGAAAAGGCTTGGCCCCGAACGCAGGGCACAATTTGAAGGGGTCTCAAATATTGGATGACATCCAGTCCAAGAATACCTTCAATTTTAATTCTGTTGGTGCCCCTCGCGAGATCTCCGGCTAGTGTATATCCCATTCCCCTGAAATTATCCAACAGGTCATCCAGGTGTTCCAAATGTGACGAAAGATCCAAGTTCTCGTGAATTAGAATGGGTAGTATCAGTAGTTGTTCTATTCCCAGACTGGTCTTCAGAGCGACCTCTCGATAGCACTTCCTATGTTGTCCCTGGAATGTGGTGAGCGAAAGCTCATACTCGCGACCCTCAGAATCAGGGATGTACAGAGGCTGTAGAGCTTCTTTCGAAACAAAAGTACGCCCACTTCCGGTGTCCAGCAGGCAGTTAACTCGTACAGTCTTGTTTCCCCAAGAGAAGGAAACGCGCATGACAGGAGGAATACTTCCTATGGTTTCAGTCGAGGTAAGGAAGGAGGTATCTTTACGAGGGGTAGAACCTCCTGGTTTCCGTGAGGGGGGACCTTGAGAGCTGTAGAACCTCGGGAAGGTAGGACGGGTGGATCTGCCCTCCTTGACACACAGTCGTTTGATTGCTTCTCCAGTGTCACGAAGTAAAGAGGACAAAGTAGGGATTCTACGTCCGGTTAGCAGGATAACTTCACTCTTTATTTCCTTGGGGAACTTGATGAACAGAATCTGGGCCATTAAGCGAGCACCTGCTGAATGATCATCGGTAAAGTCACAACCAAAGGAATCTGCCAGTTCAGTGAGGAGGGCAGCGGTTTTTGCTAGGAATTCCCCTAAATCCATAGAAGGGTCATCACGTCGAACCTTATAATCCAGGATATCCTGAAATATTTGCTGTATGATTTCCTCTTCATCCAAATACTCCGACTTAAGGATGTCTACCGCTGTTTTGTAGTTCAAGTCACATACACTCAGGTGTTTGATGAGCAGAAGAGGTCGGCCAGTTACCGAACACTTAAGAAAGTTAAGTCTTTCGGCATCGTTCGCCATTCCTGCGACGCAATTCTCAAATCGAGAGAGAAAGCTACGAAAGCTCATAATGTCCTCTCCCATCTCTCGACCACTAAAGGTAGGCGCGTTTACATGTACCTGAGGAGGGTTCACTACAAAGGAAGAACGAGTCCTGCGAGGAAAGGAGTCAGATGGTGGAGAGTGTGGAGGTAGGCCAAATGCGTTATCAGAATTGGAGGGGGGATGAGTTATACGGAGTTGGTGGAGAGAATCCAAAAACCCTGCGTATTCAGAAGACCAACTCTCCATCTCGTCACGAGAGGAGGGGTCGTGAAGTCTTATGTGGCTAATGTGAGAGTCAATCTCCACCAGATAGTTAATAATCTGTTCCTCGAACACGGAAAATGTAAGTGAAGAAGTCCTTCCAGCATGCAAACTTGCAAGTTTCGTCTGAACCATATCCTTAATGACCGAAATTTTGTTGCGTACTGTATCAATAGTTTCCGCCATTTCGCCTAAGGGGGTGATAAGTAGCTGTAACGGTAAAAAAAAAAGCTATGAATGGGCAGTAATCAGACAACCAAAAAAGGTCCAGCCAACTTCACACTGTTGCAGAATTGTTTCGCAATGTGTCGAAAAAATCTTTCGACTGGTTGAAGTGTAAGAATAGTAGAAGTGCTGTTGTCTTGCGAAACACTGCCGATTCGCGACTTCCCACCGAAATCGGGGAGTCAGTTAACAAATAACTAAAGATGGGGAAGGGGGTAGCTGTAAGCTTGGTAACAAATCAAACGATTAACTGATAAATGGTTAACACAGAAGCAAGTCCAAAATGTTAAAGACCTCTCCGGTATTAGAGGAAGACTTTATAACCACTGAATGCCTTCCTTATTAGTATAAATAGATGGAAGGCATCGGGTTTTACCTTCCGGTCTTCTGATTTTCTTCACGTGAGTATCGTCACCTCTTTTTTTCACAATACTTAGTAATCCAGGTACGGTTTTTATCAACAGATTAAATCGAGAGAATATTTACTGTGTTTATATATTAGTGCTCACTAAAAAATAGAGCTATTTGTATAAAAGTTGTATTTACACAAACATTCGCTTACACGTTAGGACACGTTTCAACCGAGGTTTAATAAAGCCGGCATCCTCTGGGCCGATAGGAAAACATAAAGGTCTGCTTTTTACATATCTACATATAAGAAAAAGGTCACGGGACTGAAGTCAAATAATTGTACATGAAAGTGGTATTTTTGAAAAAAATATTTATAACTCTCAGATTTTTCATCTCCAAAAATGGGTTGAACTACTGTTGATATAGTGACATGTCGTGAAGAAGGGGGGGGGGCGATGTAGTTTTAACTTTGAAGATTTACTGGTGGGAGATTTTGTTTGGTCAGTTGAAATCAACGTAAAAACGACACATCATTTTCTCTTCACATACGCATCTACTTAATATTTCCACACACACACACACACACATACACATAAACACACAAACATATATATATATATATATATATATATATATATATATATATATACACAATTTATACGATGGGAAATCGATGGGAATAATAAACGAATTATGGTATTAAATTATCTTACAAGCTTAGATATTTATGTAATAAAATTGAAAAATAAGATGTCTATAAAGTTCAATGGATTAGTCGGTTTTAATGTCATTGACTTCCTTGATAATTTTTCCTGGTGGTCCTTGTATGTGGATGGGGGAACGCTACAGTATCACACAGTTACTTTAGAAACATTCAGGCTACATTCTTCCACTATCGCATGTACAATGTTTGCTGCTTTTCAATAAAGTTTAGTAAATCTTTTGCTTTTTGTTCAATCATTTTAATACAGTTTATCTAAAGAGATCAAGGGGCCTTCTCTTTAGGCTAAAACTTGATTTCCCTATGAGTAAGATATATATCCGAGAGTTCTCTCAGGATAGATATGTTCCTATTAGGGCTGCTATTTGTACTTCCCTACAGTTTGGTCTTCCGGGGATTGTGTCTAAGTATTTTCTTTAGATTTTTTTTCACGAGACCAGTTGCCCCCACTACAACTTGTATGATATTTATTTCGTCGAGGGACCATGTTATTTGTAAGTCATATTTGAGGTCTTGCTATTTGCTTATTTTTCCCCGTTCGGCTCTATTGAGGCCATAGTCGTTTGGGACGGTTGCATCAATGATGAGAGCAGTTTTTTTTCTGGTTTGTTCCAGATGAGAATGTCTAGTTTGATGGCCTTGTCTTTTATGTATCTGCCCACCTGTCTTTATCATAGAACACTGTCATTTTTCCATTCGATGTTATGGGTGAGAGTTCATGTTCCCAGATGTTCACTGATCTTTCAAACTGCATCTCTCTGCAGATCTTCCAATGTAGGTATTTACATACTTTGTTGTGGCGGGCATCTAATGACCATCAGCCAAATGAATCTTGCATCCAGACATTAGGTGGCTTGGACTTTCAACAGTTGGTGTGGAATTAGTCGTGGACTTGCAATAAGTTAACGATGTTTCAATCCTTTCCCTCTTATATACCGTCTTATTGTTCTTAGATTGCAGTATCTGCTCATAATTACTGGATTGATGCCTGATTGCAGTCTTGCCAGACAATCTTTTGAATCGTTCTAATGAATATAGACGAACTTTTCTTGGGTCGAACAATTTACATTGCGATTCAGTAATTTGAAACAATAATTTTGCTATCTCGTATCTTACAAGAGATGGCACGTTTAAAAGTTCCTTTTTGCAGCAAACAATCCTGCTACGTTCAAACAATGTTTTCTTGTTTCTTTATAGTTATTATTCGCTACTTACCAAGGCCAAAAGCCACTTCAGTGTAAGGGCGAATGATATTTTCAGTCGGATGATGAACACTACTATGGGAGGATTGAAAACTGTAAATTAGATAGATAACATTTAATTACTTAAGAGAAATACTCGATATTGATTTGTTAACATTTGGTTTGAAGATTACCATGCTTTAGTCTATAAGGAGGCAGTCCTGTGGTAATGTGTTCTACAAACGGGAATCTCTTACGAAAAAACTCTCTTCGTTAGATTTTGCCTAACGCTGGGCACACGGAGGAAGAAAGGACAGTGTTTTCTTGAGTTCTTGCTGTGAATATTTTACAAAGAAGGTTAATTATAGGAAAAAATCCGTTCATGGAAATTCCGTTTGTTTGTATGATACACAGAGGAAGAAAATAAATTTCTTTGAAGTGGTGATAGGAAGACGAGTTCTTGCTGTGAATGTTTTACAGGGGAAACCAGAGATTATAGCTCAATCGGGCACCTTCAATGGAAATAACTATCAAGTAGAAAAATACTAACAATGTTTCTTTTGTAAGAAAGAGTATGTACGGAAAAAAGAGATATTTCCTTCACTGGATTGCGAATCGATTTGTATTTTATCAAAGCCACAAAGGGTACTCTGAACCGCATTCTTCATATGAGGCAGGTTTACCTTATATTAAGACGTACCTGACTCTTATATAGCTAGGCGTTTGCATCTGTCATCAAGGATTCAACCATTTCAAATCTGTTCATTCTTTTGAAGACTTTGGTCCGCTACAGGAGAGTTGTTATGGGGAGGGTACAACAAAAATTATGGATGAACTAAAAGTTGAACCTAAAGACATAACACAATTAATATCCAAGTTGGATGTTAGTAAAAGTATGGGACCTGATGAAATTCATCCTAAAATATTGAAATACTTATCATCAAATGAAGGCTTTATCAATGCAATAACCAATTTGTTTAGGAAATGTATGGAATATGAGGACATTCCATATATTTGGAAAACAGCTTTAGTAATACCTCTACATGAAATAGGTTCGATACATTTAAAAAGTAATTAAAGACCAGTTTCTCTAACATGTATTTTGTGTAAGGTATTTGAAAAACTAATTAAAAACCACATATTAAATTTTATAAAGGATGATATAAATTATAACCAACATGGCTTTGCCCATAGTAAATCAACATTATCTAATATTTTAATATTTCTCAGTTTAAGATTAGGTTGGATGAATTCAGAAAAAGTGGTAAGAGGGAGAAATTGAGGGGGCACTTTTGGGAGTCATCAAATGAAATATTTAGCAGAATTTGATCTGGATATTGATACTGTACTAAGAGTTTGATTTTTTTTAACAGTTGTATTGAGAAGATAGTTAAAGGGGAGATGCCCCAGGAGGCATAATAAACACATAATATAATAATAATATAATAAGTAATCTTAGCAATATATTTGATATACTTGTTCCATTTCACGCCTGGGCTATATTAAATTTAATCATGTGTTTAAAGTAATGTAAGAGTTATGGATGGGCGATGTTGTCATCCCTTATATTTGAACACTAATAATTAAACTTCATTACGGGTTTTACGTTACGTGTTTACCATTTACGGATTTACCAATTAAAGCTTCGTTTTAACATAGTCTGAAATATTCAAAAAGCTAGTGTTTATGTAACGTCCAATTGTTCAAATGCTCCCATTAAATGACAATTAATACTCCCTATTTAATCTCCGTAAACTTTTTTACTTTTCTTATTTTAAATATTTGAAACTCTGCTAAAATTAATTTTAAACATATGGTTATTAAAGAAATACATGAAAAAAGCGTTTTAAAATTTCTTTTGAAATGTTTCGGATTTTTTTTAGATAAGGATTGATAATTTGTTTTATTTTGATGGTTCAGACTACTATTCTCATCTAAGTAATTATTTTCACAACGTCTCGGGCGATGAAAATGTGCGGATTTCTAACTATTTATATCGAACGCTGCAACGTATACGTAATTTTGCACTGAACCCTTTATTAAATCAACGGGGGTAGATTTTTCTCGTTCCGTCAGCCATGACCGGGTTTAAGTGCTAATTCAGTATGATGTTATTCTAAGGTTATAATTAGTGGTTCCGATATTATATTAAATTCTATACTAGGTCTACTTAGGAGGCCATTGTCGCTCAACATGTGCGCTGCTTCTTTCATGTCTTATTCACCAACGTTCGCCCCCCCACCAATCCAAGGGTAGATTGTTTCCCTTTTCCTTTTGTATATGATCAGCCATAACAACTTTAAAATATCTCCACATATAACGGCTTCGTCATGTCTCACCTTTGTATATGTTTCCAAATTTACAGGTAATAAATCAGAATAACAATAATTAAAAACGGTCATGTCTGAGAGAACGAGGACAATCTGCCCCCGTGGACTAACGCAATGCTTCAGTTCGAAATACCGTATAAGTTTCCGTGTTTAAGATAAAGATTTACAAGTTTAAAAATTACAATCTAATGAAAAATTGAGTTCAAATCAACGTTGAATATACTTTTGTGAGATCTATTTTCACACAGTTTCCACCATAGTATTATGCTTTTGGTTTCTTGCATGTCCTATTTCTTCGACCTGTTCCGCTTAGTTACAGCATTTCAAACATATCACAAGATTTGTACACAGCGATCAATTTATATAAAGTTAGGTATGTGTATATGTTTATATATTTGTATGTACAAGATTTTCTCCTAAACTAATAAACTATATGCATTTTGGAACACAGGCGTAATGGCTGAAATGTGGGATATATTCATTTTAATTTGGTATTATACATAGGTGTCAACTAGGGTGTGAAAGCATATTTTGTGAAAATTCAGATTTCTCAGATTTTTTTGCAATTTTAACAATCGGTATTATACATCAATTAATACATGTTCCTCAAAGTTTATTTGGTGAAAGTTATAGATATTTTAAGAAGTATAATCCCCCCTTTAAAAATGCAAATACTCCAAATTTGCATTGAATTTGATCCATAGTCATAAAGACACTGATAAAACAAGATTCCCTAAAGTTCAGTTCTTTTCTTAATACGTAAGCCTTTAATTTTATACATTTGTACAGAATCAAAATCATGTGATGAGTTAGATCAACATTAGAATAAGGATTATAGATTTAAGGTTTAGTATCATTATATCTGTATCTTATTCTACAACGGAGTATATAAAAGTTGTGCCCATCTGTTCTGTTCCGGGAATTAATATTACCCTTCCTGGGATAGGGTATTCGTCTAGTTAATTATAAATCTCTCAAATTGGTGTTATCAAAGTGAGATTATTGTCATGAATTATTATTGAACTATAGCTCTATCTGGTAAATAAACAGGACGTCAGCTATTCCCTATTCGTTGTTTATGTTTCAGAAAAATTATTCTTCACTATT
The DNA here is from genome assembly GCA_963556195.1 of Sepiola atlantica. Taxonomy (NCBI): domain Eukaryota; kingdom Metazoa; phylum Mollusca; class Cephalopoda; order Sepiida; family Sepiolidae; genus Sepiola; species Sepiola atlantica. Next base: position 32,481,358 of record OY744527.1, on the reverse strand, counting down.
CGTTGTTTATGTTTCAGAAAAATTATTCTTCACTATTCGTTGTTTATGTTTCAGAAAAATTATTCTTCACTATTCGTTGTTTATGTTTCAGAAAAATTATTCTTTACAATGCTTTGTTTATGTTTCAGAAAAATTATTCTTCACTATTCGTTGTTTATGTCTCAGAAAAATTATTCTTCACAATTCTTTGTTTATGTCTCAGAACAATTATTCTTCACAATTCTTTGTTTATGTCTCAGAACAATTATTCTTCACTATTCTTTGTTTATGTCTCAGAAAAATTATTCTTCACTATTCGTTGTTTATGTTTCAGAAAAATTATTCTTCACTATTCGTTGTTTATGTCTCAGAAATATTATTCTTCACTATTCGTTGTTTATGTTTCAGAAAAATTATTCTTCACTATTCGTTGTTTATGTCTCAGAAAAATTATTCTTCACTATTCGTTGTTTATGTTTCAGAAAAATTATTCTTCACTATTCTTTGTTTATGTCTCAGAAAAATTATTCTTCCCTATTCGTTGTTTATGTTTCAGAAAAATTATTCTTCACTATTCGTTGTTTATGTCTCAGAAACATTATTCTTCACTATTCGTTGTTTATGTTTCAGAAAAATTATTCTTCACTATTCGTTGTTTATGTTTCAGAAAAATTATTCTTCACTATTCGTTGTTTATGTTTCAGAAAAATTATTCTTCACTATTCGTTGTTTATGTCTCAGAAAAATTATTCTTCATTATTCGTGGTTTATGTTTCAGAAAAATTATTCTTCACTATTCATTGTTTATGTCTCAGAAAAATTATTCTTCACTATTCGTTGTTTATGTTTCAGAAAACTTATTCTTCACTATTCGTTGTTTATGTTTCAGAAAAATTATTCCTCACTATTCGTTGTTTATGTCTCAGAAAAATTATTCTTCACTATTCGTTGTTTATGTTTCAGAAAAATTCTTCTTCACTATTGGTTGTTTATGTTTCAGAAAAATAATTCTTCACTATTCGTTGTTTATGTTTCAGAAAAATTATACTTCACAATTCTTTGTTTATGTCTCAGAAAAATTATTCTTCACTATTCGTTGTTTATGTTTCAGAAAAATTATTCTTCACTATCTGTTGTTTATGTTTCAGAAAAATTATTCTTCACTATTCGTTGTTTATGTCTCAGAAAAATTATTCTTCACTATTCGTTGTTTATGTTTCAGAAAAATTATTCTTCACTATTCGTTGTTTATGTCTCAGAAATATTATTCTTCACTATTCGTTGTTTATGTCTCAAAAAATTATTCTTCACTATTCGTTGTTTATGTTTCAGAAAAATTATTCTTCATTATTCGTTGTTTATGTTTCAGAAAAATTATTCTTCACTATTCGTTGTTTATGTTTCAGAAAAATTATTCTTCACTATTCGTTGTTTATGTTTCAGAAAAATTATTCTTCACTATTCGTTGTTTATGTCTCAGAAAAATTATTCTTCACTATTCGTTGTTTATGTTTCAGAAAAATTCTTCTTCACTATTCGTTGTTTATGTTTCCGAAAAATTATTCTTCACTATTCGTTGTTTATGTCTCAGAAAAATTATTCTTCACTATTCGTTGTTTATGTTTCAGAAAAATTATTCTTCACTATTCGTTGTTTATGTTTCAGCAAAATTATTCTTCACTATTCGTTGTTTATGTTTCAGAAAAATTATTCTTCACTATTCGTTGTTTATGTTTCAGAAAAATTATTCTTTACTATTCGTTGTTTATGTTTCAGAAAAATTATTCTTCACTATTCGTTGTTTATGTCTCAGAAAAATTATTCTTCACTATTCTTTGTTTATGTTTCAGAACAATTATTCTTCACTATTCTTTGTTAATGTCTCAGAAAAATTATTCTTCACTATTCGTTGTTTATGTTTCAAAAAAATTATTTTTTACTATTCTTTGTTTATGTCTCTGAAAAATTATTATTCACTATTCTTTGTTTATGTCTCAGAAAAATTATTCTTCACTATTCTTTGTTTATGTTTCAGAAAAATTATACTTCACTATTCTTTGTTTATGTCTCAGAAAAATTATTCCTCACTATTCGTTGTTTATGTTTCAAAAAAATTATTTTATATTATTCTTTGTTTATGTCTCTGAAAAATTATTATTCACTATTCTTTGTTTATGTCTCAGAAAAATTATTCTTCACGATTCGTTATTTATGTTTCAGAAAAATTATTTTTCACTATTCTTTGTTTATGTCTCAGTAAAATTATTCTTTACTATTCTTTGTTTATGTCTCAGAAAAATTATTCTTCACTATCTGTTGTTTATGCTTCAGAAAAATTATTTTTCACTATTCTTTGTTTATGTCTCAGAAAAATTATTCTTCACTATTCGTTGTTTATGTTTCAGAAAAATTATTCTTCACAATTCTTTGTTTATGTCTCAGAACAATTATTATTCACAATTCTTTGTTTATGTCTCAGAAAAATTATTCTTCACAATTCTTTGTTTATGTATCAGAAAAATTATTCTTCACAATTCTTTGTTTATGTCTCAGAAAAATTATTCTACATTATTCTTTGTTTATGTCCTAGAAAAATTATTCTTCACAATTCTTTGTTTATGTCTCAGAACAATTATTCTTCACAATTCTTTGTTTATGTCTCAGAAAAATTATTCTTCACTATTCTTTGTTTATGTTTCAGAAAAATTATTTTTCACTATTCGTTGTTTATGTTTCAGAAAAATTATTCTTCACTATTCGTTGTTTATGTCTCAGAAAAATTATTCTTCACAATTCTTTGTTTATGTCTCAGAAAAATTATTCTTCACAATTCTTTGTTTATGTCTCAGAACAATTATTCTTCACAATTCTTTGTTTATGTTTCAGAAAAATTATTATTCACAATTCTTTGTTTATGTTTCAGAAAAATTATTCTTCACTATTCGTTGTTTATGTTTCTGAAAAATTATTCTTCACTATTCTTTGTTTATGTTTCAGAAAAATTATTCTTCACTATTCTTTGTTTATGTTTCAGAACAATTATTCTTCACTATTCTTTGTTTATGTTTCAGAAAAATTATTCTTCACAATTCTTTGTTTATGTTTCAGTAATATTATTCGTCACAACTCTTTGTTTATGTTTCAGAAAAATTATTATTCAGTATTCTTTGTTTATGTTTCAGAAAAGATATTCTTCACTATTCTTTGTTTATGTTTCAGAAACATTATTCTTCACTATTCTTTGTTTATGTTTCAGAAAAATTATTCTTCACAATTCTTTGTTTATGTTTCAGAAAAATTATTCTTCACTATTCGTGGTTTATGTTTCAGAAAAATTATTCTTCACAATTCTTTGTTTATGTTTCAGAAAAATTATTCTTCACTATTCTTTGTTTATGTTGCAGAAAAATTATTTTTCACTATTCTTTGTTTATGTTTCAGAAAAATTATTCTTCACTATTCTTTGTTTATGTCTCAGAAAAATTATTCTTCACAATTCATTGTTTATGTTTCAGATAAATGATTTTTCACTATTCTTTGTTTATGTCTCAGAAAAATTATTCTTCACTATTCTTTGTTTATGTTTAAGAAAAATTATTCTTCCCTATGCTTTGTTTATGTCTCAGAAAAATAATTCTTCCCTATTCGTTGTTTATGTTTCAGAAAAATTCTTCTTCACTATTGGTTGTTTATGTTTCAGAAAAATAATTCTTCACTATTCGTTGTTTATGTTTCAGAAAAATTATACTTCACAATTCTTTGTTTATGTCTCAGAAAAATTATTCTTCACTATTCGTTGTTTATGTTTCAGAAAAATTATTATTCACTATCTGTTGTTTATGTTTCAGAAAAATTATTCTTCACTATTCGTTGTTTATGTCTCAGAAAAATTATTCTTCACTATTCGTTGTTTATGTTTCAGAAAAATTATTCTTCACTATTCGTTGTTTATGTCTCAGAAAAATTATTCTTCACTATTCGTTGTTTATGTCTCAAAAAATTATTCTTCACTATTCGTTGTTTATGTTTCAGAAAAATTATTCTTCATTATTCGTTGTTTATGTTTCAGAAAAATTATTCTTCACTATTCGTTGTTTATGTTTCAGAAAAATTATTCTTCACTATTCGTTGTTTATGTTTCAGAAAAATTATTCTTAACTATTCGTTGTTTATGTCTCAGAAAAATTATTCTTCACTATTCGTTGTTTATGTTTCAGAAAAATTCTTCTTCACTATTCGTTGTTTATGTTTCAGAAAAATTATTTTATATTATTCTTTGTTTATGTCTCTGAAAAATTATTATTCACTATTCTTTGTTTATGTCTCAGAAAAATTATTCTTCACGATTCGTTATTTATGTTTCAGAAAAATTATTTTTCACTATTCTTTGTTTATGTCTCAGTAAAATTATTCTTTACTATTCTTTGTTTATGTCTCAGAAAAATTATTCTTCACTATCTGTTGTTTATGCTTCAGAAAAATTATTTTTCACTATTCTTTGTTTATGTCTCAGAAAAATTATTCTTCACTATTCGTTGTTTATGTTTCAGAAAAATTATTCTTCACAATTCTTTGTTTATGTCTCAGAACAATTATTATTCACAATTCTTTGTTTATGTCTCAGAAAAATTATTCTTCACAATTCTTTGTTTATGTATCAGAAAAATTATTCTTCACAATTCTTTGTTTATGTCTCAGAAAAATTATTCTACATTATTCTTTGTTTATGTCCTAGAAAAATTATTCTTCACAATTCTTTGTTTATGTCTCAGAACAATTATTCTTCACAATTCTTTGTTTATGTCTCAGAAAAATTATTCTTCACTATTCTTTGTTTATGTTTCAGAAAAATTATTTTTCACTATTCGTTGTTTATGTTTCAGAAAAATTATTCTTCACTATTCGTTGTTTATGTCTCAGAAAAATTATTCTTCACAATTCTTTGTTTATGTCTCAGAAAAATTATTCTTCACAATTCTTTGTTTATGTCTCAGAACAATTATTCTTCACAATTCTTTGTTTATGTTTCAGAAAAATTATTATTCACAATTCTTTGTTTATGTTTCAGAAAAATTATTCTTCACTATTCGTTGTTTATGTTTCTGAAAAATTATTCTTCACTATTCTTTGTTTATGTTTCAGAAAAATTATTCTTCACTATTCTTTGTTTATGTTTCAGAACAATTATTCTTCACTATTCTTTGTTTATGTTTCAGAAAAATTATTCTTCACAATTCTTTGTTTATGTTTCAGTAAAATTATTCGTCACAACTCTTTGTTTATGTTTCAGAAAAATTATTCTTCACTATTCTTTTTTTATGTTTCAGAAAAATTATTCTTGACTATTCGTTGTTTATGTCTCAGAAAAATTATTCTTCACTATTCTTTGTTTATGTCTCAGAAAAATTATTCTTCACTATTCTTTGTTTATGTTTCAGAAAAACTATTTTTCACTATTCGTTGTTTATGTTTCAGAAAAATTATTCTTCACAATTCTTTGTTTATGTTTCAGAAAAATTATTCTTAACTATTCGTTGTTAATGTTTCAGAAAAATTATTCTTCACTATTCTTTGTTTATGTTTCAGAAAAATTATTATTCAGTATTCTTTGTTTATGTTTCAGAAAAATTATTCTTCACTATTCTTTGTTTATGTTTTAGAAAAATTATTCTTCACAATTCTTTGTTTATGTTTCAGAAAAATTATTCTTCACTATTCGTGGTTTATGTTTCAGAAAAATTATTCTTCACAATTCTTTGTTTATGTTTCAGAAAAATTATTCTTCACTATTCTTTGTTTATGTTGCAGAAAAATTATTTTTCACTATTCTTTGTTTATGTTTCAGAAAAATTATTCTTCACTATTCTTTGTTTATGTCTCAGAAAAATTATTCTTCACAATTCATTGTTTATGTTTCAGATAAATGATTTTTCACTATTCTTTGTTTATGTCTCAGAAAAATTATTCTTCACTATTCTTTGTTTATGTTTAAGAAAAATTATTCTTCCCTATGCTTTGTTTATGTCTCAGAAAAATAATTCTTCCCTATTCGTTGTTTATGTTTCAGAAAAATTCTTCTTCACTATTGGTTGTTTATGTTTCAGAAAAATAATTCTTCACTATTCGTTGTTTATGTTTCAGAAAAATTATACTTCACAATTCTTTGTTTATGTCTCAGAAAAATTATTCTTCACTATTCGTTGTTTATGTTTCAGAAAAATTATTATTCACTATCTGTTGTTTATGTTTCAGAAAAATTATTCTTCACTATTCGTTGTTTATGTCTCAGAAAAATTATTCTTCACTATTCGTTGTTTATGTTTCAGAAAAATTATTCTTTACTATTCGTTGTTTATGTCTCAGAAAAATTATTCTTCACTATTCGTTGTTTATGTCTCAAAAAATTATTCTTCACTATTCGTTGTTTATGTTTCAGAAAAATTATTCTTCATTATTCGTTGTTTATGTTTCAGAAAAATTATTCTTCACTATTCGTTGTTTATGTTTCAGAAAAATTATTCTTCACTATTCGTTGTTTATGTTTCAGAAAAATTATTCTTAACTATTCGTTGTTTATGTCTCAGAAAAATTATTCTTCACTATTCGTTGTTTATGTTTCAGAAAAATTCTTCTTCACTATTCGTTGTTTATGTTTCAGAAAAATTATTCTTCACTATTCGTTGTTTATGTCTCAGAAAAATTATTCTTCACTATTCGTTGTTTATGTTTCAGAAAAATTATTCTTCACTATTCGTTGTTTATGTTTCAGCAAAATTATTCTTCACTATTCGTTGTTTATGTTTCAGAATAATTATTCTTCACTATTCGTTGTTTATGTTTCAGAAAAATTATTCTTTACTATTCGTTGTTTATGTTTCAGAAAAATTATTCTTCACTATTCGTTGTTTATGTCTCAGAAAAATTATTCTTCACTATTCTTTGTTTATGTTTCAGAACAATTATTCTTCACTATTCTTTGTTAATGTCTCAGAAAAATTATTCTTCACTATTCGTTATTTATGTTTCAAAAAAATTATTTTTTACTATTCTTTGTTTATGTCTCTGAAAAATTATTATTCACTATTCTTTGTTTATGTCTCAGAAAAATTATTCTTCACTATTCTTTGTTTATGTTTCAGAAAAATTATACTTCACTATTCTTTGTTTATGTCTCAGAAAAATTATTCTTCACTATTCGTTGTTTATGTTTCAAAAAAATTATTTTTTATTATTCTTTGTTTATGTCTCTGAAAAATTATTATTCACTATTCTTTGTTTATGTCTCAGAAAAATTATTCTTCACGATTCGTTATTTATGTTTCAGATAAATTATTTTTCACTATTCTTTGTTTATGTCTCAGTAAAATTATTCTTTACTATTCTTTGTTTATGTCTCAGACCAATTATTCTTCACTATCTGTTGTTTATGCTTCAGAAAAATTATTTTTCACTATTCTTTGTTTATGTCTCAGAAAAATTATTCTTCACTATTCTTGGTTTATGTTTCAGAAAAATTATTCTTCACAATTCTTTGTTTATGTCTCAGAACAATTATTATTCACAATTCTTTGTTTATGTCTCAGAAAAATTATTCTTCACAATTCTTTGTTTATGTATCAGAAAAATTATTCTTCACAATTCTTTGTTTATGTCTCAACAAAATTATTCTTCATTATTCTTTGTTTATGTCCTAGAAAAATTATTCTTCACAATTCTTTGTTTATGTCTCAGAAAAATTATTATTCACTATTCTTTGTTTATGTCTCAGAAAAATTATTCTACACGATTCGTTATTTATGTTTCAGATAAATTATTTTTCACTATTCTTTGTTTATGTCTCAGTAAAATTATTCTTTACTATTCTTTGTTTATGTCTCAGAAAAATTATTCTTCACTATCTGTTGTTTATGCTTCAGAAAAATTATTTTTCACTATTCTTTGTTTATGTCTCAGAAAAATTATTCTTCACTATTCGTTGTTTATGTTTCGGAAAAATTATTCTTCACAATTCTTTGTTTATGTCTCAGAACAATTATTATTCACAATTCTTTGTTTATGTCTCAGAAAAATTATTCTTCACAATTCTTTGTTTATGTATCAGAAAAATTATTCTTCACAATTCTTTGTTTATGTCTAAGAAAAATTATTCTTCATTATTCTTTGTTTATGTCCTAGAAAAATTATTCTTCACAATTCTTTGTTTATGTCTCAGAACAATTATTCTTCACAATTCTTTGTTTATGTCTCAGAAAAATTATTCTTCACTATTCTTTGTTTATGTTTCAGAAAAATTATTCTTCACTATTCGTTGTTTATGTTTCAGAAAAATTATTCTTCACTATTCTTTGTTTATGTTTCAGAAAAATTATTCTTCACAATTCTTTGTTTATGTTTCAGAAAAATTATTCTTCACTATTCGTGGTTTATGTTTCAGAAAAATTATTCTTCACAATTCTTTTTTATGTTTCAGAAAAATTATTCTTCACTATTCTTTGTTTATGTTGCAGAAAAATTATTTTTCACTATTCTTTGTTTATGTTTCAGAAAAATTATTCTTCACTATTCTTTGTTTATGTCTCAGAAAAATTATTCTTCACAATTCATTGTTTATGTTTCAGATAAATGATTTTTGACTATTCTTTGTTTATGTCTCAGAAAAATTATTCTTCACTATTCTTTGTTTATGTTTCAGAAAAATTATTCTTCCCTATGCTTTGTTTATGTCTCAGAAAAATTATTCTTCACTATTCGTTGTTTATGTTTCAGAATAATTATTTTTCACTATTCTTTGTTTATGTCTCAGAAAAATTATTCTTTACTATTCTTTGTTTATGTCTCAGAACCATTATTCTTCACTATTCTTTGTTTATGTCTCAGAAAAATTATTCTTCACTATTCTTTGTTTATGTTTCAGAAAAATTATTCTTCACTATTCTTTGTTTATGTCTCAGAAAAATTATTCTTCACTATTCGTTGTTTATGTTTCAAAAAAATTATTTTTTACTATTCTTTGTTTATGTCTCTGAAAAATTATTATTCACTATTCTTTGTTTATGTCTCAGAAAAATTATTCTTCACTATTCTTTGTTTATGTTTCAGAAAAATTATTCTTCACTATTCTTTGTTTATGTCTCAGAAAAATTATTCTTCACTATTCGTTGTTTATGTTTCAAAAAAATTATTTTTTACTATTCTTTGTTTATGTCTCTGAAAAATTATTATTCACTATTCTTTGTTTATGTCTCAGAAAAATTATTCTACACGATTCGTTATTTATGTTTCAGATAAATTATTTTTCACTATTCTTTGTTTATGTCTCAGTAAAATTATTCTTTACTATTCTTTGTTTATGTCTCAGAAAAATTATTCTTCACTATCTGTTGTTTATGCTTCAGAAAAATTATTTTTCACTATTCTTTGTTTATGTCCCAGAAAAATTATTCTTCACTATTCTTGGTTTATGTTTCAGAAAAATTATTCTTCACAATTCTTTGTTTATGTCTCAGAACAATTATTATTCACAATTCTTTGTTTATGTCTCAGAAAAATTATTTTTCACAATTCTTTGTTTATGTATCAGAAAAATTATTCTTCACAATTCTTTGTTTATGTCTCAGAAAAATTATTCTTCATTATTCTTTGTTTATGTCCTAGAAAAATTATTCTTCACAATTCTTTGTTTATGTCTCAGAACAATTATTCTTCACAATTCTTTGTTTATGTTGCAGAAAAATTATTCTTCACTATTCTTTGTTTATGTTTCAGAAAAATTATTCTTCACTATTCTTTGTTTATGTCTCAGAAAAATTATTCTTCACAATTCATTGTTTATGTTTCAGATAAATGATTTTTGACTATTCTTTGTTTATGTCTCAGAAAAATTATTCTTCACTATTCTTTGTTTATGTTTCAGAAAAATTATTCTTCCCTATGCTTTGTTTATGTCTCAGAAAAATTATTCTTCACTATTCGTTGTTTATGTTTCAGAATAATTATTTTTCACTATTCTTTGTTTATGTCTCAGAAAAATTATTCTTTACTATTCTTTGTTTATGTCTCAGAACCATTATTCTTCACTATTCTTTGTTTATGTCTCAGAAAAATTATTCTTCACTATTCTTTGTTTATGTTTCAGAAAAATTATTCTTCACTATTCTTTGTTTATGTCTCAGAAAAATTATTCTTCACTATTCGTTGTTTATGTTTCAAAAAAATTATTTTTTACTATTCTTTGTTTATGTCTCTGAAAAATTATTATTCACTATTCTTTGTTTATGTCTCAGAAAAATTATTCTTCACTATTCTTTGTTTATGTTTCAGAAAAATTATTCTTCACTATTCTTTGTTTATGTCTCAGAAAAATTATTCTTCACTATTCGTTGTTTATGTTTCAAAAAAATTTTTCTTCACAATTCTTTGTTTATGTCTCTGAAAAATTATTATTCACTATTCTTTGTTTATGTCTCAGAAAAATTATTCTACACGATTCGTTATTTATGTTTCAGATAAATTATTTTTCACTATTCTTTGTTTATGTCTCAGTAAAATTATTCTTTACTATTCTTTGTTTATGTCTCAGAAAAATTATTCTTCACTATCTGTTGTTTATGCTTCAGAAAAATTATTTTTCACTATTCTTTGTTTATGTCTCAGAAAAATTATTCTTCACTATTCGTTGTTTATGTTTCGGAAAAATTATTCTTCACAATTCTTTGTTTATGTCTCAGAACAATTATTATTCACAATTCTTTGTTTATGTCTCAGAAAAATTATTCTTCACAATTCTTTGTTTATGTATCAGAAAAATTATTCTTCACAATTCTTTGTTTATGTCTCAGAAAAATTATTCTTCATTATTCTTTGTTTATGTCCTAGAAAAATTATTCTTCACAATTCTTTGTTTATGTCTCAGAACAATTATTCTTCACAATTCTTTGTTTATGTCTCAGAAAAATTATTCTTCACTATTCTTTGTTTATGTTTCAGAAAAATTATTCTTCACTATTCGTTGTTTATGTTTCAGAAAAATTATTCTTCACTATTCTTTGTTTATGTTTCAGAAAAATTATTCTTCACAATTCTTTGTTTATGTTTCAGAAAAATTATTCTTCACTATTCGTGGTTTATGTTTCAGAAAAATTATTCTTCACAATTCTTTGTTTATGTTTCAGAAAAATTATTCTTCACTATTCTTTGTTTATGTTGCAGAAAAATTATTTTTCACTATTCTTTGTTTATGTTTCAGAAAAATTATTCTTCACTATTCTTTGTTTATGTCTCAGAAAAATTATTCTTCACAATTCATTGTTTATGTTTCAGATAAATGATTTTTGACTATTCTTTGTTTATGTCTCAGAAAAATTATTCTTCACTATTCTTTGTTTATGTTTCAGAAAAATTATTCTTCCCTATGCTTTGTTTATGTCTCAGAAAAATTATTCTTCACTATTCGTTGTTTATGTTTCAGAATAATTATTTTTCACTATTCTTTGTTTATGTCTCAGAAAAATTATTCTTTACTATTCTTTGTTTATGTCTCAGAACCATTATTCTTCACTATTCTTTGTTTATGTCTCAGAAAAATTATTCTTCACTATTCTTTGTTTATGTTTCAGAAAAATTATTCTTCACTATTCTTTGTTTATGTCTCAGAAAAATTATTCTTCACTATTCGTTGTTTATGTTTCAAAAAAATTATTTTTTACTATTCTTTGTTTATGTCTCTGAAAAATTATTATTCACTATTCTTTGTTTATGTCTCAGAAAAATTATTCTTCACTATTCTTTGTTTATGTTTCAGAAAAATTATTCTTCACTATTCTTTGTTTATGTCTCAGAAAAATTATTCTTCACTATTCGTTGTTGATGTTTCAAAAAAATTATTTTTTACTATTCTTTGTTTATGTCTCTGAAAAATTATTATTCACTATTCTTTGTTTATGTCTCAGAAAAATTATTCTACACGATTCGTTATTTATGTTTCAGATAAATTATTTTTCACTATTCTTTGTTTATGTCTCAGTAAAATTATTCTTTACTATTCTTTGTTTATGTCTCAGAAAAATTATTCTTCACTATCTGTTGTTTATGCTTCAGAAAAATTATTTTTCACTATTCTTTGTTTATGTCCCAGAAAAATTATTCTTCACTATTCTTGGTTTATGTTTCAGAAAAATTATTCTTCACAATTCTTTGTTTATGTCTCAGAACAATTATTATTCACAATTCTTTGTTTATGTCTCAGAAAAATTATTTTTCACAATTCTTTGTTTATGTATCAGAAAAATTATTCTTCACAATTCTTTGTTTATGTCTCAGAAAAATTATTCTTCACTATTCTTTGTTTATGTCCTAGAAAAATTATTCTTCACAATTCTTTGTTTATGTCTCAGAACAATTATTCTTCACAATTCTTTGTTTATGTTGCAGAAAAATTATTCTTCACTATTCTTTGTTTATGTTTCAGAAAAATTATTCTTCACTATTCTTTGTTTATGTCTCAGAAAAATTATTCTTCACAATTCATTGTTTATGTTTCAGATAAATGATTTTTGACTATTCTTTGTTTATGTCTCAGAAAAATTATTCTTCACTATTCTTTGTTTATGTTTCAGAAAAATTATTCTTCCCTATGCTTTGTTTATGTCTCAGAAAAATTATTCTTCACTATTCGTTGTTTATGTTTCAGAATAATTATTTTTCACTATTCTTTGTTTATGTCTCAGAAAAATTATTCTTTACTATTCTTTGTTTATGTCTCAGAACCATTATTCTTCACTATTCTTTGTTTATGTCTCAGAAAAATTATTCTTCACTATTCTTTGTTTATGTTTCAGAAAAATTATTCTTCACTATTCTTTGTTTATGTCTCAGAAAAATTATTCTTCACTATTCGTTGTTTATGTTTCAAAAAAATTATTTTTTACTATTCTTTGTTTATGTCTCTGAAAAATTATTATTCACTATTCTTTGTTTATGTCTCAGAAAAATTATTCTTCACTATTCTTTGTTTATGTTTCAGAAAAATTATTCTTCACTATTCTTTGTTTATGTCTCAGAAAAATTATTCTTCACTATTCGTTGTTTATGTTTCAAAAAAATTATTTTTTACTATTCTTTGTTTATGTCTCTGAAAAATTATTATTCACTATTCTTTGTTTATGTCTCAGAAAAATTATTCTACACGATTCGTTATTTATGTTTCAGATAAATTATTTTTCACTATTCTTTGTTTATGTCTCAGTAAAATTATTCTTTACTATTCTTTGTTTATGTCTCAGAAAAATTATTCTTCACTATCTGTTGTTTATGCTTCAGAAAAATTATTTTTCACTATTCTTTGTTTATGTCTCAGAAAAATTATTCTTCACTATTCGTTGTTTATGTTTCGGAAAAATTATTCTTCACAATTCTTTGTTTATGTCTCAGAACAATTATTATTCACAATTCTTTGTTTATGTCTCAGAAAAATTATTCTTCACAATTCTTTGTTTATGTATCAGAAAAATTATTCTTCACAATTCTTTGTTTATGTCTCAGAAAAATTATTCTTCATTATTCTTTGTTTATGTCCTAGAAAAATTATTCTTCACAATTCTTTGTTTATGTCTCAGAACAATTATTCTTCACAATTCTTTGTTTATGTCTCAGAAAAATTATTCTTCACTATTCTTTGTTTATGTTTCAGAAAAATTATTCTTCACTATTCGTTGTTTATGTTTCAGAAAAATTATTCTTCACTATTCGTTGTTTATGTCTCAGAAAAATTATTCTTCACAATTCTTTGTTCATGTCTCAGAAAAATTATTCTTCACAATTCTTTGTTTATGTCTCAGAACAATTATTCTTCACAATTCTTTGTTTATGTTTCAGAAAAATTATTATTCACAATTCTTTGTTTATGTTTCAGAAAAATTATTCTTCACTATTCGTTGTTTATGTTTCTGAAAAATTATTCTTCACTATTCTTTGTTTATGTTTCAGAAAAATTATTCTTCACTATTCTTTGTTTATGTTTCAGAAAAATTATTCTTCACTATTCTTTGTTTATGTTTCAGAAAAATTATTCTTCACGATTCTTTGTTTATGTTTCAGTAAAATTATTCGTCACAACTCTTTGTTTATGTTTCAGAAAAATTATTCTTCACTATTCTTTTTTTATGTTTCAGAAAAATTATTCTTCACTATTCGTTGTTTATGTCTCAGAAAAATTATTCTTCACTATTCTTTGTTTATGTCTCAGAAAAATTATTCTTCACTATTCTTTGTTTATGTTTCAGAAAAATTATTTTTCACTATTCGTTGTTTATGTCTCAGAAAAATTATTCTTCACAATTCTTTGTTTATGTTTCAGAAAAATTATTCTTAACTATTCGTTGTTAATGTTTCAGAAAAATTATTCTTCACTATTCTTTGTTTATGTTTCAGAAAAATTATTATTCAGTATTCTTTGTTTATGTTTCAGAAAAATTATTCTTCACTATTCATTGTTTATGTTTTAGAAAAATTATTCTTCACAATTCTTTGTTTATATCTCAGAAAAATTATTATTCACTATTCGTTCTTTATGTTTCAAAAAAATTTTTCTTCACAATTTTTTGTTTATGTTTCAGCAAAATTATTCTTCACTATTCGTTGTTTATGTTTCAAAAAAATTATTTTTCACTATTCTTTGTTTATGTTTCAGAAAAGATATTCTTCACTATTCTTTGTTTATGTTTCAGAAAAATTATTCTTCACTATTCTTTGTTTATGTTTCAGAAAAATTATTCTTCACAATTCTTTGTTTATGTTTCAGAAAAATTATTCTTCACTATTCTTTGTTTATGTTGCAGAAAAATTATTTTTCACTATGGTTTGTTTATGTTTCAGAAAAATTATTCTTCACTATTCTTTGTTTATGTCTCAGAAAAATTATTCTTCACAATTCATTGTTTATGTTTCAGATAAATGATTTTTCACTATTCTTTGTTTATGTCTCAGAAAAATTATTCTTCACTATTCTTTGTTTATGTTTAAGAAAAATTATTCTTCCCTATGCTTTGTTTATGTCTCAGAAAAATTATTCTTCACTATTCGTTGTTTATGTTTCAGAAAAATTCTTCTTCACTATTGGTTGTTTATGTTTCAGAAAAATAATTCTTCACTATTCGTTGTTTATGTTTCAGAAAAGGTATACTTCACAATTCTTTGTTTATGTCTCAGAAAAATTATTCTTCACTATTCGTTGTTTATGTTTCAGAAAAATTATTATTCACTATCTGTTGTTTATGTTTCAGAAAAATTATTCTTCACTATTCGTTGTTTATGTCTCAGAAAAATTATTCTTCACTATTCGTTGTTTATGTTTCAGAAAAATTATTCTTCACTATTCGTTGTTTATGTCTCAGAAAAATTATTCTTCACTATTCGTTGTTTATGTCTCAAAAAATTATTCTTCACTATTCGTTGTTTATGTTTCAGAAAAATTATTCTTCATTATTCGTTGTTTATGTTTCAGAAAAATTATTCTTCACTATTCGTTGTTTATGTTTCAGAAAAATTATTCTTCACTATTCGTTGTTTATGTTTCAGAAAAATTATTCTTCACTATTCGTTGTTTATGTCTCAGAATAATTATTCTTCACTATTCGTTGTTTATGTTTCAGAAAAATTCTTCTTCACTATTCGTTGTTTATGTTTCAGAAAAATTATTCTTCACTATTCGTTGTTTATGTTTCAAAAAAATTATTTTTTACTATTCTTTGTTTATGTCTCTGAAAAATTATTATTCACTATTCTTTGTTTATGTCTCAGAAAAATTATTCTTCACTATTCTTTGTTTATGTTTCAGAAAAATTATTCTTCACAATTCTTTGTTTATGTTTCAGAAAAATTATTCTTCACAATTCTTTGTTTATGTTTCAGAAAAATTATTCTTCACTATTCGTGGTTTATGTTTCAGAAAAATTATTCTTCACAATTCTTTGTTTATGTTTCAGAAAAATTATTCTTCACTATTCTTTGTTTATGTTGCAGAAAAATTATTTTTCAGTATTCTTTGTTTATGTTTCAGAAAAATTATTCTTCACTATTCTTTGTTTATGTCTCAGAAAAATTATTCTTCACAATTCATTGTTTATGTTTCAGATAAATGATTTTTCACTATTCTTTGTTCATGTCTCAGAAAAATTATTATTCACTATTCTTTGTTTATGTTTCAGAAAAATTATTCTTCCCTATGCTTTGTTTATGTCTCAGAAAAATTATTCTTCACTATTCGTTGTTTATGTTTCAGAATAATTATTTTTCACTATTCTTTGTTTATGTCTCAGAAAATTATTCTTTACTATTCTTTGTTTATGTCTCAGAACCATTATTCTTCACTATTCTTTGTTTATGTCTCAGAAAAATTATTCTTCACTATTCTTTGTTTATGTTTCAGAAAAATTATTCTTCACTATTCTTTGTTTATGTCTCAGAAAAATTATTCTTCACTATTAGTTGTTTATGTTTCAAAAAAATTATTTTTTACTATTCTTTGTTTATGTCTCTGAAAAATTATTATTCACTATTCTTTGTTTATGTCTCAGAAAAATTATTCTTCACTATTCTTTGTTTATGTTTCAGAAAAATTATTCTTCACTATTCTTTGTTTATGTCTCAGAAAATTATTCTTCACTATTCTTTGTTTATGTTTCAAAAAAATTATTTTTTACTATTCTTTGTTTATGTCTCTGAAAAATTATTATTCACTATTCTTTGTTTATGTCTCAGAAAAATTATTCTACACGATTCGTTATTTATGTTTCAGATAAATTATTTTTCACTATTCTTTGTTTATGTCTCAGTAAAATTATTCTTTACTATTCTTTGTTTATGTCTCAGAAAAATTATTCTTCACTATCTGTTGTTTATGCTTCAGAAAAATTATTTTTCACTATTCTTTGTTTATGTCTCAGAAAAATTATTCTTCACTATTCGTTGTTTATGTTTCGGAAAAATTATTCTTCACAATTCTTTGTTTATGTCTCAGAACAATTATTATTCACAATTCTTTGTTTATGTCTTACAAAAATTATTCTTCACAATTCTTTGTTTATGTATCAGAAAAATTATTCTTCACAATTCTTTGTTTATGTCTCAGAAAAATTATTCTTCATTATTCTTTGTTTATGTCCTAGAAAAATTATTCTTCACAATTCTTTGTTTATGTCTCAGAACAATTATTCTTCACAATTCTTTGTTTATGTCTCAGAAAAATTATTCTTCACTATTCTTTGTTTATGTTTCAGAAAAATTATTCTTCACTATTCGTTGTTTATGTTTCAGAAAAATTATTCTTCACTATTCTTTGTTTATGTCCCAGAAAAATTATTCTTCACAATTCTTTGTTTATGTCTCAGAAAAATTATTATTCACAATTCTTTGTTTATGTCTCAGAACAATTATTCTTCACAATTCTTTGTTTATGTTTCAGAAAAATTATTATTCACAATTCTTTGTTTATGTTTCAGAAAAATTATTCTTCACTATTCGTTGTTTATGTTTCTGAAAAATTATTCTTCACTATTCTTTGTTTATGTTTCAGAAAAATTATTCTTCACTATTCTTGGTTTATGTTTCAGAAAAATTATTCTTCACTATTCTTTGTTTATGTTTCAGAAAAATTATTCTTCACTATTCGTTGTTTATGTCTCAGAAAAATTATTCTTCACTATTCTTTGTTTATGTCTCAGAAAAATTATTCTTCACTATTCTTTGTTTATGTTTCAGAAAAATTATTCTTCACTATTCGTTGTTTATGTTTCAGAAAAATTATTCTTCACAATTCTTTGTTTATGTTTCAGAAAAATTATTCTTAACTATTCGTTGTTAATGTTTCAGAAAAATTATTCTTCACTATTCTTTGTTTATGTTTCAGAAAAATTATTATTCAGGATTCTTTGTTTATGTTTCAGAAAAATTATTCTTCACTATTCTTTGTTTATGTGTTAGAAAAATTATTCTTCACAATTCTTTGTTTATGTCTCAGAAAAATTATTATTCACTATTCGTTGTTTATGTTTCAAAACAATTTTTCTTCACTATTCTTTGTTTATGTTTCAGCAAAATTATTCTTCACTATTCGTTGTTTATGTTTCAAAAAAATTATTTTTCACTATTCTTTGTTTATGTTTCAGAAAACATATTCTTCACTATTCTTTGTTTATGTTTCAGAAAAATTATTCTTCACTATTCTTTGTTTATGTTTCAGAAAAATTATTCTTCACAATTCTTTGTTTATGTTTCAGAAAAATTATTCTTCACTATTCGTGGTTTATGTTTCAGAAAAATGATTCTTCACAATTCATTGTTTATGTTTCAGATAAATTATTTTTCACTATTCTTTGTTTATGCCTCAGAAAAATTATTCTTCACTATTCTTTGTTCATGTTTAAGAAAAATTATTCTTCCCTATGCTTTGTTTATGTCTCAGAAAAATTATTCTTCACTATTCGTTGTTTATGTTTCAGAATAATTATTTTTCACTATTCTTTGTTTATGTCTCAGAAAAATTATTCTTTACTATTCTTTGTTTGTGTCTCAGAAAAATTATTCTTCACTATTCTTTGTTTATGTCTCAGAAAAAGTATTCTTCACTATTCTTTGTTTATGTTTCAGAAAAATTATTCTTCACTATTCTTTGTTTATGTCTCAGAAAAATTATTCTTCACTATTCGTTGTTTATGTTTCAAAAAAATTATTTTTTACTATTCTTTGTTTATGTCTCTGAAAAATTATTATTCACTATTCTTTGTTTATGTCTCAGAAAAATTATTCTTCACTATTCGTTGTTTATGTTACAGAAAAATTAGTTTTCACTATTCTTTGTTTATGTCTCAGTAAAATTATTCTTTACTATTCTTTGTTTATGTTTCAGAAAAATAATTCTTCACTATCTGTTGTTTATGCTTCAGAAAAATTATTTTTCACTATTATTTGTTTATGTCTCAGAAAAATTATTCTTCAGTATTCTTTGTTTATGTTTCAGAAAAATTATTCTTCACTATTCGTTGTTTATGTTTCAGAAAAATTATTCTTAACTATTCGTTGTTAATGTTTCAGAAAAATTATTCTTAACTATTCTTTGTTTATGTTTCAGAAAAGATATTCTTCACTATTCTTTGTTTATGTTTCAGAAAAATTATTCTTCACTATTCTTTGTTTATGTTTCAGAAAAATTATTCTTTACAATTCTTTGTTTATGTTTCAGAAAAATTATTCTTCACTATTCGTGGTTTATGTTTCAGAAAAATTATTCTTCACAATTCTTTGTTTATGTTTCAGAAAAATTATTCTTCACTATTCTTTGTGTATGTTTCAGAAAAATTATTCTTCACAATTCTTTGTTTATGTCTCAGAAAAATTATTCTTCACTATTCTTTGTTTATGTCTCAGAAAAATTATTCTTCACAATTCATTGTTTATGTTTCAGAAAAATTATTTTTCACTATTCTATGTTTATATCTCAGAAAAATTATTCTTCACTATTCTTTGTTTATGTTTCAGAAAAATTATTTTTCCGTATGCCTTGTTTATGTCTCAGAAAAATTATTCTTCACTATTCGTGGTTTATGTTTCAGAAAAATTATTCTTCACTATTTTTAGTTTATGTTTCAGAAAAGATATTCTTCACTATTCTTTGTTTATGTTTCAGAAAAATTATTCTTCACTATTCTTTGTTTATGTTTCAGAAAAATTATTCTTCACAATTCTTTGTTTATGTTTCAGAAAAATTATTCTTCACTATTCTTGTTTATGTTTCAGAAAAATTATTCTTCACAATTCTTTGTTTATGTTTCAGAAAAATTATTCTTCACTATTCTTTGTTTATGTTGCAGAAAAATTATTTTTCACTATTCTTTGTTTATGTTTCAGAAAAATTATTCTTCACTATTCTTTGTTTATGTCTCAGAAAAATTATTCTTCACAATTCATTGTTTATGTTTCAGATAAATTATTTTTCACTATTCTTTGTTTATGTCTCAGAAAAATTATTCTTCACTATTCTTTGTTTGTGTTTAAGAAAAATTATTCTTCCCTATGCTTTGTTTATGTCTCAGAAAAATTATTCTTCACTATTCGTTGTTTATGTTTCAGAATAATTATTTTTCACTATTCTTTGTTTATGTCTCAGAAAAATTATTCTTTACTATTCTTTGTTTATGTCTCAGAAAAATTATTCTTCACTATTCTTTGTTTATGTCTCAGAAAAATTATTCTTCACTATTCTTTGTTTATGTTTCAGAACAATTATTCTTCACTATTCTTTGTTTATGTCTCAGAAAAATTATTCTTCACTATTCGTTGTTTATGTTTCAAAAAAATTATTTTTTACTATTCTTTGTTTATGTCTCTGAAAAATTATTATTCACTATTCTTTGTTTATGTCTCAGAAAAATTATTCTTCACTATTCGTTGTTTATGTTACAGAAAATTTAGTTTTAACTATTCTTTGTTTATGTCTCAGTAAAATTATTCTTTACTATTCTTTGTTTATGTCTCAGAAAAATTATTCTTCATTTTTAGTTGTTTATGCTTCAGAAAAATTATTTTTCACTATTCTTTGTTTATGTCTCAGAAAAATTATTCTTCAGTATTCTTTGTTTATGTTTCAGAAAAATTATTCTTCACTATTCGTTGTTTATGTTTCAGAAAAATTATTCTTAACTATTCGTTGTTAATGTTTCAGAAAAATTATTCTAAACTATTCTTTGTTTATGTTTCAGGAAAGATATTCTTCACTATTCTTTGTTTATGTTTCAGAAAAATTATTCTTCACTATTCTTTGTTTATGTTTCAGAAAAATTATTCTTCACAATTCTTTGTTTATGTTTCAGAAAAATTATTCTTCACTATTCGTGGTTTATGTTTCAGAAAAATTATTCTTCACAATTCTTTGTTTATGTTTCAGAAAAATTATTCTTCACTATTCTTTGTTTATGTTTCAGAAAAATTATTCTTCACAATTCTTTGTTTATGTCTCAGAAAAATTATTCTTCACTATTCTTTGTTTATGTTTCAGAAAAATTATTCTTCACTATTCTTTGTTTATGTTGCAGAAAAATTATTTTTCACTATTCTTTGTTTATGTTTCAGAAAAATTATTCTTCACTATTCTTTGTTTATGTCTCAGAAAAATTATTCTTCACAATTCATTGTTTATGTTTCAGATAAATTATTTTTCACTATTCTTTGTTTATGTCTCAGAAAAATTATTCTTCATTATTCTTTGTTTATGTTTAAGAAAAATTATTCTTCCCTATGCTTTGTTTATGTCTCAGAAAAATTATTCTTCACTATTCGTTGTTTATGTTTCAGAATAATTATTTTTCACTATTCTTTGTTTATGTCTCAGAAAAATTATTCTTTACTATTCTTTGTTTATGTCTCAGAAAAATTATTCTTCACTATTCTTTGTTTCTGTCTCAGAAAAATAATTCTTTACTATTCTTTGTTTATGTTTCAGAAAAATTATTATTCACTATTCTTTGTTTATGTCTCAGAAAAATTATTCTTCACTATTCGTTGTTTATGTTTCAAAAAAATTATTTTTTACTATTCTTTGTTTATGTCTCTGAAAAATTATTATTCACTATTCTTTGTTTATGTCTCAGAAAAATTATTCTTCACTATTCGTTGTTTATGTTACAGAAAAATTAGTTTTCACTATTCTTTGTTTATGTCTCAGTAAAATTATTCTTTACTATTCTTTGTTTATGTCTCAGAAAAATTATTCTTCACTTTCTGTTGTTTATGCTTCAGAAAAATTATTTTTCACTATTCTTTGTTTATGTCTCAGAAAAATTATTCTTCAGTATTCTTTGTTTATGTTTCAGAAAAATTATTCTTCACTATTCGTTGTTTATGTTTCAGAAAAATTATTTTTAACTATTCGTTGTTAATGTTTCAGAAAAATTATTCTTAACTATTCTTTGTTTATGTTTCAGAAAAGATATTCTTCACTATTCTTTGTTTATGTTTCAGAAAAATTATTCTTCACTATTCTTTGTTTATGTTTCAGAAAAATTATTCTTCACAATTCTTTGTTTATGTTTCAGAAAAATTATTCTTCACTATTCGTGGTTTATGTTTCAGAAAAATTATTCTTCACAATTCTTTGTTTATGTTTCTAAAAAATTATTCTTAACTATTCGTTGTTAATGTTTCAGAAAAATTATTCTTCACTATTCTTTGTTTATGTTTCAGAAAAATTATTATTCAGTATTCTTTGTTTATGTTTCAGAAAAATTATTCTTCACAATTCATTGTTTATGTTTCAGAAAAATTATTTTTCACTATTCTTTGTTTATATCTCAGAAAAATTATTCTTCACTATTCTTTGTTTATGTTTAAGAAAAATTATTCTTCCCTATGCTTTGTTTATGTCTCAGAAAAATTATTCTTCACTATTCGTTGTTTATGTTTCAGAATAATTATTTTTCACTATTCTTTGTTTATGTCTCAGAAAAATTATTCTTTACTATTCTTTGTTTATGTCTCAGAAAAATTATTCTTCACTATTCTTTGTTTCTGTCTCAGAAAAATAATTCTTTACTATTCTTTGTTTATGTTTCAGAAAAATTATTATTCACTATTCTTTGTTTATGTCTCAGAAAAATTATTCTTCACTATTCGTTGTTTATGTTTCAAAAAAATTATTTTTTACTATTCTTTGTTTATGTCTCTGAAAAATTATTATTCACTATTCTTTGTTTATGTCTCAGAAAAATTATTCTTCACTATTCGTTGTTTATGTTACAGAAAAATTAGTTTTCACTATTCTTTGTTTATGTCTGAGTAAAATTATTCTTTACTATTCTTTGTTTATGTCTCAGAAAAATTATTCTTCACTTTCTGTTGTTTATGCTTCAGAAAAATTATTTTTCACTATTCTTTGTTTATGTCTCAGAAAAATTATTCTTCAGTATTCTTTGTTTATGTTTCAGAAAAATTATTCTTCACTATTCGTTGTTTATGTTTCAGAAAAATTATTTTTAACTATTCGTTGTTAATGTTTCAGAAAAATTATTCTTAACTATTCTTTGTTTATGTTTCAGAAAAGATATTCTTCACTATTCTTTGTTTATGTTTCAGAAAAATTATTCTTCACTATTCTTTGTTTATGTTTCAGAAAAATTATTCTTCACAATTCTTTGTTTATGTTTCAGAAAAATTATTCTTCACTATTCTTGTTTATGTTTCAGAAAAATTATTCTTCACAATTCTTTGTTTATGTTTCAGAAAAATTATTCTTCACTATTCTTTGTTTATGTTGCAGAAAAATTATTTTTCACTATTCTTTGTTTATGTTTCAGAAAAATTATTCTTCACTATTCTTTGTTTATGTCTCAGAAAAATTATTCTTCACAATTCATTGTTTATGTTTCAGATAAATTATTTTTCACTATTCTTTGTTTATGTGTCAGAAAAATTATTCTTCACTATTCTTTGTTTGTGTTTAAGAAAAATTATTCTTCCCTATGCTTTGTTTATGTCTCAGAAAAATTATTCTTCACTATTCGTTGTTTATGTTTCAGAATAATTATTTTTCACTATTCTTTGTTTATGTCTCAGAAAAATTATTCTTTACTATTCTTTGTTTATGTCTCAGAAAAATTATTCTTCACTATTCTTTGTTTATGTCTCAGAAAAATTATTCTTCACTATTCTTTGTTTATGTTTCAGAAAAATTATTCTTCACTATTCTTTGTTTATGTCTCAGAAAAATTATTCTTCACTATTCGTTGTTTATGTTTCAAAAAAATTATTTTTTACTATTCTTTGTTTATGTCTCTGAAAAATTATTATTCACTATTCTTTGTTTATGTCTCAGAAAAATTATTCTTCACTATTCGTTGTTTATGTTACAGAAAATTTAGTTTTAACTATTCTTTGTTTATGTCTCAGTAAAATTATTCTTTACTATTCTTTGTTTATGTCTCAGAAAAATTATTCTTCATTTTCAGTTGTTTATGCTTCAGAAAAATTATTTTTCACTATTCTTTGTTTATGTCTCAGAAAAATTATTCTTCAGTATTCTTTGTTTATGTTTCAGAAAAATTATTCTTCACTATTCGTTGTTTATGTTTCAGAAAAATTATTCTTAACTATTCGTTGTTAATGTTTCAGAAAAATTATTCTAAACTATTCTTTGTTTATGTTTCAGGAAAGATATTCTTCACTATTCTTTGTTTATGTTTCAGAAAAATTATTCTTCACTATTCTTTGTTTATGTTTCAGAAAAATTATTCTTCACAATTCTTTGTTTATGTTTCAGAAAAATTATTCTTCACTATTCGTGGTTTATGTTTCAGAAAAATTATTCTTCACAATTCTTTGTTTATGTTTCAGAAAAATTATTCTTCACTATTCTTTGTTTATGTTTCAGAAAAATTATTCTTCACAATTCTTTGTTTATGTCTCAGAAAAATTATTCTTCACTATTCTTTGTTTATGTTTCAGAAAAATTATTCTTCACTATTCTTTGTTTATGTTGCAGAAAAATTATTTTTCACTATTCTTTGTTTATGTTTCAGAAAAATTATTCTTCACTATTCTTTGTTTATGTCTCAGAAAAATTATTCTTCACAATTCATTGTTTATGTTTCAGATAAATTATTTTTCACTATTCTTTGTTTATGTCTCAGAAAAATTATTCTTCACTATTCTTTGTTTATGTTTAAGAAAAATTATTCTTCCCTATGCTTTGTTTATGTCTCAGAAAAATTATTCTTCACTATTCGTTGTTTATGTTTCAGAATAATTATTTTTCACTATTCTTTGTTTATGTCTCAGAAAAATTATTCTTTACTATTCTTTGTTTATGTCTCAGAAAAATTATTCTTCACTATTCTTTGTTTCTGTCTCAGAAAAATAATTCTTTACTATTCTTTGTTTATGTTTCAGAAAAATTATTATTCACTATTCTTTGTTTATGTCTCAGAAAAATTATTCTTCACTATTCGTTGTTTATGTTTCAAAAAAATTATTTTTTACTATTCTTTGTTTATGTCTCTGAAAAATTATTATTCACTATTCTTTGTTTATGTCTCAGAAAAATTATTCTTCACTATTCGTTGTTTATGTTACAGAAAAATTAGTTTTCACTATTCTTTGTTTATGTCTCAGTAAAATTATTCTTTACTATTCTTTGTTTATGTCTCAGAAAAATTATTCTTCACTTTCTGTTGTTTATGCTTCAGAAAAATTATTTTTCACTATTCTTTGTTTATGTCTCAGAAAAATTATTCTTCAGTATTCTTTGTTTATGTTTCAGAAAAATTATTCTTCACTATTCGTTGTTTATGTTTCAGAAAAATTATTTTTAACTATTCGTTGTTAATGTTTCAGAAAAATTATTCTTAACTATTCTTTGTTTATGTTTCAGAAAAGATATTCTTCACTATTCTTTGTTTATGTTTCAGAAAAATTATTCTTCACTATTCTTTGTTTATGTTTCAGAAAAATTATTCTTCACAATTCTTTGTTTATGTTTCAGAAAAATTATTCTTCACTATTCGTGGTTTATGTTTCAGAAAAATTATTCTTCACAATTCTTTGTTTATGTTTCTAAAAAATTATTCTTAACTATTCGTTGTTAATGTTTCAGAAAAATTATTCTTCACTATTCTTTGTTTATGTTTCAGAAACATTATTATTCAGTATTCTTTGTTTATGTTTCAGAAAAATTATTCTTCACAATTCATTGTTTATGTTTCAGAAAAATTATTTTTCACTATTCTTTGTTTATATCTCAGAAAAATTATTCTTCACTATTCTTTGTTTATGTTTAAGAAAAATTATTCTTCCCTATGCTTTGTTTATGTCTCAGAAAAATTATTCTTCACTATTCGTTGTTTATGTTTCAGAATAATTATTTTTCACTATTCTTTGTTTATGTCTCAGAAAAATTATTCTTTACTATTCTTTGTTTATGTCTCAGAAAAATTATTCTTCACTATTCTTTGTTTCTGTCTCAGAAAAATAATTCTTTACTATTCTTTGTTTATGTTTCAGAAAAATTATTATTCACTATTCTTTGTTTATGTCTCAGAAAAATTATTCTTCACTATTCGTTGTTTATGTTTCAAAAAAATTATTTTTTACTATTCTTTGTTTATGTCTCTGAAAAATTATTATTCACTATTCTTTGTTTATGTCTCAGAAAAATTATTCTTCACTATTCGTTGTTTATGTTACAGAAAAATTAGTTTTCACTATTCTTTGTTTATGTCTCAGTAAAATTATTCTTTACTATTCTTTGTTTATGTCTCAGAAAAATTATTCTTCACTTTCTGTTGTTTATGCTTCAGAAAAATTATTTTTCACTATTCTTTGTTTATGTCTCAGAAAAATTATTCTTCAGTATTCTTTGTTTATGTTTCAGAAAAATTATTCTTCACTATTCGTTGTTTATGTTTCAGAAAAATTATTTTTAACTATTCGTTGTTAATGTTTCAGAAAAATTATTCTTAACTATTCTTTGTTTATGTTTCAGAAAAGATATTCTTCACTATTCTTTGTTTATGTTTCAGAAAAATTATTCTTCACTATTCTTTGTTTATGTTTCAGAAAAATTATTCTTCACAATTCTTTGTTTATGTTTCAGAAAAATTATTCTTCACTATTCGTGGTTTATGTTTCAGAAAAATTATTCTTCACAATTCTTTGTTTATGTTTCTAAAAAATTATTCTTAACTATTCGTTGTTAATGTTTCAGAAAAATTATTCTTCACTATTCTTTGTTTATGTTTCAGAAAAATTATTATTCAGTATTCTTTGTTTATGTTTCAGAAAAATTATTCTTCACAATTCATTGTTTATGTTTCAGAAAAATTATTTTTCACTATTCTTTGTTTATATCTCAGAAAAATTATTCTTCACTATTCTTTGTTTATGTTTCAGAAAAATTATTCTTCCCTATGCTTTGTTTATGTCTCAGAAAAATTATTCTTCACTATTCGTTGTTTATGTTTCAGAAAAATTATTCTTCACTATTCTTTGTTTATGTCTCAGAAAAATTATTCTTCACTATTCTTTGTTTATGTCTCAGAAAAATTATTCTTTACTATTCTTTGTTTATGTTTCAGAAAAATATTCTTCACTATTCTTTGTTTATGTCTCGGAAAAATTATTCTTCACTATTCGTTGTTTATGTTTCAGAAAAATTATTTTTTACTATTCTTTGTTTATGTCTCTGAAAAATTATTATTCACTATTCTTTGTTTATGTCTCAGAAAAATTATTCTTCACTATTCGTTGTTTATGTTACAGAAAAATTAGTTTTCACTATTCTTTGTTTATGTCTCAGTAAAATTATTCTTTACTATTCTTTGTTTATGTCTCAGAAAAATTATTCTTGCCTTTCTGTTGTTTATGCTTCAGAAAAATTATTTTTCACTATTCTTTGTTTATGTCTCAGAAAAATTATTCTTCAGTATTCTTTGTTTATGTTTCAGAAAAATTATTCTTCACTATTCGTTGTTTATGTTTCAGAAAAATTATTTTTAACTATTCGTTGTTAATGTTTCAGAAAAATTATTCTTAACTATTCTTTGTTTATTTTTCAGAAAAGATATTCTTCACTATTCTTTGTTTATGTTTCAGAAAAATTATTCTTCACTATTCTTTGTTTATGTTTCAGAAAAATTATTCTTCACAATTCTTTGTTTATGTTTCAGAAAAATTATTCTTCACTATTCGTGGTTTATGTTTCAGAAAAATTATGCTTCACAATTCTTTGTTTATGTTTCTAAAAAATTATTCTTAACTATTCGTTGTTAATGTTTCAGAAAAATTATTCTTCACTATTCTTTGTTTATGTTTCAGAAAAATTATTATTCAGTATTCTTTGTTTATGTTTCAGAAAAATTATTCTTCACAATTCATTGTTTATGTTTCAGAAAAATTATTTTTCACTATTCTTTGTTTATATCTCAGAAAAATTATTCTTCACTATTCTTTGTTTATGTTTCAGAAAAATTATTCTTCCCTATGCTTTGTTTATGTCTCAGAAAAATTATTCTTCACTATTCGTTGTTTATGTTTCAGAAAAATTATTCTTCACTATTCTTTGTTTATGTCTCAGAAAAATTATTCTTTACTATTCTTTGTTTATGTCTCAGAAAAATTATTCTTCACTATTCTTTGTTTATGTCTCAGAAAAATTATTCTTTACTATTCTTTGTTTATGTTTCAGAAAAATATTCTTCACTATTCTTTGTTTATGTCTCGGAAAAATTATTCTTCACTATTCGTTGTTTATGTTTCAGAAAAATTATTTTTTACTATTCTTTGTTTATGTCTCTGAAAAATTATTATTCACTATTCTTTGTTTATGTCTCAGAAAAATTATTCTTCACTATTCGTTGTTTATGTTTCAGAAAAATTATTTTTCACTATTCTTTGTTTATGTCTCAGTAAAATTATTCTTTACTATTCTTTGTTTATGTCTCAGAAAAATTATTCTTCACTATCTGTAATTTATGCTTCAGAAAAATTATTTTTCACTATTCTTTGTTTATGTGTCAGAAAAATTATTCTTCACTATTCTTTGTTTATGTTTCAGAAAAATTATTCTTCACTATTCTTTGTTTATGTCTCAGAAAAATTATTCTTCACTATTCGTTGTTTATGTTTCAAAAAAATCATTTTTTACTATTCTTTGTTTATGTCTCAGAAAAATTATTCTTCACTATTCGTTGTTTATGTTTCAGAAAAATTATTCTTCACAATTCTTTGTTTATGTCTCAGTAAAATTATTCTTTACTATTCTTTGTTTATGTCTCAGAAAAATTATTCTTCACTATCTGTTGTTTATGCTTCAGAAAAATTATTTTTAACTATTCTTTGTTTATGTCTCAGAAAAATTATTCTTCACTATTCGTTGTTTATGTATCAGAAAAATTATTCTTCACAATTCTTTGTTTATGTCTCAGAAAAATTATTCTTCATTATTCTTTGTTTATGTCCTAGAAAAATTATTCTTCACAATTCTTTGTTTATGTCTCAGAACAATTATTCTTCACAATTCTTTGTTTATGTCTCAGCAAAATTAATCTTCACTATTCTTTGTTTATGTTTCAGAAAAATTATTCTTCACTATTCGTTGTTTATGTTTCAGAAAAATTATTCTTCACTATTCGTTGTTTATGTCTCAGAAAAATTAGTCTTCACAATTCTTTGTTTATGTCTCAGAAAAATTATTCTTCACAATTCTTTGTTTATGTCTCAGAACAATTATTCTTCACAATTCTTTGTTTATGTTTCAGAAAAATTATTATTCACAATTCTTTGTTTATGTTTCAGAAAAATTATTCTTCACTATTCGTTGTTTATGTTTCTGAAAAATTATTCTTCACTATTCTTTGTTTATGTTTCAGAAAAATTATTCTTCACTATTCTTTGTTTATGTTTCAGAAAAATTATTCTTCACTATCTTTGTTTATGTTTCAGAAAAATTATTCTTCACAATTCTTTGTTTATGTTTCAGTAAAATTATTCGTCACAACTCTTTGTTAATGTTTCAGAAA
The DNA here is from genome assembly GCA_963556195.1 of Sepiola atlantica. Lineage (NCBI taxonomy): Eukaryota > Metazoa > Mollusca > Cephalopoda > Sepiida > Sepiolidae > Sepiola > Sepiola atlantica. The sequence continues at coordinate 32,451,824 of OY744527.1, read as the reverse complement.
AATTATTCTTCACTATTCTTTTTTTATGTTTCAGAAAAATTATTCTTCACTATTCGTTGTTTATGTCTCAGAAAAATTATTCTTCACTATTCTTTGTTTATGTCTCAGAAAAATTATTCTTCACTATTCTTTGTTTACGTTTCAGAAAAATTATTCTTCACTATTCGTTGTTTATGTTTCAGAAAATTATTCTTCACAATTCTTTGTTTATGTTTCAGAAAAATTATTCTTAACTATTCGTTGTTAATGTTTCAGAAAAATTATTCTTCACTATTCTTTGTTTATGTTTCAGAAAAATTATTATTAAGTATTCTTTGTTTATGTTTCAGAAAAATTATTCTTCACTATTCTTTGTTTATGTTTTAGAAAAATTATTCTTCACAATTCTTTGTTTATGTCTAAGAAAAATTATTATTCACTATTCGTTGTTTATGTTTCAAAAAAATTTTTCTTCACAATTCTTTGTTTATGTTTCAGCAAAATTATTCTTCACTATTCGTTGTTTATGTTTCAAAAAAATGATTTTTCACTATTCTTTCTTTATGTTTCAGAAAAGATATTCTTCACTATTCTTTGTTTATGTTTCAGAAAAATTATTCTTCACTATTCTTTGTTTATGTTTCAGAAAAATTATTCTTCACAATTCTTTGTTTATGTTTCAGAAAAATTATTCTTCACTATTCGTGGTTTATTTTTCAGAAAAATTCTTCTTCACAATTCTTTGTTTATGTTTCAGAAAAATTATTCTTCACTATTCTTTGTTTATGTTTCAGAAAAATTATTCTTCACTATTCTTTGTTTATGTCTCAGAAAAATTATTCTTCACAATTCTTTGTTTATGTTTAAGAAAAATTATTCTTCCCTATGCTTTGTTTATGTCTCAGAAAAATTATTCTTCACTATTCGTTGTTTATGTTTCAGAATAATTATTTTTCACTATTCTTTGTTTATGTCTCAGAAAAATTATTCTTTACTATTCTTTGTTTATGTCTCAGAAAAATTATTCTTCACTATTCTTTGTTTATGTCTCAGAAAAATTATTCTTCACTATTCTTTGTTTATGTTTCAGAAAAATTCTTCTTCACTATTCTTTGTTTATGTCTCAGAAAAATTATTCTTCACTATTCGTTGATTATGTTTCAAAAAAATTATTCTTCACTATTCTTTGTTTATGTCTCTGAAAAATTATTATTCACTATTCTTTGTTTATGTCTCAGAAAAATTATTCTTCACTATTCTTTGTTTATGTTTCAGAAAAATTATTCTTCACTATTCTTTGTTTATGTCTCAGAAAAATTATTCTTCACTATTCGTTGTTTATGTTTCAAAAAAATAATTTTTTACTATTCTTTGTTTATGTCTCTGAAAAATTATTATTCACTATTCTTTGTTTATGTCTCAGAAAAATTATTCTTCACGATTCGTTATTTATGTTTCAGAAAAATTATTTTTCACTATTCTTTGTTTATGTCTCAGTAAAATTATTCTTTACTATTCTTTGTTTATGTCTCAGAAAAATTATTCTTCACTATCTGTTGTTTATGCTTCAGAAAAATTATTTTTCACTATTCTTTGTTTATGTCTCAGAAAAATTATTCTTCACTATTCGTTGTTTATGTTTCAGAAAAATTATTCTTAACAATTCTTTGTTTATGTCTCAGAACAATTATTATTCACAATTCTTTGTTTATGTCTCAGAAAAATTATTCTTCACAATTCTTTGTTTATGTATCAGAAAAATTAATCTTCACAATTCTTTGTTTATGTCTCAGAAAAATTATTCTTCATTATTCTTTGTTTATGTCCTAGAAAAATTATTCTTCACAATTCTTTGTTTATGTCTCAGAAAAATTATTCTTCACAATTCTTTGTTTATGTCTTAGAAAAATTATTCTTCACTATTCTTTGTTTATGTTTCAGAAAAATTATTCTTCACTATTCGTTGTTTATGTTTCAGAAAAATTATTCTTCACTATTCGTTGTTTATGTCTCAGAAAAATTATTCGTCACAATTCTTTGTTTATGTCTCAGAAAAATTATTCTTCACAATTCTTTGTTTATGTCTCAGAAAAATTATTCTTCACTATTCTTTGTTTATGTCTCAGAAAAATTATTCTTCACTATTATTTGTTTATGTTTCAGAAAAATTATTCTTTACTATTCTTGGTTTATGTTTCAGAAAAATTATTCTTCACTATTCTTTGTTTATGTTTCAGGAAAATTATTCTTCACAATTCTTTGTTTATGTTTCAGTAAAATTATTCGTCACAACTCTTTGTTAATGTTTCAGAAAAATTATTCTTCACTATTCTTTTTTATGTTTCAGAAAAATTATTCTTCACTATTCGTTGTTTATGTCTCAGAAAAATTATTCTTCACTATTCTTTGTTTATGTCTCAGAAAAATTATTCTTCACTATTCTTTGTTTATGTTTCAGAAAAATTATTCTTCACTATTCGGTGTTTATGTTTCAGAAAAATTATTCTTCACAATTCTTTGTTTATGTTTAAGAAAAATTATTCTTAACTATTCGTTGTTAATGTTTCAGAAAAATTATTCTTCACTATTCTTTGTTTATGTTTCAGAAAAATTATTATTCAGTATTCTTTGTTTATGTTTCAGAAAAATTATTCTTCACTATTCTTTGTTTATGTTTTAGAAAAATTATTCTTCACAATTCTTTGTTTATGTCTCAGAAAAATTATTATTTACTATTCGTTGTTTATCGTTCAAAAAATTTTTTTTTCACAATTCTTTGTTTATGTTTCAGCAAAATTATTCTTTACTATTCGTTGTTTATGTTTCAAAAAAATTATTTTTCACTATTCTTTGTTTATGTTTCAGAAAAGATATTCTTCACTATTCTTTGTTTATGTTTCAGAAAAATTATTCTTCACTATTCTTTGTTTATGTTTCAGAAAAATTATTCTTCACAATTCTTTGTTTATGTTTCAGAAAAATTATTCTTCACTATTCGTGGTTTATTTTTCAGAAAAATTATTCTTCACAATTCTTTGTTTATGTTTCAGAAAAATTATTATTCACTATTCTTTGTTTATGTTGCAGAAAAATTATTTTTCACTATTCTTTGTTTATGTTTCAGAAAAATTATTGTTCACTATTCTTTGTTTATGTCTCAGAAAAATTATTCTTCACTATTCTTTGTTTACGTTTAAGAAAAATTATTCTTCCCTATGCTTTGTTTATGTCTCAGAAAAATTATTCTTCACTATTCGTTGTTTATGTTTCAGAATAATTATTTTTCACTATTCTTTGTTTATGTCTCAGAAAAATTATTCTTTACTATTCTTTGTTTATGTCTCAGAAAAATTATTCTTCACTATTCTTTGTTTATGTCTAAGAAAAATTATTCTTCACTATTCTTTGTTTATGTTTCAGAAAAATTATTCTTCACTATGCTTTGTTTATGTCTCAGAAAAATTATTCTTCACTATTCGTTGTTTATGTTTCAAAAAAATTATTTTTTACTATTCTTTGTTTATGTCTCTGAAAAATTATTATTCACTATTCTTTGTTTATGTCTCAGAAAAATTATTCTTCACTATCTGTTGTTTATGCTTCAGAAAAATTATTTTTCACTATTCTTTGTTTATGTCTCAGAAAAATTATTCTTCACTATTCGTTGTTTATGTTTCAGAAAAATTATTCTTCACAATTCTTTGTTTATGTCTCAGAACAATTATTATTCACAATTCTTTGTTTATGTCTCAGAAAAATTATTATTCACAATTCTTTGTTTATGTATCAGAAAAATTAATCTTCACAATTCTTTGTTTATGTCTCAGAAAAATTATTCTTCATTATTCTTTGTTTATGTCCTAGAACAATTATTCTTCACAATTCTTTGTTTATGTCTCAGAACAATTATTCTTCACAATTCTTTGTTTATGTCTCAGAAAAATTATTCTTCACTATTCTTTGTTTATGTTTCAGCAAAATTATTCTTCACTATTCGTTGTTTATGTTTCAAAAAAATGATTTTTCACTATTCTTTGTTTATGTTTCAGAAAAGATATTCTTCACTATTCTTTGTTTATGTTTCAGAAAAATTATTCTTCACTATTCTTTGTTTATGTTTCAGAAAAATTATTCTTCACAATTCTTTGTTTATGTTTCAGAAAAATTATTCTTCACTATTCGTGGTTTATGTTTCAGAAAAATTCTTCTTCACAATTCTTTGTTTATGTTTCAGAAAAATTATTCTTCACTATTCTTTGTTTATGTTGCAGAACAATTATTTTTCACTATTCTTTGTTTATGTTTCAGAAAAATTATTCTTCACTATTCTTTGTTTATGTCTCAGAAAAATTATTCTTCACAATTCATTGTTTATGTTTCAGATAAATTATTTTTCACTATTCTTTGTTTATGTCTCAGAAAAGTTATTCTTCACTATTCTTTGTTCATGTTTAAGAAAAATTATTCTTCCCTATGCTTTGTTTATGTCTCAGAAAAATTATTCTTCACTATTCGTTGTTTATGTTTCAGAATAATTATTTTTCACTATTCTTTGTTTATGTCTCAGAAAAATTATTCTTTACTATTCTTTGTTTATGTCTCAGAAAAATTATTCTTCACTATTCTTTGTTTATGTCTCAGAAAAATTATTCTTCACTATTCTTTGTTTATGTTTCAGAAAAATTATTCTTCACTATTCTTTGTTTATGTCTCAGAAAAATTATTCTTCACTATTCGTTGATTATGTTTCAAAAAAATTATGCTTCACTATTCTTTGTTTATGTCTCTGAAAAATTATTATTCACTATTCTTTGTTTATGTCTCAGAAAAATTATTCTTCACTATTCTTTGTTTATGTTTCAGAAAAATTATTCTTCACTATTCTTTGTTTATGTCTCAGAAAAATTATTCTTCACTATTCGTTGTTTATGTTTCAAAAAAATTATTTTTTACTATTCTTTGTTTATGTCTCTTAAAAATTATTATTCACTATTCTTTGTTTATGTCTCAGAAAAATTATTCTTCACGATTCGTTATTTATGTTTCAGCAAAATTATTTTTCACTATTCTTTGTTCATGTCTCAGTAAAATTATTCTTTACTATTCTTTGTTTATGTCTCAGAAAAATTATTCTTCACTATCTGTTGTTTATGCTTCAGAAAAATTATTTTTCACTATTCTTTGTTTATGTCTCAGAAAAATTATTCTTCACTATTCGTTGTTTATGTTTCAGAAAAATTATTCTTCACAATTCTTTGTTTATGTCTCAGAACAATTGTTATACACAATTCTTTGTTTATGTCTCAGAAAAATTATTCTTCACAATTCTTTGTTTATGTATCAGAAAAATTAATCTTCACAATTCTTTGTTTATGTCTCAGAAAAATTATTCTTCATTATTTTTTGTTTATGTCCTAGAAAAATTATTCTTCACAATTCTTTGTTTATCTCTCAGCACAATTATTCTTCACAATTCTTTGTTTATGTCTCAGAAAAATTATTCTTCACTATTCTTTGTTTATGTTTCAGAAAAATTATTCTTCACTATTCGTTGTTTATGTTTCAGAAAAATTATTCTTCACTATTCGTTGTTTATGTCTCAGAAAAATTATTCTTCACAATTCTTTGTTTATGTCTCAGAAAAATTATTCTTCACAATTCTTTGTTTATGTCTCAGAACAATTATTCTTCACTATTCGTTGTTTATGTTTCAGAAAAATTATTCTTCACAATTCTTTGTTTATGTCTCAGAACAATTATTATTCACAATTCTTTGTTTATGTCTCAGAAAAATTATTCTTCACAATTCTTTGTTTATGTATCAGAAAAATTAATCTTCACAATTCTTTGTTTATGTCTCAGAAAAATTATTCTTCATTATACTTTGTTTATGTCCTAGAACAATTATTCTTCACAATTCTTTGTTTATGTCTCAGAACAATTATTCTTCACAATTCTTTGTTTATGTCTCAGAAAAATTATTCTTCACTATTCTTTGTTTATGTTTCAGCAAAATTATTCTTCACTATTCGTTGTTTATGTTTCAAAAAAATGATTTTTCACTATTCTTTGTTTATGTTTCAGAAAAGATATTCTTCACTATTCTTTGTTTATGTTTCAGAAAAATTATTCTTCACTATTCTTTGTTTAAGTTTCAGAAAAATTATTCTTCACAATTCTTTGTTTATGTTTCAGAAAAATTATTCTTCACTATTCGTGGTTTATGTTTCAGAAAAATTCTTCTTCACAATTCTTTGTTTATGTTTCAGAAAAATTATTCTTCACTATTCTTTGTTTATGTTGCAGAAAAATTATTTTTCACTATTCTTTGTTTATGTTTCAGAAAAATTATTCTTCACTATTCTTTGTTTATGTCTCAGAAAAATTATTCTTCACAATTCATTGTTTATGTTTCAGATAAATTATTTTTAACTATTCTTTGTTTATGTCTCAGAAAAGTTATTCTTCACTATTCTTTGTTCATGTTTAAGAAAAATTATTCTTCCCTATGCTTTGTTTATGTCTCAGAAAAATTATTCTTCACTATTCGTTGTTTATGTTTCAGAATAATTATTTTTCACTATTCTTTGTTTATGTCTCAGAAAAATTATTCTTTACTATTCTTTGTTTATGTCTCAGAAAAATTATTCTTCACTATTCTTTGTTTATGTCTCAGAAAAATTATTCTTCACTATTCTTTGTTTATGTTTCAGAAAAATTATTCTTCACTATTCTTTGTTTATGTCTCAGAAAAATTATTCTTCACTATTCGTTGATTATGTTTCAAAAAAATTATTCTTCACTATTCTTTGTTTATGTCTCTGAAAAATTATTATTCACTATTCTTTGTTTATGTCTCAGAAAAATTATTCTTCACTATTCTTTGTTTATGTCTCAGAAAAATTATTCTTCACGATTCGTTATTTATGTTTCAGAAAAATTATTTTTCCCTATTCTTTGTTTATGTCTCAGTAAAATTATTCTTTACTATTCTTTGTTTATGTCTCAGAAAAATTATTCTTCACTATCTGTTGTTTATGCTTCAGAAAAATTATTTTTCACTATTCTTTGTTTATGTCTCAGAAAAATTATTCTTCACTATTCGTTGTTTATGTTTCAGAAAAATTATTCTTCACAATTCTTTGTTTATGTCTCAGAACAATTATTATTCACAATTCTTTGTTTATGTCTCAGAAAAATAATTCTTCACAATTCTTTGTTTATGTATCAGAAAAATTAATCTTCACAATTCTTTGTTTATGTCTCAGAAAAATTATTCTTCATTATTCTTTGTTTATGTCCTAGAAAAATTATTCTTCACAATTCTTTGTTTATGTCTCAGCACAATTATTCTTCACAATTCTTTGTTTATGTCTCAGAAAAATTATTCTTCACTATTCTTTGTTTATGTTTCAGAAAATTTATTCTTCACTATTCGTTGTTTATGTTTCAGAAAAATTATTCTTCACTATTCGTTGTTTATGTCTCAGAAAAATTATTCTTCACAATTCTTTGTTTATGTCTCAGAAAAATTATTCTTCACAATTCTTTGTTTATGTCTCAGAACAATTATTCTTCACAATTCTTTGTTTATGTTTCAGAAAAATTATTATTCACAGTTCTTTGTTTATGTTTCAGAAAAATTATTCTTCACTATTCGTTGTTTATGTTTCTGAAAAATTATTCTTCACTATTCTTTGTTTATGTTTCAGAAAAATTATTCTTCACAATTCTTTGATTATGTTTCAGAAAAATTATTCTTCACTATTCTTTGTTTATGTTTCAGTAAAATTATTCTTCACAATCCTTTGTTTATGTTTCAGTAAAATTATTCGTCACAACTCTTTGTTTATGTTTCAGAAAAATTATTCTTCACTATTCTTTTTTTATATTTCAGAAAAATTATTCTTCACTATTCGTTGTTTATGTCCCAGAAAAATTATTCTTCACTATTCTTTGTTTATGTCTCAGAAAAATTATTCTTCACTATTATTTGTTTATGTTTCAGAAAAATTATTTTTCACTATTCGTTGTTTATCTTTCAGAAAAATTATTCTTCACAATTCTTTGTTTATGTTTCAGAAAAATTATTCTTAACTATTCGTTGTTAATGTTTCAGAAAAATTATTCTTCACTATTCTTTGTTTATGTTTCAGAAAAATTATTATTCAGTATCCTTTGTTTATGTTTCAGAAAAATTATTCTTCACTATTCTTTGTTTATGTTTTAGAAAAATTATTCTTCACAATTCTTTGTTTATATCTCAGAAAAATTATTATTCACTATTCGTTGTTTATGTTTCAAAAAAATTTTTCTTCACAATTCTTTGTTTATGTTTCAGCAAAATTATTCTTCACTATTCGTTGTTTATGTTTCCAAAAAAATTATTTTTCACCATTCTTTGTTTATGTTTCAGAAAAGATATTCTTCACTATTCTTTGTTTATGTTTCAGAAAAATTATTCTTCACTATTCTTTGTTTATGTTTCAGAAAAATTATTCTTCACAATTCTTTGTTTATGTTTCAGAAAAATTATTCTTCACTATTCGTGGTTTATGTTTCAGAAAAATTATTCTTCACAATTCTTTGTTTATGTTTCAGAAAAATTATTCTTCACTATTCTTTGTTTATGTTGCAGAAAAATTATTTTTCACTATTCTTTGTTTATGTTTCAGAAAAATTATTCTTCACTATTCTTTGTTTATGTCTCAGAAAAATTATTCTTCACAATTCATTGTTTATGTTTCAGATAAATGATTTTTGACTATTCTTTGTTTATGTCTCAGAAAAATTATTCTTCACTATTCTTTGTTTATTTTTCAGAAAAATTATTCTTCCCTATGCTTTGTTTATGTCTCAGAAAAATTATTCTTCACTATTCGTTGTTTATGTTTCAGAATAATTATTTTTCACTATTCTTTGTTTATGTCTCAGAAAAATTATTCTTTACTATTCTTTGTTTATGTCTCAGAACCATTATTCTTCACTATTCTTTGTTTATGTCTCAGAAAAATTATTCTTCACTATTCTTTGTTTATGTTTCAGAAAAATTATTCTTCACTATTCTTTGTTTATGTCTCAGAAAAATTATTCTTCACTATTCGTTGTTTATGTGTCAAAAAAATTATTTTTTACTATTCTTTGTTTATGTCTCTGAAAAATTATTATTCACTATTCTTTGTTTATGTCTCAGAAAAATTATTCTTCATTATTCTTTGTTTATGTTTCAGAAAAATTATTCTTCACTATTCTTTGTTTATGTCTCAGAAAAATTATTCTTCACTATTCGTTGTTTATGTTTCAAAAAAATTATTTTTTACTATTCTTTGTTTATGTCTCAGAAACATTATTCTTCACTATTCGTTGTTTATGTTTCAAAAAAATTATTTTTTACTATTCTTTGTTTATGTCTCTGAAAAATTATTATTCACTATTCTTTGTTTATGTCTCAGAAAAATTATTCTACACGATTCGTTATTTATGTTTCAAATAAATTATTTTTCACTATTCTTTGTTTATGTCTCAGTAAAATTATTCTTTACTATTCTTTGTTTATGTCTCAGAAAAATTATTCTTCACTATCTGTTGTTTATGCTTCAGAAAAATTATTTTTACTATTCTTTGTTTATGTCTCAGAAAAATTATTCTTCACTATTCGTTGTTTATGTTTCGGAAAAATTATTCTTCACAATTCTTTGTTTATGTCTCAGAACAATTATTATTCACAATTCTTTGTTTATGTCTCAGAAAAATTATTCTTCACAATTCTTTGTTTATGTATCAGAAAAATTATTCTTCACAATTCTTTGTTTATGTCTCAGAAAAATTATTCTTCATTATTCTTTGTTTATGTCCTAGAAAAATTATTCTTCACAATTCTTTGTTTATGTCTCAGAACAATTATTCTTCACAATTCTTTGTTTATGTCTCAGAAAAATTATTCTTCACTATTCTTTGTTTATGTTTCAGAAAAATTATTCTTCACTATTCGTTGTTTATGTTTCAGAAAAATTATTCTTCACTATTCGTTGTTTATGTCTCAGAAAAATTATTCTTCACAATTCTTTGTTTATGTCTCAGAAAAATTATTCTTCACAATTCTTTGTTTATGTCTCAGAACAATTATTCTTCACAATTCTTTGTTTATGTTTCAGAAAAATTATTATTCACAATTCTTTGTTTATGTTTCAGAAAAATTATTCTTCACTATTCGTTGTTTATGTTTCTGAAAAATTATTCTTCACTATTCTTGGTTTATGTTTCAGAAAAATTATTCTTCACTATTCTTTGTTTATGTTTCAGAAAAATTATTCTTCACTATTCTTTGTTTATGTTTCAGAAAAATTATACTTCACAATTCTTTGTTTATGTTTCAGTAAAATTATTCGTCACAACTCTTTGTTTATGTTTCAGAAAAATTATTCTTCACTATTCTTTTTTTATGTTTCAGAAAAATTATTCTTCACTATTCGTTGTTCATGTCTCAGAAAAATTATTCTTCACTATTCTTTGTTTATGTCTCAGAAAAATTATTATTCAGTATCCTTTGTTTATGTTTCAGAAAAATTATTCTTCACTATTCTTTGTTTATGTTTTAGAAAAATTATTCTTCACAATTCTTTGTTTATATCTCAGAAAAATTATTATTCACTATTCGTTGTTTATGTTTCAAAAAAATTTTTCTTCACAATTCTTTGTTTATGTTTCAGCAAAATTATTCTTCACTATTCGTTGTTTATGTTTCCAAAAAAATTATTTTTCACCATTCTTTGTTTATGTTTCAGAAAAGATATTCTTCACTATTCTTTGTTTATGTTTCAGAAAAATTATTCTTCACTATTCTTTGTTTATGTTTCAGAAAAATTATTCTTCACAATTCTTTGTTTATGTTTCAGAAAAATTATTCTTCACTATTCGTGGTTTATGTTTCAGAAAAATTATTCTTCACAATTCTTTGTTTATGTTTCAGAAAAATTATTCTTCACTATTCTTTGTTTATGTTGCAGAAAAATTATTTTTCACTATTCTTTGTTTATGTTTCAGAAAAATTATTCTTCACTATTCTTTGTTTATGTCTCAGAAAAATTATTCTTCACAATTCATTGTTTATGTTTCAGATAAATGATTTTTGACTATTCTTTGTTTATGTCTCAGAAAAATTATTCTTCACTATTCTTTGTTTATTTTTCAGAAAAATTATTCTTCCCTATGCTTTGTTTATGTCTCAGAAAAATTATTCTTCACTATTCGTTGTTTATGTTTCAGAATAATTATTTTTCACTATTCTTTGTTTATGTCTCAGAAAAATTATTCTTTACTATTCTTTGTTTATGTCTCAGAACCATTATTCTTCACTATTCTTTGTTTATGTCTCAGAAAAATTATTCTTCACTATTCTTTGTTTATGTTTCAGAAAAATTATTCTTCACTATTCTTTGTTTATGTCTCAGAAAAATTATTCTTCACTATTCGTTGTTTATGTGTCAAAAAAATTATTTTTTACTATTCTTTGTTTATGTCTCTGAAAAATTATTATTCACTATTCTTTGTTTATGTCTCAGAAAAATTATTCTTCATTATTCTTTGTTTATGTTTCAGAAAAATTATTCTTCACTATTCTTTGTTTATGTCTCAGAAAAATTATTCTTCACTATTCGTTGTTTATGTTTCAAAAAAATTATTTTTTACTATTCTTTGTTTATGTCTCAGAAACATTATTCTTCACTATTCGTTGTTTATGTTTCAAAAAAATTATTTTTTACTATTCTTTGTTTATGTCTCTGAAAAATTATTATTCACTATTCTTTGTTTATGTCTCAGAAAAATTATTCTACACGATTCGTTATTTATGTTTCAAATAAATTATTTTTCACTATTCTTTGTTTATGTCTCAGTAAAATTATTCTTTACTATTCTTTGTTTATGTCTCAGAAAAATTATTCTTCACTATCTGTTGTTTATGCTTCAGAAAAATTATTTTTACTATTCTTTGTTTATGTCTCAGAAAAATTATTCTTCACTATTCGTTGTTTATGTTTCGGAAAAATTATTCTTCACAATTCTTTGTTTATGTCTCAGAACAATTATTATTCACAATTCTTTGTTTATGTCTCAGAAAAATTATTCTTCACAATTCTTTGTTTATGTATCAGAAAAATTATTCTTCACAATTCTTTGTTTATGTCTCAGAAAAATTATTCTTCATTATTCTTTGTTTATGTCCTAGAAAAATTATTCTTCACAATTCTTTGTTTATGTCTCAGAACAATTATTCTTCACAATTCTTTGTTTATGTCTCAGAAAAATTATTCTTCACTATTCTTTGTTTATGTTTCAGAAAAATTATTCTTCACTATTCGTTGTTTATGTTTCAGAAAAATTATTCTTCACTATTCGTTGTTTATGTCTCAGAAAAATTATTCTTCACAATTCTTTGTTTATGTCTCAGAAAAATTATTCTTCACAATTCTTTGTTTATGTCTCAGAACAATTATTCTTCACAATTCTTTGTTTATGTTTCAGAAAAATTATTATTCACAATTCTTTGTTTATGTTTCAGAAAAATTATTCTTCACTATTCGTTGTTTATGTTTCTGAAAAATTATTCTTCACTATTCTTGGTTTATGTTTCAGAAAAATTATTCTTCACTATTCTTTGTTTATGTTTCAGAAAAATTATTCTTCACTATTCTTTGTTTATGTTTCAGAAAAATTATACTTCACAATTCTTTGTTTATGTTTCAGTAAAATTATTCGTCACAACTCTTTGTTTATGTTTCAGAAAAATTATTCTTCACTATTCTTTTTTTATGTTTCAGAAAAATTATTCTTCACTATTCGTTGTTCATGTCTCAGAAAAATTATTCTTCACTATTCTTTGTTTATGTCTCAGAAAAATTATTCTTCACTATTCTTTGTTTATGTTTCAGAAAAATTATTTTTCACTATTCGTTGTTTATGTTTCAGAAAAATTATTCTTCACAATTCTTTGTTTATGTTTCAGAAAAATTATTCTTAACTATTCGTTGTTAATGTTTCAGAAAAATTATTCTTCACTATTCTTTGTTTATGTTTCAGAAAAATTATTATTCAGTATTCTTTGTTTATGTTTCAGAAAAATTATTCTTCACTATTCATTGTTTATGTTTTAGAAAAATTATTCTTCACAATTCTTTGTTTATATCTCAGAAAAATTATTATTCACTATTCGTTCTTTATGTTTCAAAAAAATTTTTCTTCACAATTCTTTGTTTATGTTTCAGCAAAATTATTCTTCACTATTCGTTGTTTATGTTTCAAAAAAATTATTTTTCACTATTCTTTGTTTATGTTTCAGAAAAGATATTCTTCACTATTCTTTGTTTATGTTTCAGAAAAATTATTCTTCACTATTCTTTGTTTATGTTTCAGAAAAATTATTCTTCACAATTCTTTGTTTATGTTTCAGAAAAATTATTCTTCACTATTCGTGGTTTATGTTTCAGAAAAATTATTCTTCACAATTCTTTGTTTATGTTTCAGAAAAATTATTCTTCACTATTCTTTGTTTATGTTGCAGAAAAATAATTTTTCACTATGGTTTGTTTATGTTTCAGAAAAATTATTCTTCACTATTCTTTGTTTATGTCTCAGAAAAATTATTCTTCACAATTCATTGTTTATGTTTCAGATAAATGATTTTTCACTATTCTTTGTTTATGTCTCAGAAAAATTATTCTTCACTATTCTTTGTTTATGTTTAAGAAAAATTATTCTTCCCTATGCTTTGTTTATGTCTCAGAAAAATTATTCTTCACTATTCGTTGTTTATGTTTCAGAAAAATTCTTCTTCACTATTGGTTGTTTATGTTTCAGAAAAATAATTCTTCACTATTCGTTGTTTATGTTTCAGAAAAATTATACTTCACAATTCTTTGTTTATGTCTCAGAAAAATTATTCTTCACTATTCGTTGTTTATGTTTCAGAAAAATTATTATTCACTATCTGTTGTTTATGTTTCAGAAAAATTATTCTTCACTATTCGTTGTTTATGTCTCAGAAAAATTATTCTTCACTATTCGTTGTTTATGTTTCAGAAAAATTATTCTTCACTATTCGTTGTTTATGTCTCAGAAAAATTATTCTTCACTATTCGTTGTTTATGTCTCAAAAAATTATTCTTCACTATTCGTTGTTTATGTTTCAAAAAAATTATTTTTTACTATTCTTTGTTTATGTCTCTGAAAAATTATTATTCACTATTCTTTGTTTATGTCTCAGAAAAATTATTCTTCACTATTCGTTGTTTATGTCTCAAAAAATTATTCTTCACTATTCGTTGTTTATGTTTCAGAAAAATTATTCTTCATTATTCGTTGTTTATGTTTCAGAAAAATTATTCTTCACTATTCGTTGTTTATGTTTCAGAAAAATTATTCTTCACTATTCGTTGTTTATGTTTCAGAAAAATTATTCTTCACTATTCGTTGTTTATGTCTCAGAAAAATTATTCTTCACTATTCGTTGTTTATGTTTCAGAAAAATTCTTCTTCACTATTCGTTGTTTATGTTTCAGAAAAATTATTCTTCACTATTCTTTGTTTATGTTTCAGAACAATTATTCTTCACTATTCGTTGTTTATGTTTCAGAAAAATTATTCTTCACTATTCGTTGTTTATGTTTCAGCAAAATTATTTTTTACTATTCTTTGTTTATGTCTCTGAAAAATTATTATTCACTATTCTTTGTTTATGTCTCAGAAAAATTGTTCTTCACTATTCTTTGTTTATGTTTCAGAAAAATTATTCTTCACTATTCTTTGTTTATGTTTCAGAAAAATTATTCTTCACAATTCTTTGTTTATGTTTCAGAAAAATTATTCTTCACTATTCGTGGTTTATGTTTCAGAAAAATTATTCTTCACAATTCTTTGTTTATGTTTCAGAAAAATTATTCTTCACTATTCTTTGTTTATGTTGCAGAAAAATTATTTTTCACTATTCTTTGTTTATGTTTCAGAAAAATTATTCTTCACTATTCTTTGTTTATGTCTCAGAAAAATTATTCTTCACAAATCATTGTTTATGTTTCAGATAAATGATTTTTCACTATTCTTTGTTTATGTCTCAGAAAAATTATTCTTCACTATTCTTTGTTTATGTTTAAGAAAAATTATTCTTCCCTATGCTTTGTTTATGTCTCAGAAAAATTGTTCTTCACTATTCGTTGTTTATGTTTCAGAAAAATTCTTCTTCACTATTGGTTGTTTATGTTTCAGAAAAATAATTCTTCACTATTCGTTGTTTATGTTTCAGAAAAATTATACTTCACAATTCTTTGTTTATGTCTCAGAAAAAATATTCTTCACTATTCGTTGTTTATGTTTCAGAAAAATTATTATTCACTATCTGTTGTTTATGTTTCAGAAAAATTATTCTTCACTATTCGTTGTTTATGTCTCAGAAAAATTATTCTTCACTATTCGTTGTTTATGTTTCAGAAAAATTATTCTACACTATTCGTTGTTTATGTCTCAGAAAAATTATTCTTCACTATTCGTTGTTTATGTCTCAAAAAATTATTCTTCACTACTCCTTGTTTATGTTTCAGAAAAATTATTCTTCATTATTCGTTGTTTATGTTTCAGAAAAATTATTCTTCACTATTCGTTGTTTATGTTTCAGAAAAATTATTCTTCACTATTCGTTGTTTATGTTTCAGAAAAATTATTCTTCACTATTCGTTGTTTATGTCTCAGAAAAATTATTCTTCACTATTCGTTGTTTATGTTTCAGAAAAATTCTTCTTCACTATTCGTTGTTTATGTTTCAGAAAAATTATTCTTCACTATTCGTTGTTTATGTCTCAGAAAAATTATTCTTCACTATTCGTTGTTTATGTTTCAGAAAAATTATTCTTCACTATTCGTTGTTTATGTTTCAGCAAAATTATTCTTCACTATTCGTTGTTTATGTTTCAGAAAAATTATTCTTCACTATTCGTTGTTTATGTTTCAGAAAAATTATTCTTTACTATTCGTTGTTTATGTTTCAGAAAAATTATTCTTCACTATTCGTTGTTTATGTCTCAGAAAAATTCTTCTTCACTATTCTTTGTTTATGTTTCAGAACAATTATTCTTCACTATTCTTTGTTAATGTCTCAGAAAAATTATTCTTAACTATTCGTTGTTTATGTTCCAAAAAAATTATTTTTTACTATTCTTTGTTTATGTCTCTGAAAAATTATTATTCACTATTCTTTGTTTATGTCTCAGAAAAATTATTCTTCACTATTGTTTGTTTATGTTTCAGAAAAATTATACTTCACTATTCTTTGTTTATGTCTCAGAAAAATTATTCTTCACTATTCGTTGTTTATGTTTCAAAAAAATTATTTTTTATTATTCTTTGTTTATGTCTCTGAAAAATTATTATTCACTATTCTTTGTTTATGTCTCAGAAAAATTATTCTTCACGATTCGTTATTTATGTTTCAGAAAAATTATTTTTCACTATTCTTTGTTTATGTCTCAGTAAAACTATTCTTTACTATTCTTTGTTTATGTCTCAGAAAATTTATTCTTCACTATTCTTTGTTTATGTTGCAGAAAAATTATTTTCCACTATTCTTTGTTTATGTTTCAGAAAAATTATTCTTCACTATTCTTTGTTTATGTCTCAGAAAAATTATTCTTCACAATTCATTGTTTATGTTTCAGATAAATGATTTTTCACTATTCTTTGTTTATGTCTCAGAAAAATTATTCTTCACTATTCTTTGTTTATGTTTAAGAAAAATTATTCTTCCCTATGCTTTGTTTATGTCTCAGAAAAATTATTCTTCACTATTCGTTGTTTATGTTTCAGAAAAATTCTTCTTCACTATTGGTTGTTTATGTTTCAGAAAAATAATTCTTCACTATTCGTTGTTTATGTTTCAGAAAAATTATACTTCACAATTCTTTGTTTATGTCTCAGAAAAATTATTCTTCACTATTCGTTGTTTATGTTTCAGAAAAATTATTATTCACTATCTGTTGTTTATGTTTCAGAAAAATTATTCTTCACTATTCGTTGTTTATGTCTCAGAAAAATTATTCTTCACTATTCGTTGTTTATGTTTCAGAAAAATTATTCTACACTATTCGTTGTTTATGTCTCAGAAAAATTATTCTTCACTATTCGTTGTTTATGTCTCAAAAAATTATTCTTCACTATTCCTTGTTTATGTTTCAGAAAAATTATTCTTCATTATTCGTTGTTTATGTTTCAGAAAAATTATTCTTCACTATTCGTTGTTTATGTTTCAGAAAAATTATTCTTCACTATTCGTTGTTTATGTTTCAGAAAAATTATTCTTCACTATTCGTTGTTTATGTCTCAGAAAAATTATTCTTCACTATTCGTTGTTTATGTTTCAGAAAAATTCTTCTTCACTATTCGTTGTTTATGTTTCAGAAAAATTATTCTTCACTATTCGTTGTTTATGTCTCAGAAAAATTATTCTTCACTATTCGTTGTTTATGTTTCAGAAAAATTATTCTTCACTATTCGTTGTTTATGTTTCAGCAAAATTATTCTTCACTATTCGTTGTTTATGTTTCAGAAAAATTATTCTTCACTATTCGTTGTTTATGTTTCAGAAAAATTATTCTTTACTATTCGTTGTTTATGTTTCAGAAAAATTATTCTTCACTATTCGTTGTTTATGTCTCAGAAAAATTCTTCTTCACTATTCTTTGTTTATGTTTCAGAACAATTATTCTTCACTATTCTTTGTTAATGTCTCAGAAAAATTATTCTTCACTATTCGTTGTTTATGTTCCAAAAAAATTATTTTTTACTATTCTTTGTTTATGTCTCTGAAAAATTATTATTCACTATTCTTTGTTTATGTCTCAGAAAAATTATTCTTCACTATTCTTTGTTTATGTTTCAGAAAAATTATACTTCACTATTCTTTGTTTATGTCTCAGAAAAATTATTCTTCACTATTCGTTGTTTATGTTTCAAAAAAATTATTTTTTATTATTCTTTGTTTATGTCTCTGAAAAATTATTATTCACTATTCTTTGTTTATGTCTCAGAAAAATTATTCTTCACGATTCGTTATTTATGTTTCAGAAAAATTATATTTCACTATTCTTTGTTTATGTCTCAGTAAAATTATTCTTTACTATTCTTTGTTTATGTCTCAGAAAATTTATTCTTCACTATCTGTTGTTTATGCTTCAGAAAAATTATTTTTCACTATTCTTTGTTTATGTCTCAGAAAAATTATTCTTCACTATTCGTTGTTTATGTATCAGAAAAATTATTCTTCACAATTCTTTGTTTATGTCTCAGAAAAATTATTCAACATTATTCTTTGTTTATGTCCTAGAAAAATTATTCTTCACAATTCTTTGTTTATGTCTCAGAACAATTATTCTTCACAATTCTTTGTTTATGTCTCAATAAAATTATTCTTCACTATTCTTTGTTTATGTTTCAGAAAAATTATTCTTCACTATTCGTTGTTTATGTTTCAGAAAAATTATTCTTCACTATTCGTTGTTTATGTCTCAGAAAAATTATTCTTCACAATTCTTTGTTTATGTCTCAGAAAAATTATTCTTCACAATTCTTTGTTTATTTCTCAGAACAATTATTCTTCACAATTCTTTGTTTATGTTTCAGAAAAATTATTATTCACAATTCTTTGTTTATGTTTCAGAAAAATTATTCTTCACTATTCGTTGTTTATGTTTCTGAAAAATTATTCTTCACTATTCTTTGTTTATGTTTCAGAAAAATTATTCTTCACTATTCTTTGTTTATGTTTCAGAAAAATTATTCTTCACTATTCTTTGTTTATGTTTCAGAAAAATTATTCTTCACAATTCTTTGTTTATGTTTCAGTAAAATTATTCGTCACAACTCTTTGTTTATGTTTCAGAAAAATTATTCTTCACTATTCTTTTTTTATGTTTCAGAAAAATTATTCTTCACTATTCGTTGTTTATGTCTCAGAAAAATTATTCTTCACTATTCTTTGTTTATGTCTCAGAAAAATTATTCTTCACTATTCTTTGTTTATGTTTCAGAAAAATTATTTTTCACTATTCGTTGTTTATCTTTCAGAAAAATTATTCTTCACAATTCTTTGTTTATGTTTCAGAAAAATTATTCTTAACTATTCGTTGTTAATGTTTCAGAATAATTATTTTTCACTATTCTTTGTTTATGTCTCAGAAAAATAATTCTTTACTATTCTTTGTTTATGTCTCAGAACCATTATTCTTCACTATTCTTTGTTTATGTTTTAGAAAAATTATTCTTCACAATTCTTTGTTTATATCTCAGAAAAATTATTATTCACTATTCGTTGTTTATGTTTCAAAAAAATTTTTCTTCACAATTCTTTGTTTATGTTTCAGCAAAATTATTCTTCACTATTCGTTGTTTATGTTTCCAAAAAAATTATTTTTCACTATTCTTTGTTTATGTTTCAGAAAAGATATTCTTCACTATTCTTTGTTTATGTTTCAGAAAAATTATTCTTCACTATTCTTTGTTTATGTTTCAGAAAAATTATTCTTCACAATTCTTTGTTTATGTTTCAGAAAAATTATTCTTCACTATTCGTGGTTTATGTTTCAGAAAAATTATTCTTCACAATACTTTGTTTATGTTTCAGAAAAATTATTCTTACCTATTCTTTGTTTATGTTGCAGAAAAATTATTTTTCACTATTCTTTGTTTATGTTTCAGAAAAATTATTCTTCACTATTCTTTGTTTATGTCTCAGAAAAATTATTCTTCACAATTCATTGTTTATGTTTCAGATAAATGATTTTTCACTATTCTTTGTTTATGTCTCAGAAAAATTATTCTTCACTATTCTTTGTTTATGTTTCAGAAAAATTATTCTTCCCTATGCTTTGTTTATGTCTCAGAAAAATAATTCTTCACTATTCGTTGTTTATGTTTCAGAATAATTATTTTTCACTATTCTTTGTTTATGTCTCAGAAAAATTATTCTTTACTATTCTTTGTTTATGTCTCAGAACCATTATTCTTCACTATTCTTTGTTTATGTCTCAGAAAAATTATTCTTCACTATTCTTTGTTTATGTTTCAGAAAAATTATTCTTCACTATTCTTTGTTTATGTCTCAGAAAAATTATTCTTCACTATTAGTTGTTTATGTTTCAAAAAAATTATTTTTTACTATTCTTTGTTTATGTCTCTGAAAAATTATTATTCACTATTCTTTGTTTATGTCTCAGAAAAATTATTCTTCACTATTCTTTGTTTATGTTTCAGAAAAATTATTCTTCACTATTCTTTGTTTATGTCTCAGAAAAATTATTCTTCACTATTCTTTGTTTATGTTTCAAAAAAATTATTTTTTACTATTCTTTGTTTATGTCTCTGAAAAATTATTATTCACTATTCTTTGTTTATGTCTCAGAAAAATTATTCTACACGATTCGTTATTTATGTTTCAGATAAATTATTTTTCACTATTCTTTGTTTATGTCTCAGTAAAATTATTCTTTACTATTCTTTGTTTATGTCTCAGAAAAATTATTCTTCACTATCTGTTGTTTATGCTTCAGAAAAATTATTTTTCACTATTCTTTGTTTATGTCTCAGAAAAATTATTCTTCACTATTCGTTGTTTATGTTTCGGAAAAATTATTCTTCACAATTCTTTGTTTATGTCTCAGAACAATTATTATTCACAATTCTTTGTTTATGTCTCACAAAAATTATTCTTCACAATTCTTTGTTTATGTATCAGAAAAATTATTCTTCACAATTCTTTGTTTATGTCTCAGAAAAATTATTCTTCATTATTCTTTGTTTATGTCCTAGAAAAATTATTCTTCATAATTCTTTGTTTATGTCTCAGAACAATTATTCTTCACAATTCTTTGTTTATGTCTCAGAAAAATTATTCTTCACTATTCTTTGTTTATGTTTCAGCAAAATTATTCTTCACTATTCGTTGTTTATGTTTCAAAAAAATGATTTTTCACTATTCTTTGTTTATGTTTCAGAAAAGATATTCTTCACTATTCTTTGTTTATGTTTCAGAAAAATTATTCTTCACTATTCTTTGTTTATGTTTCAGAAAAATTATTCTTCACAATTCTTTGTTTATGTTTCAGAAAAATTATTCTTCACTATTCGTGGTTTATGTTTCAGAAAAATTCTTCTTCACAATTCTTTGTTTATGTTTCAGAAAAATTATTCTTCACTATTCTTTGTTTATGTTGCAGAAAAATTATTTTTCACTATTCTTTGTTTATGTTTCAGAAAAATTATTCTTCACTATTCTTTGTTTATGTCTCAGAAAAATTATTCTTCACAATTCATTGTTTATGTTTCAGATAAATTATTTTTCACTATTCTTTGTTTATGTCTCAGAAAAGTTATTCTTCACTATTCTTTGTTCATGTTTAAGAAAAATTATTCTTCCCTATGCTTTGTTTATGTCTCAGAAAAATTATTCTTCACTATTCGTTGTTTATGTTTCAGAATAATTATTTTTCACTATTCTTTGTTTATGTCTCAGAAAAATTATTCTTTACTATTCTTTGTTTATGTCTCAGAAAAATTATTCTTCACTATTCTTTGTTTATGTCTCAGAAAAATTATTCTTCACTATTCTTTGTTTATGTTTCAGAAAAATTATTCTTCACTATTCTTTGTTTATGTCTCAGAAAAATTATTCTTCACTATTCGTTGATTATGTTTCAAAAAAATTATTCTTCACTATTCGTTGTTTATGTCTCTGAAAAATTATTATTCACTATTCTTTGTTTATGTCTCAGAAAAATTATTCTTCACTATTCTTTGTTTATGTTTCAGAAAAATTATTCTTCACTATTCTTTGTTTATGTCTCAGAAAAATTATTCTTCACTATTCGTTGTTTATGTTTCCAAAAAATTTTTTTTTACTATTCTTTGTTTATGTCTCTGAAAAATTATTATTCACTATTCTTTGTTTATGTCTCAGAAAAATTATTCTTCACGATTCGTTATTTATGTTTCAGAAAAATTATTTTTCACTATTCTTTGTTTATGTCTCAGTAAAATTATTCTTTACTATTCTTTGTTTATGTCTCAGAAAAATTATTCTTCACTATCTGTTGTTTATGCTTCAGAAAAATTATTTTTCACTATTCTTTGTTTATGTCTCAGAAAAATTATTCTTCACTATTCGTTGTTTATGTTTCAGAAAAATTATTCTTCACAATTCTTTGTTTATGTCTCAGAACAATTATTATTCACAATTCTTTGTTTATGTCTCAGAAAAATTATTCTTCACTATTCTTTGTTTATGTATCAGAAAAATTAATCTTCACAATTCTTTGTTTATGTCTCAGAAAAATTATTCTTCATTATTCTTTGTTTATGTCCTAGAAAAATTATTCTTCACAATTCTTTGTTTATGTCTCAGCACAATTATTCTTCACAATTCTTTGTTTATGTCTCAGAAAAATTATTCTTCACTATTCTTTGTTTATGTTTCAGAAAAATTATTCTTCACTATTCGTTGTTTATGTTTCAGAAAAATTATTCTTCACTATTCGTTGTTTATGTCTCAGAAAAATTATTCGTCACAATTCTTTGTTTATGTCTCAGAAAAATTATCTTTCACAATTCTTTGTTTATGTCTCAGAACAATTATTCTTCACAATTCTTTGTTTATGTTTCAGAAAAATTATTATTCACAGTTCTTTGTTTATGTTTCAGAAAAATTATTCTTCACTATTCGTTGTTTATGTTTCTGAAAAATTATTCTTCACTATTCTTTGTTTATGTTTCAGAAAAATTATTCTTCACAATTCTTTGATTATGTTTCAGAAAAATTATTCTTCACTATTCTTTGTTTATGTTTCAGAAAAATTATTCTTCACAATTCTTTGTTTATGTTTCAGTAAAATTATTCGTCACAACTCTTTGTTTATGTTTCAGAAAAATTATTCTTCACTATTCTTTTTTTATGTTTCAGAAAAATTATTCTTCACTATTCGTTGTTTATGTCCCAGAAAAATTATTCTTCACTATTCTTTGTTTATGTCTCAGAAAAATTATTCTTCACTATTCTTTGTTTATGTTTCAGAAAAATTATTTTTCACTATTCGTTGTTTATCTTTCAGAAAAATTATTCTTCACAATTCTTTGTTTATGTTTCAGAAAAATTATTCTTAACTATTCGTTGTTAATGTTTCAGAAAAATTATTCTTCACTATTCTTTGTTTATGTTTCAGAAAAATTATTATTCAGTATTCTTTGTTTATGTTTCAGAAAAATTATTCTTCACTATTCTTTGTTTATGTTTTAGAAAAATTATTCTTCACAATTCTTTTTTTATATCTCAGAAAAATTATTATTCACTATTCGTTGTTTATGTTTCAAAAAAATTTTTCTTCACAATTCTTTGTTTATGTTTCAGCAAAATTATTCTTCACTATTCGTTGTTTATGTTTCCAAAAAAATTATTTTTCACCATTCTTTGTTTATGTTTCAGAAAAGATATTCTTCACTATTCTTTATTTATGTTTCAGAAAAATTATTCTTCACTATTCTTTGTTTATGTTTCAGAAAAATTATTCTTCACAATTCTTTGTTTATGTTTCAGAAAAATTATTCTTCACTATTCGTGGTTTATGTTTCAGAAAAATTATTCTTCACAATTCTTTGTTTATGTTTCAGAAAAATTATTCTTCACTATTTTTTGTTTATGTTGCAGAAAAATTATTTTTCACTATTCTTTGTTTATGTTTCAGAAAAATTATTCTTCACTATTCTTTGTTTATGTCTCAGAAAAATTATTCTTCACAATTCATTGTTTATGTTTCAGATAAATGATTTTTGACTATTCTTTGTTTATGTCTCAGAAAAATTATTCTTCACTATTCTTTGTTTATGTTTCAGAAAAATTATTCTTCCCTATGCTTTGTTTATGTCTCAGAAAAATTATTCTTCACTATTCGTTGTTTATGTTTCAGAATAATTATTTTTCACTATTCTTTGTTTATGTCTCAGAAAAATTATTCTTTACTATTCTTTGTTTATGTCTCAGAACCATTATTCTTCACTATTCTTTGTTTATGTCTCAGAAAAATTATTCTTCACTATTCTTTGTTTATGTTTCAGAAAAATTATTCTTCACTATTCTTTGTTTATGTCTCAGAAAAATTATTCTTCACTATTCGTTGTTTATGTTTCAAAAAAATTATTTTTTACTATTCTTTGTTTATGTCTCTGAAAAATTATTATTCACTATTCTTTGTTTATGTTTCAGAAAAATTATTCTTCACTATTCTTTGTTTATGTCTCTGAAAAATTATTATTCACTATTCTTTGTTTATGTCTCAGAAAAATTATTCTTCACTATTCTTTGTTTATGTTTCAGAAAAATTATTTTTCACTATTCTTTGTTTATGTCTCAGAAAAATTATTCTTCACTATTCGTTGTTTATGTTTCAAAAAAATTATTTTTTACTATTCTTTGTTTATGTCTCAGAAAAATTATTCTTCACTATTCGTTGTTTATGTTTCAAAAAAATTATTTTTTACTATTCTTTGTTTATGTCTCTGAAAAATTATTATTCACTATTCTTTGTTTATGTCTCAGAAAAATTATTCTACACGATTCGTTATTTATGTTTCAGATAAATTATTTTTCACTATTCTTTGTTTATGTCTCAGTAAAATTATTCTTTACTATTCTTTGTTTATGTCTCAGAAAAATTATTCTTCACTATCTGTTGTTTATGCTTCAGAAAAATTATTTTTCACTATTCTTTGTTTATGTCTCAGAAAAATTATTCTTCACTATTCGTTGTTTATGTTTCGGAAAAATTATTCTTCACAATACTTTGTTTATGTCTCAGAACAATTATTATTCACAATTCTTTGTTTATGTCTCAGAAAAATTATTCTTCACAATTCTTTGTTTATGTATCAGTAAAATTATTCTTCACAATTCTTTGTTTATGTCTCAGAAAAATTATTCTTCATTATTCTTTGTTTATGTCCTAGAAAAATTATTCTTCACAATTCTTTGTTTATGTCTCAGAACAATTATTCTTCACAATTCTTTGTTTATGTCTCAGAAAAATTATTCTTCACTATTCTTTGTTTATGTTTCAGAAAAATTATTCTTCACTATTCGTTGTTTATGTTTCAGAAAAATTATTCTTTACTATTCGTTGTTTATGTCTCAGAAAAATTATTCTTCACAATTCTTTGTTTATGTCTCAGAAAAATTATTCTTCACAATTCTTTGTTTATGTCTCAGAACAATTATTCTTCACAATTCTTTGTTTATGTTTCAGAAAAATTATTATTCACAATTCTTTGTTTATGTTTCAGAAAAATTATTCTTCACTATTCTTTGTTTATGTTTCAGAAAAATTATTTTTCACTATTCGTTGTTTATGTTTCAGAAAAATTATTCTTCACAATTCTTTGTTTATGTTTCAGAAAAATTATTCTTAACTATTCGTTGTTCATGTTTCAGAAAAATTATTCTTCACTATTCTTTGTTTATGTTTCAGAAAAATTATTATTCAGTATTTTTGTTTATGTTTCAGAAAAATTATTCTTCACTATTCATTGTTTATGTTTTAGAAAAATTATTCTTCACAATTCTTTGTTTATATCTCAGAAAAATTATTATTCACTATTCGTTCTTTATGTTTCAAAAAAATTTTTCTTCACAATTCTTTGTTTATGTTTCAGCAAAATTATTCTTCACTATTTGTTGTTTATGTTTCAAAAAAATTATTTTTCACTATTCTTTGTTTATGTTTCAGAAAAGATATTCTTCACTATTCTTTGTTTATGTTTCAGAAAAATTATTCTTCACTATTCTTTGTTTATGTTTCAGAAAAATTATTCTTCACAATTCTTTGTTTATGTTTCAGAAAAATTATTCTTCACTATTCGTGGTTTATGTTTCAGAAAAATTATTCTTCACAATTCTTTGTTTATGTTTCAGAAAAATTATTCTTCACTATTCTTTGTTTATGTTGCAGAAAAATTATTTTTCACTATGGTTTGTTTATGTTTCAGAAAAATTATTCTTCACTATTCTTTGTTTATGTCTCAGAAAAATTATTCTTCACAATTCATTGTTTATGTTTCAGATAAATGATTTTTCACTATTCTTTGTTTATGTCTCAGAAAAATTATTCTTCACTATGCTTTGTTTATGTTTAAGAAAAATTATTCTTCCCTATGCTTTGTTTATGTCTCAGAAAAATTATTCTTCACTATTCGTTGTTTATGTTTCAGAAAAATTCTTCTTCACTATTGGTTGTTTATGTTTCAGAAAAATAATTCTTCACTATTCGTTGTTTATGTTTCAGAAAAATTATACTTCACAATTCTTTGTTTATGTCTCAGAAAAATTATTCTTCACTATTCGTTGTTTATGTTTCAGAAAAA
This sequence comes from Sepiola atlantica, assembly GCA_963556195.1. Classification (NCBI taxonomy): domain Eukaryota; kingdom Metazoa; phylum Mollusca; class Cephalopoda; order Sepiida; family Sepiolidae; genus Sepiola; species Sepiola atlantica. Next base: position 32,425,409 of record OY744527.1, on the reverse strand, counting down.
TTATTATTCACTATCTGTTGTTTATGTTTCAGAAAAATTATTCTTCACTATTCGTTGTTTATGTCTCAGAAAAATTATTCTTCACTATTCGTTGTTTATGTTTCAGAAAAATTATTCTTCACTATTCGTTGTTTATGTCTCAGAAAAATTATTCTTCACTATTCGTTGTTTATGTCTCAAAAAATTATTCTTCACTATTCGTTGTGTATGTTTCAGAAAAATTATTCTTCATTATTCGTTGTTTATGTTTCAGAAAAATTATTCTTCACTATTCGTTGTTTATGTTTCAGAAAAATTATTCTTCACTATTCGTTGTTTATGTTTCAGAAAAATTATTCTTCACTATTCGTTGTTTATGTCTCAGAAAAATTATTCTTCACTATTCGTTGTTTATGTTTCAGAAAAATTCTTCTTCACTATTCGTTGTTTATGTTTCAGAAAAATTATTCTTCACTATTCGTTGTTTATGTCTCAGAAAAATTATTCTTCACTATTCGTTGTTTATGTTTCAGAAAAATTATTCTTCACTATTCGTTGTTTATGTTTCAGCAAAATTATTCTTCACTATTCGTTGTTTATGTTTCAGAAAAATTATTCTTCACTATTCGTTGTTTATGTTTCAGAAAAATTATTCTTTACTCTTCGTTGTTTATGTTTCAGAAAAATCATTCTTCACTATTCGTTGTTTATGTCTCAGAAAAATTATTCTTCACTATTCTTTGTTTATGTTTCAGAACAATTATTCTTCACTATTCTTTGTTAATGTCTCAGAAAAATTATTCTTCACTATTCGTTGTTTATGTTTCGGAAAAATTATTTTTTACTATTCTTTGTTTATGTCTCTGAAAAATTATTATTCACTATTCTTTGTTTATGTCTCAGAAAAATTATTCTTCATTATTCTTTGTTTATGTTTCAGAAAAATTATTCTTCACTATTCTTTGTTTATGTTTCAGAAAAATTATTCTTCACAATTCTTTGTTTATGTTTCAGAAAAATTATTCTTCACTATTCGTGGTTTATGTTTCAGAAAAATTATTCTTCACAATTCTTTGTTTATGTTTCAGAAAAATTATTCTTCACTATTCTTTGTTTATGTTGCAGAAAAATTATTTTTCACTATTCTTTGTTTATGTTTCAGAAAAATTATTCTTCACTATTCGTTGTTTATGTCTCAAAAAATTATTCTTCACTATTCGTTGTTTATGTTTCAGAAAAATTATTCTTCATTATTCGTTGTTTATGTTTCAGATAAATTATTCTTCACTATTCGTTGTTTATGTTTCAGAAAAATTATTCTTCACTATTCGTTGTTTATGTTTCAGAAAAATTATTCTTCACTATTCGTTGTTTATGTCTCAGAAAAATTATTCTTCACTATTCGTTGTTTATGTTTCAGAAAAATTCTTCTTCACTATTCGTTGTTTATGTTTCAGAAAAAATATTCTTCACTATTCGTTGTTTATGTCTCAGAAAAATTATTCTTCACTATTCGTTGTTTATGTTTCAGAAAAATTATTCTTCACTATTCGTTGTTTATGTTTCAGCAAAATTATTCTTCACTATTCGTTGTTTATGTTTCAGAAAAATTATTCTTCACTATTCGTTGTTTATGTTTCAGAAAAATTATTCTTTACTATTCGTTGTTTATGTTTCAGAAAAATCATTCTTCACTATTCGTTGTTTATGTCTCAGAAAAATTATTCTTCACTATTCTTTGTTTATGTTTCAGAACAATTATTCTTCACTATTCTTTGTTAATGTCTCAGAAAAATTATTCTTCACTATTCGTTGTTTATGTTTCAAAAAAATTATTTTTTACTATTCTTTGTTTATGTCTCTGAAAAATTATTATTCACTATTCTTTGTTTATGTCTCAGAAAAATTGTTCTTCACTATTCTTTGTTTATGTTTCAGAAAAATTATTCTTCACTATTCTTTGTTTATGTTTCAGAAAAATTATTCTTCACAATTCTTTTGTTTATGTTTCAGAAAAATTATTCTTCACTATTCGTGGTTTATGTTTCAGAAAAATTATTCTTCACAATTCTTTGTTTATGTTTCAGAAAAATTATTCTTCACTATTCTTTGTTTATGTTGCAGAAAAATTATTTTTCACTATTCTTTGTTTATGTTTCAGAAAAATTATTCTTCACTATTCTTTGTTTATGTCTCAGAAAAATTATTCTTCACAATTCATTGTTTATGTTTCAGATAAATGATTTTTCACTATTCTTTGTTTATGTCTCAGAAAAATTATTCTTCACTATTCTTTGTTTATGTTTAAGAAAAATTATTCTTCCCTATGCTTTGTTTATGTCTCAGAAAAATTATTCTTCACTATTCGTTGTTTATGTTTCAGAAAAATTCTTTTTCACTATTGGTTGTTTATGTTTCAGAAAAATAATTCTTCACTATTCGTTGTTTATGTTTCAGAAAAATTATACTTCACAATTCTTTGTTTATGTCTCAGAAAAATTATTCTTCACTATTCGTTGTTTATGTTTCAGAAAAATTATTATTCACTATCTGTTGTTTAGGTTTCAGAAAAATTATTCTTCACTATTCGTTGTTTATGTCTCAGAAAAATTATTCTTCACTATTCGTTGTTTATGTTTCAGAAAAATTATTCTTCACTATTCGTTGTTTATGTCTCAGAAAAATTATTCTTCACTATTCGTTGTTTATGTCTCAAAAATTTATTCTTCACTATTCGTTGTTTATGTTTCAGAAAAATTATTCTTCATTATTCGTTGTTTATGTTTCAGAAAAATTATTCTTCACTATTCGTTGTTTATGTTTCAGAAAAATTATTCTTCACTATTCGTTGTTTATGTTTCAGAAAAATTATTCTTCACTATTCGTTGTTTATGTCTCAGAAAAATTATTCTTCACTATTCGTTGTTTATGTTTCAGAAAAATTCTTCTTCACTATTCGTTGTTTATGTCTCAGAAAAATTATTCTTCACTATTCGTTGTTTATGTTTCAGAAAAATTATTCTTCACTATTCGTTGTTTATGTTTCAGCAAAATTATTCTTCACTATTCGTTGTTTATGTTTCAGAAAAATTATTCTTCACTATTCGTTGTTTATGTTCCAAAAAAATTATTTTTTACTATTCTTTGTTTATGTCTCTGAAAAATTATTATTCACTATTCTTTGTTTATGTCTCAGAAAAATTATTCTTCACTATTCTTTGTTTATGTTTCAGAAAAATTATTATTCACTATCTGTTGTTTAGGTTTCAGAAAAATTATTCTTCACTATTCGTTGTTTATGTCTCAGAAAAATTATTCTTCACTATTCGTTGTTTATGTTTCAGAAAAATTATTCTTCACTATTCGTTGTTTATGTCTCAGAAAAATTATTCTTCACTATTCGTTGTTTATGTCTCAAAAATTTATTCTTCACTATTCGTTGTTTATGTTTCAGAAAAATTATTCTTCATTATTCGTTGTTTATGTTTCAGAAAAATTATTCTTCACTATTCGTTGTTTATGTTTCAGAAAAATTATTCTTCACTATTCGTTGTTTATGTTTCAGAAAAATTATTCTTCACTATTCGTTGTTTATGTCTCAGAAAAATTATTCTTCACTATTCGTTGTTTATGTTTCAGAAAAATTCTTCTTCACTATTCGTTGTTTATGTTTCAGAAAAATTATTCTTCACTATTCGTTGTTTATGTCTCAGAAAAATTATTCTTCACTATTCGTTGTTTATGTTTCAGAAAAATTATTCTTCACTATTCGTTGTTTATGTTTCAGCAAAATTATTCTTCACTATTCGTTGTTTATGTTTCAGAAAAATTATTCTTCACTATTCGTTGTTTATGTTCCAAAAAAATTATTTTTTACTATTCTTTGTTTATGTCTCTGAAAAATTATTATTCACTATTCTTTGTTTATGTCTCAGAAAAATTATTCTTCACTATTCTTTGTTTATGTTTCAGAAAAATTATACTTCACTATTCTTTGTTTATGTCTCAGAAAAATTATTCTTCACTATTCGTTGTTTATGTTTCAAAAAAATTATTTTTTATTATTCTTTGTTTATGTCTCTGAAAAATTATTATTCACTATTCTTTGTTTATGTCTCAGAAAAATTATTCTTCACGATTCGTTATTTATGTTTCAGAAAAATTATTTTTCACTATTCTTTGTTTATGTCTCAGTAAAATTATTCTTTACTATTCTTTGTTTATGTCTCAGAAAAATTATTCTTCACTATCTGTTGTTTATGCTTCAGAAAAATTATTTTTCACTATTCTTTGTTTATGTCTCAGAAAAATTATTCTTCACTATTCGTTGTTTATGTTTCAGAAAAATTATTCTTCACAATTCTTTGTTTATGTCTCAGAACAATTATTATTCACAATTCTTTGTTTATGTCTCAGAAAAATTATTCTTCACAATTCTTTGTTTATGTATCAGAAAAATTATTCTTCACAATTCTTTGTTTATGTCTCAGAAAAATTATTCAACATTATTCTTTGTTTATGTCCTAGAAAAATTATTCTTCACAATTCTTTGTTTATGTCTCAGAACAATTATTCTTCACAATTCTTTGTTTATGTCTCAATAAAATTATTCTTCACTATTCTTTGTTTATGTTTCAGAAAAATTATTCTTCACTATTCGTTGTTTATGTTTCAGAAAAATTATTCTTCACTATTCGTTGTTTATGTCTCAGAAAAATTATTCTTCACAATTCTTTGTTTATGTCTCAGAAAAATTATTCTTCACAATTCTTTGTTTATGTCTCAGAACAATTATTCTTCACAATTCTTTGTTTATGTTTCAGAAAAATTGTTATTCACAATTCTTTGTTTATGTTTCAGAAAAATTATTCTTCACTATTCGTTGTTTATGTTTCTGAAAAATTATTCTTCACTATTCTTTGTTTATGTTTCAGAAAAATTATTCTTCACTATTCTTTGTTTATGTTTCAGAAAAATTATTCTTCACTATTCTTTGTTTATGTTTCAGAAAAATTATTCTTCACAATTCTTTGTTTATGTTTCGAGTAAAATTATTCGTCACAACTCTTTGTTTATGTTTCAGAAAAATTATTCTTCACTATTCTTTTTTTATGTTTCAGAAAAATTATTCTTCACTATTCGTTGTTTATGTCTCAGAAAAATTATTCTTCACTATTCTTTGTTTATGTCTCAGAAAAATTATTCTTCACTATTCTTTGTTTATGTTTCAGAACAATTATTTTTCACTATTCGTTGTTTATCTTTCAGAAAAATTATTCTTCACAATTCTTTGTTTATGTTTCAGAAAAATTATTCTTAACTATTCGTTGTTAATGTTTCAGAATAATTATTTTTCACTATTCTTTGTTTATGTCTCAGAAAAATAATTCTTTACTATTCTTTGTTTATGTCTCAGAACCATTATTCTTCACTATTCTTTGTTTATGTTTTAGAAAAATTATTCTTCACAATTCTTTGTTTATATCTCAGAAAAATTATTATTCACTATTCGTTGTTTATGTTTCAAAAAAATTTTTCTTCACAATTCTTTGTTTATGTTTCAGCAAAATTATTCTTCACTATTCGTTGTTTATGTTTCCAAAAAAATTATTTTTCACTATTCTTTGTTTATGTTTCAGAAAAGATATTCTTCACTATTCTTTGTTTATGTTTCAGAAAAATTATTCTTCACTATTCTTTGTTTATGTTTCAGAAAAATTATTCTTCACAATTCTTTGTTTATGTTTCAGAAAAATTATTCTTCACTATTCGTGGTTTATGTTTCAGAAAAATTATTCTTCACAATTCTTTGTTTATGTTTCAGAAAAATTATTCTTCACTATTCTTTGTTTATGTTGCAGAAAAATTATTTTTCACTATTCTTTGTTTATGTTTCAGAAAAATTATTCTTCACTATTCTTTGTTTATGTCTCAGAAAAATTATTCTTCACAATTCATTGTTTATGTTTCAGATACATGATTTTTCACTATTCTTTGTTTATGTCTCAGAAAAATTATTCTTCACTATTCTTTGTTTATGTTTCAGAAAAATTATTCTTCCCTATGCTTTGTTTATGTCTCAGAAAAATTATTCTTCACTATTCGTTGTTTATGTTTCAGAATAATTATTTTTCACTATTCTTTGTTTATGTCTCAGAAATATTATTCTTTACTATTCTTTGTTTATGTCTCAGAACCATTATTCTTCACTATTCTTTGTTTATGTCTCAGAAAAATTATTTTTCACTATTCTTTGTTTATGTTTCAGAAAAATTATTCTTCACTATTCTTTGTTTATGTCTCAGAAAAATTATTCTTCACTATTAGTTGTTTATGTTTCAAAAAAATTATTTTTTACTATTCTTTGTTTATGTCTCTGAAAAATTATTATTCACTATTCTTTGTTTATGTCTCAGAAAAATTATTCTTCACTATTCTTTGTTTATGTTTCAGAAAAATTATTCTTCACTATTCTTTGTTTATGTCTCAGAAAAATTATTCTTCACTATTCTTTGTTTATGTTTCAAAAAAATTATTTTTTACTATTCTTTGTTTATGTCTCTGAAAAATTATTATTCACTATTCTTTGTTTATGTCTCAGAAAAATTATTCTACACGATTCGTTATTTATGTTTCAGATAAATTATTTTTCACTATTCTTTGTTTATGTCTCAGTAAAATTATTCTTTACTATTCTTTGTTTATGTCTCAGAAAAATTATTCTTCACTATCTGTTGTTTATGCTTCAGAAAAATTATTTTTCACTATTCTTTGTTTATGTCTCAGAAAAATTATTCTTCACTATTCGTTGTTTATGTTTCGGAAAAATTATTCTTCACAATTCTTTGTTTCTGTCTCAGAACAATTATTATTCACAATTCTTTGTTTATGTCTCACAAAAATTATTCTTCACAATTCTTTGTTTATGTATCAGAAAAATTATTCTTCACAATTCTTTGTTTATGTCTCAGAAAAATTATTCTTCATTATTCTTTGTTTATGTCCTAGAAAAATTATTCTTCACAATTCTTTGTTTATGTCTCAGAACAATTATTCTTCACAATTCTTTGTTTATGTCTCAGAAAAATTATTCTTCACTATTCTTTGTTTATGTTTCAGAAAAATTCTTCTTCACTATTCGTTGTTTATGTTTCAGAAAAATTATTCTTCACTATTCTTTGTTTATGTCTCAGAAAAATTATTCATCACAATTCTTTGTTTATGTCTCAGAAAAATTATTATTCACAATTCTTTGTTTATGTCTCAGAACAATTATTCTTCACAATTCTTTGTTTATGTTTCAGAAAAATTATTATTCACAATTCTTTGTTTATGTTTCAGAAAAATTATTCTTCACTATTCGTTGTTTATGTTTCTGAAAAATTATTCTTCACTATTCTTTGTTTATGTTTCAGAAAAATTATTCTTCACTATTCTTGGTTTATGTTTCAGAAAAATTATTCTTCACTATTCTTTGTTTATGTTTCAGAAAAATTATTCTTCACAATTCTTTGTTTATGTTTCAGTAAAATTATTCGTCACAACTCTTTGTTTATGTTTCAGAAAAATTATTCTTCACTATTCTTTTTTTATGTTTCAGAAAAATTATTCTTCACTATTCGTTGTTTATGTCTCAGAAAAATTATTCTTCACTATTCTTTGTTTATGTCTCAGAAAAATTATTCTTCACTATTCTTTGTTTATGTTTCAGAAAAATTATTCTTCACTATTCGTTGTTTATGTTTCAGAAAAATTATTCTTCACAATTCTTTGTTTATGTTTCAGAAAAATTATTCTTAACTATTCGTTGTTAATGTTTCAGAAAAATTATTCTTCACTATTCTTTGTTTATGTTTCAGAAAAATTATTATTCAGTATTCTTTGTTTATGTTTCAGAAAAATTATTCTTCACTATTCTTTGTTTATGTGTTAGAAAAATTATTCTTCACAATTCTTTGTTTATGTCTCAGAAAAATTATTATTCACTATTCGTTGTTTATGTTTCAAAACAATTTTTCTTCACTATTCTTTGTTTATGTTTCAGCAAAATTATTCTTCACTATTCGTTGTTTATGTTTCAAAAAATTATTTTTCACTATTCTTTGTTTATGTTTCAGAAAAGATATTCTTCACTATTCTTTGTTTATGTTTCAGAAAAATTATTCTTCACTATTCTTTGTTTATGTTTCAGAAAAATTATTCTTCACAATTCTTTGTTTATGTTTCAGAAAAATTATTCTTCACTATTCGTGGTTTATGTTTCAGAAAAATTATTCTTCACAATTCTTTGTTTATGTTTCAGAAAAATTATTCTTCACTATTCTTTGTTTATGTTGCAGAAAAATTATTTTTCACTATTCTTTGTTTATGTTTCAGAAAAATTATTCTTCACTATTCTTTGTTTATGTCTCAGAAAAATGATTCTTCACAATTCATTGTTTATGTTTCAGATAAATTATTTTTCACTATTCTTTGTTTATGCCTCAGAAAAATTATTCTTCACTATTCTTTGTTCATGTTTAAGAAAAATTATTCTTCCCTATGCTTTGTTTATGTCTCAGAAAAATTATTCTTCACTATTCGTTGTTTATGTTTCAGAATAATTATTTTTCACTATTCTTTGTTTATGTCTCAGAAAAATTATTCTTTACTATTCTTTGTTTATGTCTCAGAAAAATTATTCTTCACTATTCTTTGTTTATGTCTCAGAAAAATTATTCTTCACTATTCTTTGTTTATGTTTCAGAAAAATTATTCTTCACTATTCTTTGTTTATGTCTCAGAAAAATTATTCTTCACTATTCGTTGTTTATGTTTCAAAAAAATTATTTTTTACTATTCTTTGTTTATGTCTCTGAAAAATTATTATTCACTATTCTTTGTTTATGTCTCAGAAAAATTATTCTTCACTATTCGTTGTTTATGTTACAGAAAAATTAGTTTTCAGTATTCTTTGTTTATGTCTCAGTAAAATTATTCTTTACTATTCTTTGTTTATGTTTCAGAAAAATAATTCTTCACTATCTGTTGTTTATGCTTCAGAAAAATTATTTTTCACTATTATTTGTTTATGTCTCAGAAAAATTATTCTTCAGTATTCTTTGTTTATGTTTCAGAAAAATTATTCTTCACTATTCGTTGTTTATGTTTCAGAAAAATTATTCTTAACTATTCGTTGTTAATGTTTCAGAAAAATTATTCTTAACTATTCTTTGTTTATGTTTCAGAAAAGATATTCTTCACTATTCTTTGTTTATGTTTCAGAAAAATTATTCTTCACTATTCTTTGTTTATGTTTCAGAAAAATTATTCTTCACAATTCTTTGTTTATGTTTCAGAAAAATTATTCTTCACTATTCGTGGTTTATGTTTCAGAAAAATTATTCTTCACAATTCTTTGTTTATGTTTCAGAAAAATTATTCTTCACTATTCTTTGTTTATGTTTCAGAAAAATTATTCTTCACAATTCTTTGTTTATGTCTCAGAAAAATTATTCTTCACTATTCTTTGTTTATGTCTCAGAAAAATTATTCTTCACAATTCATTGTTTATGTTTCAGAAAAATTATTTTTCACTATTCTTTGTTTATATCTCAGAAAAATTATTCTTCACTATTCTTTGTTTATGTTTCAGAAAAATTATTCTTCCCTATGCCTTGTTTATGTCTCAGAAAAATTATTCTTCACTATTCGTTGTTTATGTTTCAGAAAAATTATTCTTCACTATTTTTAGTTTATGTTTCAGAAAAGATATTCTTCACTATTCTTTGTTTATGTTTCAGAAAAATTATTCTTCACTATTCTTTGTTTATGTTTCAGAAAAATTATTCTTCACAATTCTTTGTTTATGTTTCAGAAAAATTATTCTTCACTATTCCTGTTTATGTTTCAGAAAAATTATTCTTCACAATTCTTTGTTTATGTTTCAGAAAAATTATTCTTCACTATTCTTTGTTTATGTTGCAGAAAAATTATTTTTCACTATTCTTTGTTTATGTTTCAGAAAAATTATTCTTCACTATTCTTTGTTTATGTCTCAGAAAAATTATTCTTCACAATTCATTGTTTATGTTTCAGATAAATTATTTTTCACTATTCTTTGTTTATGTCTCAGAAAAATTATTCTTCACTATTCTTTGTTTGTGTTTAAGAAAAATTATTCTTCCCTATGCTTTGTTTATGTCTCAGAAAAATTATTCTTCACTATTCTTTGTTTATGTTTCAGAATAATTATTTTTCACTATTCTTTGTTTATGTCTCAGAAAAATTATTCTTTACTATTCTTTGTTTATGTCTCAGAAAAATTATTCTTCACTATTCTTTGTTTATGTCTCAGAAAAATTATTCTTCACTATTCTTTGTTTATGTTTCAGAAAAATTATTCTTCACTATTCTTTGTTTATGTCTCAGAAAAATTATTCTTCACTATTCGTTGTTTATGTTTCAAAAAAATTATTTTTTACTATTCTTTGTTTATGTCTCTGAAAAATTATTATTCACTATTCTTTGTTTATGTCTCAGAAAAATTATTCTTCACTATTCGTTGTTTATGTTACAGAAAATTTAGTTTTCACTATTCTTTGTTTATGTCTCAGTAAAATTATTCTTTACTATTCTTTGTTTATGTCTCAGAAAAATTATTCTTCACTTTCAGTTGTTTATGCTTCAGAAAAATTATTTTTCACTATTCTTTGTTTATGTCTCAGAAAAATTATTCTTCAGTATTCTTTGTTTATGTTTCAGAAAAATTATTCTTCACTATTCGTTGTTTATGTTTCAGAAAAATTATTCTTAACTATTCGTTGTTAATGTTTCAGAAAAATTATTCTTAACTATTCTTTGTTTATGTTTCAGGAAAGATATTCTTCACTATTCTTTGTTTATGTTTCAGAAAAATTATTCTTCACTATTCTTTGTTTATGTTTCAGAAAAATTATTCTTCACAATTCTTTGTTTATGTTTCAGAAAAATTATTCTTCACTATTCGTGGTTTATGTTTCAGAAAAATTATTCTTCACAATTCTTTGTTTATGTTTCAGAAAAATTATTCTTGACTATTCTTTGTTTATGTTTCAGAAAAATTATTCTTCACAATTCTTTGTTTATGTCTCAGAAAAATTATTCTTCACTATTCTTTGTTTATGTCTCAGAAAAATTATTCTTCACAATTCATTGTTTATGTTTCAGATAAATTATTTTTCACTATTCTTTGTTTATGCCTCAGAAAAATTATTCTTCACTATTCTTTGTTCATGTTTAAGAAAAATTATTCTTCCCTATGCTTTGTTTATGTCTCAGAAAAATTATTCTTCACTATTCGTTGTTTATGTTTCAGAATAATTATTTTTCACTATTCTTTGTTTATGTCTCAGAAAAATTATTCTTTACTATTCTTTGTTTATGTCTCAGAAAAATTATTCTTCACTATTCTTTGTTTATGTCTCAGAAAAATTATTCTTCACTATTCTTTGTTTATGTTTCAGAAAAATTATTCTTCACTATTCTTTGTTTATGTCTCAGAAAAATTATTCTTCACTATTCGTTGTTTATGTTTCAAAAAAATTTTTTTTTACTATTCTTTGTTTATGTCTCTGAAAAATTATTATTCACTATTCTTTGTTTATGTCTCAGAAAAATTATTCTTCACTATTCGTTGTTTATGTTACAGAAAAATTAGTTTTCAGTATTCTTTGTTTATGTCTCAGTAAAATTATTCTTTACTATTCTTTGTTTATGTTTCAGAAAAATAATTCTTCACTATCTGTTGTTTATGCTTCAGAAAAATTATTTTTCACTATTATTTGTTTATGTCTCAGAAAAATTATTCTTCAGTATTCTTTGTTTATGTTTCAGAAAAATTATTCTTCACTATTCGTTGTTTATGTTTCAGAAAAATTATTCTTAACTATTCGTTGTTAATGTTTCAGAAAAATTATTCTTAACTATTCTTTGTTTATGTTTCAGAAAAGATATTCTTCACTATTCTTTGTTTATGTTTCAGAAAAATTATTCTTCACTATTCTTTGTTTATGTTTCAGAAAAATTATTCTTCACAATTCTTTGTTTATGTTTCAGAAAAATTATTCTTCACTATTCGTGGTTTATGTTTCAGAAAAATTATTCTTCACAATTCTTTGTTTATGTTTCAGAAAAATTATTCTTCACTATTCTTTGTTTATGTTTCAGAAAAATTATTCTTCACAATTCTTTGTTTATGTCTCAGAAAAATTATTCTTCACTATTCTTTGTTTATGTCTCAGAAAAATTATTCTTCACAATTCATTGTTTATGTTTCAGAAAAATTATTTTTCACTATTCTTTGTTTATATCTCAGAAAAATTATTCTTCACTATTCTTTGTTTATGTTTCAGAAAAATTATTCTTCCCTATGCCTTGTTTATGTCTCAGAAAAATTATTCTTCACTATTCGTTGTTTATGTTTCAGAAAAATTATTCTTCACTATTTTTAGTTTATGTTTCAGAAAAGATATTCTTCACTATTCTTTGTTTATGTTTCAGAAAAATTATTCTTCACTATTCTTTGTTTATGTTTCAGAAAAATTATTCTTCACAATTCTTTGTTTATGTTTCAGAAAAATTATTCTTCACTATTCCTGTTTATGTTTCAGAAAAATTATTCTTCACAATTCTTTGTTTATGTTTCAGAAAAATTATTCTTCACTATTCTTTGTTTATGTTGCAGAAAAATTATTTTTCACTATTCTTTGTTTATGTTTCAGAAAAATTATTCTTCACTATTCTTTGTTTATGTCTCAGAAAAATTATTCTTCACAATTCATTGTTTATGTTTCAGATAAATTATTTTTCACTATTCTTTGTTTATGTCTCAGAAAAATTATTCTTCACTATTCTTTGTTTGTGTTTAAGAAAAATTATTCTTCCCTATGCTTTGTTTATGTCTCAGAAAAATTATTCTTCACTATTCTTTGTTTATGTTTCAGAATAATTATTTTTCACTATTCTTTGTTTATGTCTCAGAAAAATTATTCTTTACTATTCTTTGTTTATGTCTCAGAAAAATTATTCTTCACTATTCTTTGTTTATGTCTCAGAAAAATTATTCTTCACTATTCTTTGTTTATGTTTCAGAAAAATTATTCTTCACTATTCTTTGTTTATGTCTCAGAAAAATTATTCTTCACTATTCGTTGTTTATGTTTCAAAAAAATTATTTTTTACTATTCTTTGTTTATGTCTCTGAAAAATTATTATTCACTATTCTTTGTTTATGTCTCAGAAAAATTATTCTTCACTATTCGTTGTTTATGTTACAGAAAATTTAGTTTTCACTATTCTTTGTTTATGTCTCAGTAAAATTATTCTTTACTATTCTTTGTTTATGTCTCAGAAAAATTATTCTTCACTTTCAGTTGTTTATGCTTCAGAAAAATTATTTTTCACTATTCTTTGTTTATGTCTCAGAAAAATTATTCTTCAGTATTCTTTGTTTATGTTTCAGAAAAATTATTCTTCACTATTCGTTGTTTATGTTTCAGAAAAATTATTCTTAACTATTCGTTGTTAATGTTTCAGAAAAATTATTCTTAACTATTCTTTGTTTATGTTTCAGGAAAGATATTCTTCACTATTCTTTGTTTATGTTTCAGAAAAATTATTCTTCACTATTCTTTGTTTATGTTTCAGAAAAATTATTCTTCACAATTCTTTGTTTATGTTTCAGAAAAATTATTCTTCACTATTCGTGGTTTATGTTTCAGAAAAATTATTCTTCACAATTCTTTGTTTATGTTTCAGAAAAATTATTCTTGACTATTCTTTGTTTATGTTTCAGAAAAATTATTCTTCACAATTCTTTGTTTATGTCTCAGAAAAATTATTCTTCACTATTCTTTGTTTATGTCTCAGAAAAATTATTCTTCACAATTCATTGTTTATGTTTCAGAAAAATTATTTTTCACTATTCTTTGTTTATATCTCAGAAAAATTATTCTTCACTATTCTTTGTTTATGTTTCAGAAAAATTATTCTTCCCTATGCTTTGTTTATGTCTCAGAAAAATTATTCTTCACTATTTGTTGTTTATGTTTCAGAAAAATTATTCTTCACTATTCTTTGTTTATGTTTCAGAAAAATTATTCTTCACTATTCTTTGTTTATGTTGCAGAAAAATTATTTTTCACTATTCTTTGTTTATGTTTCAGAAAAATTATTCTTCACTATTCTTTGTTTATGTCTCAGAAAAATTATTCTTCACAATTCATTATTTATGTTTCAGATAAATTATTTTTCACTATTCTTTGTTTATGTCTCAGAAAAATTATTCTTCACTATTCTTTGTTTATGTGTCAGAAAAATTATTCTTCCCTATGCTTTGTTTATGTCTCAGAAAAATTATTCTTCACTATTCGTTGTTTATGTTTCAGAATAATTATTTTTCACTATTCTTTGTTTATGTCTCAGAAAAATTATTCTTTACTATTCTTTGTTTATGTCTCAGAAAAATTATTCTTCACTATTCTTTGTTTCTGTCTCAGAAAAATAATTCTTCACTATTCTTTGTTTATGTTTCAGAAAAATTATTATTCACTATTCTTTGTTTATGTCTCAGAAAAATTATTCTTCACTATTCGTTGTTTATGTTTCAAAAAAATTATTTTTTACTATTCTTTGTTTATGTCTCTGAAAAATTATTATTCACTATTCTTTGTTTATGTCTCAGAAAAATTATTCTTCACTATTCGTTGTTTATGTTACAGAAAAATTAGTTTTCACTATTCTTTGTTTATGTCTCAGTAAAATTATTCTTTACTATTCTTTGTTTATGTCTCAGAAAAATTATTCTTCACTTTCTGTTGTTTATGCTTCAGAAAAATTATTTTTCACTATTCTTTGTTTATGTCTCAGAAAAATTATTCTTCAGTATTCTTTGTTTATGTTTCAGAAAAATTATTCTTCACTATTCGTTGTTTATGTTTCAGAAAAATTATTCTTCACAATTCTTTGTTTATGTTTCAGAAAAATTATTCTTCACTATTCTTTGTTTATGTTTCAGAAAAATTATTCTTCACAATTCTTTGTTTATGTCTCAGAAAAATTATTCTTCACTATTCTTTGTTTATGTCTCAGAAAAATTATTCTTCACAATTCATTGTTTATGTTTCAGAAAAATTATTTTTCACTATTCTTTGTTTATATCTCAGAAAAATTATTCTTCACTATTCTTTGTTTATGTTTCAGAAAAATTATTCTTCCCTATGCTTTGTTTATGTCTCAGAAAAATTATTCTTCACTATTCGTTGTTTATGTTTCAGAAAAATTATTCTTCACTATTCTTTGTTTATGTCTCAGAAAAATTATTCTTTACTATTCTTTGTTTATGTCTCAGAAAAATTATTCTTCACTATTCTTTGTTTATGTCTCAGAAAAATTATTCTTTACTATTCTTTGTTTATGTTTCAGAAAAATATTCTTCACTATTCTTTGTTTATGTCTCGGAAAAATTATTCTTCACTATTCGTTGTTTATGTTTCAGAAAAATTATTTTTTACTATTCTTTGTTTATGTCTCTGAAAAATTATTATTCACTATTCTTTGTTTATGTCTCAGTAAAATTATTCTTCACTATTCGTTGTTTATGTTTCAGAAAAATTATTTTTCACTATTCTTTGTTTATGTCTCAGTAAAATTATTCTTTACTATTCTTTGTTTATGTCTCAGAAAAATTATTCTTCACTATCTGTTGTTTATGCTTCAGAAAAATTATTTTTCACTATTCTTTGTTTATGTCTCAGAAAAATTATTCTTCACTATTCTTTGTTTATGTTTCAGAAAAATTATTCTTCACTATTCTTTGTTTATGTCTCAGAAAAATTATTCTTCACTATTCGTTGTTTATGTTTCAAAAAAATTATTTTTTACTATTCTTTGTTTATGTCTCAGAAAAATTATTCTTCACTATTCGTTGTTTATGTTTCAGAAAAATTATTCTTCACAATTCTTTGTTTATGTCTCAGTAAAATTATTCTTTACTATTCTTTGTTTATATCTCAGAAAAATTATTCTTCACTATCTGTTGTTTATGCTTCAGAAAAATTATTTTTCACTATTCTTTGTTTATGTCTCAGAAAAATTATTCTTCACTATTCGTTGTTTATGTTTCAGAAAAATTATTCTTCACTATTCTTTGTTTATGTCTCAGAAAAATTATTCTTCACAATTCATTGTTTATGTTTCAGATAAATTATTTTTCACTATTCTTTGTTTATGTCTCAGAAAAATTATTCTTCACTATTCTTTGTTTATGTGTCAGAAAAATTATTCTTCCCTATGCTTTGTTTATGTCTCAGAAAAATTATTCTTCACTATTCGTTGTTTATGTTTCAGAATAATTATTTTTCACTATTCTTTGTTTATGTCTCAGAAAAATTATTCTTTACTATTCTTTGTTTATGTCTCAGAAAAATTATTCTTCACTATTCTTTGTTTCTGTCTCAGAAAAATAATTCTTCACTATTCTTTGTTTATGTTTCAGAAAAATTATTATTCACTATTCTTTGTTTATGTCTCAGAAAAATTATTCTTCACTATTCGTTGTTTATGTTTCAAAAAAATTATTTTTTACTATTCTTTGTTTATGTCTCTGAAAAATTATTATTCACTATTCTTTGTTTATGTCTCAGAAAAATTATTCTTCACTATTCGTTGTTTATGTTACAGAAAAATTAGTTTTCACTATTCTTTGTTTATGTCTCAGTAAAATTATTCTTTACTATTCTTTGTTTATGTCTCAGAAAAATTATTCTTCACTTTCTGTTGTTTATGCTTCAGAAAAATTATTTTTCACTATTCTTTGTTTATGTCTCAGAAAAATTATTCTTCAGTATTCTTTGTTTATGTTTCAGAAAAATTATTCTTCACTATTCGTTGTTTATGTTTCAGAAAAATTATTCTTCACAATTCTTTGTTTATGTTTCAGAAAAATTATTCTTCACTATTCTTTGTTTATGTTTCAGAAAAATTATTCTTCACAATTCTTTGTTTATGTCTCAGAAAAATTATTCTTCACTATTCTTTGTTTATGTCTCAGAAAAATTATTCTTCACAATTCATTGTTTATGTTTCAGAAAAATTATTTTTCACTATTCTTTGTTTATATCTCAGAAAAATTATTCTTCACTATTCTTTGTTTATGTTTCAGAAAAATTATTCTTCCCTATGCTTTGTTTATGTCTCAGAAAAATTATTCTTCACTATTCGTTGTTTATGTTTCAGAAAAATTATTCTTCACTATTCTTTGTTTATGTCTCAGAAAAATTATTCTTTACTATTCTTTGTTTATGTCTCAGAAAAATTATTCTTCACTATTCTTTGTTTATGTCTCAGAAAAATTATTCTTTACTATTCTTTGTTTATGTTTCAGAAAAATATTCTTCACTATTCTTTGTTTATGTCTCGGAAAAATTATTCTTCACTATTCGTTGTTTATGTTTCAGAAAAATTATTTTTTACTATTCTTTGTTTATGTCTCTGAAAAATTATTATTCACTATTCTTTGTTTATGTCTCAGAAAAATTATTCTTCACTATTCGTTGTTTATGTTTCAGAAAAATTATTTTTCACTATTCTTTGTTTATGTCTCAGTAAAATTATTCTTTACTATTCTTTGTTTATGTCTCAGAAAAATTATTCTTCACTATCTGTTGTTTATGCTTCAGAAAAATTATTTTTCACTATTCTTTGTTTATGTCTCAGAAAAATTATTCTTCACTATTCTTTGTTTATGTTTCAGAAAAATTATTCTTCACTATTCTTTGTTTATGTCTCAGAAAAATTATTCTTCACTATTCGTTGTTTATGTTTCAAAAAAATTATTTTTTACTATTCTTTGTTTATGTCTCAGAAAAATTATTCTTCACTATTCGTTGTTTATGTTTCAGAAAAATTATTCTTCACAATTCTTTGTTTATGTCTCAGTAAAATTATTCTTTACTATTCTTTGTTTATATCTCAGAAAAATTATTCTTCACTATCTGTTGTTTATGCTTCAGAAAAATTATTTTTCACTATTCTTTGTTTATGTCTCAGAAAAATTATTCTTCACTATTCGTTGTTTATGTTTCAGAAAAATTATTCTTCACAATTCTTTTGTTTATGTCTCAGAACAATTATTATTCACAATTCTTTGTTTATGTCTCAGAAAAATTATTCTTCACAATTCTTTGTTTATGTATCAGAAAAATTATTCTTCACAATTCTTTGTTAATGTCTCAGAAAAATTATTCTTTACTATTCTTTGTTTATGTCTCAGAAAAATTATTCTTCACTATTCTTTGTTTATGTCTCAGAAAAATTATTCTTCACTATTCTTTGTTTATGTTTCAGAAAAATTATTCTTCACTATACTTTGTTTATGTCTCAGAAAAATTATTCTTCACTATTCGTTGTTTATGTTTCAAAAAAATTATTTTTTACTATTCTTTGTTTATGTCTCTGAAAAATTATTATTCACTATTCTTTGTTTATGTCTCAGAAAAATTATTCTTCACTATTCGTTGTTTATATTACAGAAAATTTAGTTTTCACTATTCTTTGTTTATGTCTCAGTAAAATTATTCTTTACTATTCTTTGTTTATGTCTCAGAAAAATTATTCTTCACTTTCAGTTGTTTATGCTTCAGAAAAATTATTTTTCACTATTCTTTGTTTATGTCTCAGAAAAATTATTCTTCAGTATTCTTTGTTTATGTTTCAGAAAAATTATTCTTCACTATTCGTTGTTTATGTTTCAGAAAAATTATTCTTAACTATTCGTTGTTAATGTTTCAGAAAAATTATTCTTAACTATTCTTTGTTTATGTTTCAGGAAAGATATTCTTCACTATTCTTTGTTTATGTTTCAGAAAAATTATTCTTCACTATTCTTTGTTTATGTTTCAGAAAAATTATTCTTCACAATTCTTTGTTTATGTTTCAGAAAAATTATTCTTCACTATTCGTGGTTTATGTTTCAGAAAAATTATTCTTCACAATTCTTTGTTTATGTTTCAGAAAAATTATTCTTGACTATTCTTTGTTTATGTTTCAGAAAAATTATTCTTCACAATTCTTTGTTTATGTCTCAGAAAAATTATTCTTCACTATTCTTTGTTTATGTCTCAGAAAAATTATTCTTCACAATTCATTGTTTATGTTTCAGAAAAATTATTTTTCACTATTCTTTGTTTATATCTCAGAAAAATTATTCTTCACTATTCTTTGTTTATGTTTCAGAAAAATTATTCTTCCCTATGCTTTGTTTATGTCTCAGAAAAATTATTCTTCACTATTTGTTGTTTATGTTTCAGAAAAATTATTCTTCACTATTCTTTGTTTATGTTTCAGAAAAATTATTCTTCACTATTCTTTGTTTATGTTGCAGAAAAATTATTTTTCACTATTCTTTGTTTATGTTTCAGAAAAATTATTCTTCACTATTCTTTGTTTATGTCTCAGAAAAATTATTCTTCACAATTCATTGTTTATGTTTCAGATAAATTATTTTTCACTATTCTTTGTTTATGTCTCAGAAAAATTATTCTTCACTATTCTTTGTTTATGTGTCAGAAAAATTATTCTTCCCTATGCTTTGTTTATGTCTCAGAAAAATTATTCTTCACTATTCGTTGTTTATGTTTCAGAATAATTATTTTTCACTATTCTTTGTTTATGTCTCAGAAAAATTATTCTTTACTATTCTTTGTTTATGTCTCAGAAAAATTATTCTTCACTATTCTTTGTTTCTGTCTCAGAAAAATAATTCTTCACTATTCTTTGTTTATGTTTCAGAAAAATTATTATTCACTATTCTTTGTTTATGTCTCAGAAAAATTATTCTTCACTATTCGTTGTTTATGTTTCAAAAAAATTATTTTTTACTATTCTTTGTTTATGTCTCTGAAAAATTATTATTCACTATTCTTTGTTTATGTCTCAGAAAAATTATTCTTCACTATTCGTTGTTTATGTTACAGAAAAATTAGTTTTCACTATTCTTTGTTTATGTCTCAGTAAAATTATTCTTTACTATTCTTTGTTTATGTCTCAGAAAAATTATTCTTCACTTTCTGTTGTTTATGCTTCAGAAAAATTATTTTTCACTATTCTTTGTTTATGTCTCAGAAAAATTATTCTTCAGTATTCTTTGTTTATGTTTCAGAAAAATTATTCTTCACTATTCGTTGTTTATGTTTCAGAAAAATTATTCTTCACAATTCTTTGTTTATGTTTCAGAAAAATTATTCTTCACTATTCTTTGTTTATGTTTCAGAAAAATTATTCTTCACAATTCTTTGTTTATGTCTCAGAAAAATTATTCTTCACTATTCTTTGTTTATGTCTCAGAAAAATTATTCTTCACAATTCATTGTTTATGTTTCAGAAAAATTATTTTTCACTATTCTTTGTTTATATCTCAGAAAAATTATTCTTCACTATTCTTTGTTTATGTTTCAGAAAAATTATTCTTCCCTATGCTTTGTTTATGTCTCAGAAAAATTATTCTTCACTATTCGTTGTTTATGTTTCAGAAAAATTATTCTTCACTATTCTTTGTTTATGTCTCAGAAAAATTATTCTTTACTATTCTTTGTTTATGTCTCAGAAAAATTATTCTTCACTATTCTTTGTTTATGTTTCAGAAAAATTATTCTTCCCTATGCTTTGTTTATGTCTCAGAAAAATTATTCTTCACTATTTGTTGTTTATGTTTCAGAAAAATTATTCTTCACTATTCTTTGTTTATGTTTCAGAAAAATTATTCTTCACTATTCTTTGTTTATGTTGCAGAAAAATTATTTTTCACTATTCTTTGTTTATGTTTCAGAAAAATTATTCTTCACTATTCTTTGTTTATGTCTCAGAAAAATTATTCTTCACAATTCATTGTTTATGTTTCAGATAAATTATTTTTCACTATTCTTTGTTTATGTCTCAGAAAAATTATTCTTCACTATTCTTTGTTTATGTGTCAGAAAAATTATTCTTCCCTATGCTTTGTTTATGTCTCAGAAAAATTATTCTTCACTATTCGTTGTTTATGTTTCAGAATAATTATTTTTCACTATTCTTTGTTTATGTCTCAGAAAAATTATTCTTTACTATTCTTTGTTTATGTCTCAGAAAAATTATTCTTCACTATTCTTTGTTTCTGTCTCAGAAAAATAATTCTTCACTATTCTTTGTTTATGTTTCAGAAAAATTATTATTCACTATTCTTTGTTTATGTCTCAGAAAAATTATTCTTCACTATTCGTTGTTTATGTTTCAAAAAAATTATTTTTTACTATTCTTTGTTTATGTCTCTGAAAAATTATTATTCACTATTCTTTGTTTATGTCTCAGAAAAATTATTCTTCACTATTCGTTGTTTATGTTACAGAAAAATTAGTTTTCACTATTCTTTGTTTATGTCTCAGTAAAATTATTCTTTACTATTCTTTGTTTATGTCTCAGAAAAATTATTCTTCACTTTCTGTTGTTTATGCTTCAGAAAAATTATTTTTCACTATTCTTTGTTTATGTCTCAGAAAAATTATTCTTCAGTATTCTTTGTTTATGTTTCAGAAAAATTATTCTTCACTATTCGTTGTTTATGTTTCAGAAAAATTATTCTTCACAATTCTTTGTTTATGTTTCAGAAAAATTATTCTTCACTATTCTTTGTTTATGTTTCAGAAAAATTATTCTTCACAATTCTTTGTTTATGTCTCAGAAAAATTATTCTTCACTATTCTTTGTTTATGTCTCAGAAAAATTATTCTTCACAATTCATTGTTTATGTTTCAGAAAAATTATTTTTCACTATTCTTTGTTTATATCTCAGAAAAATTATTCTTCACTATTCTTTGTTTATGTTTCAGAAAAATTATTCTTCCCTATGCTTTGTTTATGTCTCAGAAAAATTATTCTTCACTATTCGTTGTTTATGTTTCAGAAAAATTATTCTTCACTATTCTTTGTTTATGTCTCAGAAAAATTATTCTTTACTATTCTTTGTTTATGTCTCAGAAAAATTATTCTTCACTATTCTTTGTTTATGTCTCAGAAAAATTATTCTTTACTATTCTTTGTTTATGTTTCAGAAAAATATTCTTCACTATTCTTTGTTTATGTCTCGGAAAAATTATTCTTCACTATTCGTTGTTTATGTTTCAGAAAAATTATTTTTTACTATTCTTTGTTTATGTCTCTGAAAAATTATTATTCACTATTCTTTGTTTATGTCTCAGAAAAATTATTCTTCACTATTCGTTGTTTATGTTTCAGAAAAATTATTTTTCACTATTCTTTGTTTATGTCTCAGTAAAATTATTCTTTACTATTCTTTGTTTATGTCTCAGAAAAATTATTCTTCACTATCTGTTGTTTATGCTTCAGAAAAATTATTTTTCACTATTCTTTGTTTATGTCTCAGAAAAATTATTCTTCACTATTCTTTGTTTATGTTTCAGAAAAATTATTCTTCACTATTCTTTGTTTATGTCTCAGAAAAATTATTCTTCACTATTCGTTGTTTATGTTTCAAAAAAATTATTTTTTACTATTCTTTGTTTATGTCTCAGAAAAATTATTCTTCACTATTCGTTGTTTATGTTTCAGAAAAATTATTCTTCACAATTCTTTGTTTATGTCTCAGTAAAATTATTCTTTACTATTCTTTGTTTATATCTCAGAAAAATTATTCTTCACTATCTGTTGTTTATGCTTCAGAAAAATTATTTTTCACTATTCTTTGTTTATGTCTCAGAAAAATTATTCTTCACTATTCGTTGTTTATGTTTCAGAAAAATTATTCTTCACAATTCTTTTGTTTATGTCTCAGAACAATTATTATTCACAATTCTTTGTTTATGTCTCAGAAAAATTATTCTTCACAATTCTTTGTTTATGTATCAGAAAAATTATTCTTCACAATTCTTTGTTTATGTCTCAGAAAAATTATTCTTCACTATTCTTTGTTTATGTCTAAGAAAAATTATTCTTCACAATTCATTGTTTATGTTTCAGAAAAATTATTTTTCACTATTCTTTGTTTATATCTCAGAAAAATTATTCTTCACTATTCTTTGTTTATGTTTCAGAAAAATTATTCTTCCCTATGCTTTGTTTATGTCTCAGAAAAATTATTCTTCACTATTTGTTGTTTATGTTTCAGAAAAATTATTCTTCACTATTCTTTGTTTATGTTTCAGAAAAATTATTCTTCACTATTCTTTGTTTATGTTGCAGAAAAATTATTTTTCACTATTCTTTGTTTATGTTTCAGAAAAATTATTCTTCACTATTCTTTGTTTATGTCTCAGAAAAATTATTCTTCACAATTCATTGTTTATGTTTCAGATAAATTATTTTTCACTATTCTTTGTTTATGTCTCAGAAAAATTATTCTTCACTATTCTTTGTTTATGTGTCAGAAAAATTATTCTTCCCTATGCTTTGTTTATGTCTCAGAAAAATTATTCTTCACTATTCGTTGTTTATGTTTCAGAATAATTATTTTTCACTATTCTTTGTTTATGTCTCAGAAAAATTATTCTTTACTATTCTTTGTTTATGTCTCAGAAAAATTATTCTTCACTATTCTTTGTTTCTGTCTCAGAAAAATAATTCTTCACTATTCTTTGTTTATGTTTCAGAAAAATTATTATTCACTATTCTTTGTTTATGTCTCAGAAAAATTATTCTTCACTATTCGTTGTTTATGTTTCAAAAAAATTATTTTTTACTATTCTTTGTTTATGTCTCTGAAAAATTATTATTCACTATTCTTTGTTTATGTCTCAGAAAAATTATTCTTCACTATTCGTTGTTTATGTTACAGAAAAATTAGTTTTCACTATTCTTTGTTTATGTCTCAGTAAAATTATTCTTTACTATTCTTTGTTTATGTCTCAGAAAAATTATTCTTCACTTTCTGTTGTTTATGCTTCAGAAAAATTATTTTTCACTATTCTTTGTTTATGTCTCAGAAAAATTATTCTTCAGTATTCTTTGTTTATGTTTCAGAAAAATTATTCTTCACTATTCGTTGTTTATGTTTCAGAAAAATTATTCTTCACAATTCTTTGTTTATGTTTCAGAAAAATTATTCTTCACTATTCTTTGTTTATGTTTCAGAAAAATTATTCTTCACAATTCTTTGTTTATGTCTCAGAAAAATTATTCTTCACTATTCTTTGTTTATGTCTCAGAAAAATTATTCTTCACAATTCATTGTTTATGTTTCAGAAAAATTATTTTTCACTATTCTTTGTTTATATCTCAGAAAAATTATTCTTCACTATTCTTTGTTTATGTTTCAGAAAAATTATTCTTCCCTATGCTTTGTTTATGTCTCAGAAAAATTATTCTTCACTATTCGTTGTTTATGTTTCAGAAAAATTATTCTTCACTATTCTTTGTTTATGTCTCAGAAAAATTATTCTTTACTATTCTTTGTTTATGTCTCAGAAAAATTATTCTTCACTATTCTTTGTTTATGTTTCAGAAAAATTATTCTTCCCTATGCTTTGTTTATGTCTCAGAAAAATTATTCTTCACTATTTGTTGTTTATGTTTCAGAAAAATTATTCTTCACTATTCTTTGTTTATGTTTCAGAAAAATTATTCTTCACTATTCTTTGTTTATGTTGCAGAAAAATTATTTTTCACTATTCTTTGTTTATGTTTCAGAAAAATTATTCTTCACTATTCTTTGTTTATGTCTCAGAAAAATTATTCTTCACAATTCATTGTTTATGTTTCAGATAAATTATTTTTCACTATTCTTTGTTTATGTCTCAGAAAAATTATTCTTCACTATTCTTTGTTTATGTGTCAGAAAAATTATTCTTCCCTATGCTTTGTTTATGTCTCAGAAAAATTATTCTTCACTATTCGTTGTTTATGTTTCAGAATAATTATTTTTCACTATTCTTTGTTTATGTCTCAGAAAAATTATTCTTTACTATTCTTTGTTTATGTCTCAGAAAAATTATTCTTCACTATTCTTTGTTTCTGTCTCAGAAAAATAATTCTTCACTATTCTTTGTTTATGTTTCAGAAAAATTATTATTCACTATTCTTTGTTTATGTCTCAGAAAAATTATTCTTCACTATTCGTTGTTTATGTTTCAAAAAAATTATTTTTTACTATTCTTTGTTTATGTCTCTGAAAAATTATTATTCACTATTCTTTGTTTATGTCTCAGAAAAATTATTCTTCACTATTCGTTGTTTATGTTACAGAAAAATTAGTTTTCACTATTCTTTGTTTATGTCTCAGTAAAATTATTCTTTACTATTCTTTGTTTATGTCTCAGAAAAATTATTCTTCACTTTCTGTTGTTTATGCTTCAGAAAAATTATTTTTCACTATTCTTTGTTTATGTCTCAGAAAAATTATTCTTCAGTATTCTTTGTTTATGTTTCAGAAAAATTATTCTTCACTATTCGTTGTTTATGTTTCAGAAAAATTATTCTTCACAATTCTTTGTTTATGTTTCAGAAAAATTATTCTTCACTATTCTTTGTTTATGTTTCAGAAAAATTATTCTTCACAATTCTTTGTTTATGTCTCAGAAAAATTATTCTTCACTATTCTTTGTTTATGTCTCAGAAAAATTATTCTTCACAATTCATTGTTTATGTTTCAGAAAAATTATTTTTCACTATTCTTTGTTTATATCTCAGAAAAATTATTCTTCACTATTCTTTGTTTATGTTTCAGAAAAATTATTCTTCCCTATGCTTTGTTTATGTCTCAGAAAAATTATTCTTCACTATTCGTTGTTTATGTTTCAGAAAAATTATTCTTCACTATTCTTTGTTTATGTCTCAGAAAAATTATTCTTTACTATTCTTTGTTTATGTCTCAGAAAAATTATTCTTCACTATTCTTTGTTTATGTCTCAGAAAAATTATTCTTTACTATTCTTTGTTTATGTTTCAGAAAAATATTCTTCACTATTCTTTGTTTATGTCTCGGAAAAATTATTCTTCACTATTCGTTGTTTATGTTTCAGAAAAATTATTTTTTACTATTCTTTGTTTATGTCTCTGAAAAATTATTATTCACTATTCTTTGTTTATGTCTCAGAAAAATTATTCTTCACTATTCGTTGTTTATGTTTCAGAAAAATTATTTTTCACTATTCTTTGTTTATGTCTCAGTAAAATTATTCTTTACTATTCTTTGTTTATGTCTCAGAAAAATTATTCTTCACTATCTGTTGTTTATGCTTCAGAAAAATTATTTTTCACTATTCTTTGTTTATGTCTCAGAAAAATTATTCTTCACTATTCTTTGTTTATGTTTCAGAAAAATTATTCTTCACTATTCTTTGTTTATGTCTCAGAAAAATTATTCTTCACTATTCGTTGTTTATGTTTCAAAAAAATTATTTTTTACTATTCTTTGTTTATGTCTCAGAAAAATTATTCTTCACTATTCGTTGTTTATGTTTCAGAAAAATTATTCTTCACAATTCTTTGTTTATGTCTCAGTAAAATTATTCTTTACTATTCTTTGTTTATATCTCAGAAAAATTATTCTTCACTATCTGTTGTTTATGCTTCAGAAAAATTATTTTTCACTATTCTTTGTTTATGTCTCAGAAAAATTATTCTTCACTATTCGTTGTTTATGTTTCAGAAAAATTATTCTTCACAATTCTTTTGTTTATGTCTCAGAACAATTATTATTCACAATTCTTTGTTTATGTCTCAGAAAAATTATTCTTCACAATTCTTTGTTTATGTATCAGAAAAATTATTCTTCACAATTCTTTGTTTATGTCTCAGAAAAATTATTCTTCATTATTCTTTGTTTATGTCCTAGAAAAATTATTCTTCACAATTCTTTGTTTATGTCTCAGAACAATTATTCTTCACAATTCTTTGTTTATGTCTCAGCAAAATTAATCTTCACTATTCTTTGTTTATGTTTCAGAAAAATTATTCTTCACTATTCGTTGTTTATGTTTCAGAAAAATTATTCTTCACTATTCGTTGTTTATGTCTCAGAAAAATTATTCTTCACAATTCTTTGTTTATGTCTCAGAAAAATTATTCTTCACAATTCTTTGTTTATGTCTCAGAACAATTATTCTTCACAATTCTTTGTTTATGTTTCAGAAAAATTATTATTCACAATTCTTTGTTTATGTTTCAGAAAAATTATTCTTCACTATTCGTTGTTTATGTTTCTGAAAAATTATTCTTCACTATTCTTTGTTTATGTTTCAGAAAAATTATTCTTCACTATTCTTTGTTTATGTTTCAGAAAAATTATTCTTCACTATCTTTGTTTATGTTTCAGAAAAATTATTCTTCACAATTCTTTGTTTATGTTTCAGTAAAATTATTCGTCACAACTCTTTGTTAATGTTTCAGAAAAATTATTCTTCACTATTCTTTTTTTATGTTTCAGAAAAATTATTCTTCACTATTCGTTGTTTATGTCTCAGAAAAATTATTCTTCACTATTCTTTGTTTATGTCTCAGAAAAATTATTCTTCACTATTCTTTGTTTATGTTTCAGAAAAATTATTCTTCACTATTCGTTGTTTATGTTTCAGAAAATTATTCTTCACAATTCTTTGTTTATGTTTCAGAAAAATTATTCTTAACTATTCGTTGTTAATGTTTCAGAAAAATTATTCTTCACTATTCTTTGTTTATGTTTCAGAAAAATTATTATTAAGTATTCTTTGTTTATGTTTCAGAAAAATTATTCTTCACTATTCTTTGTTTATGTTTTAGAAAAATTATTCTTCACAATTCTTTGTTTATGTCTAAGAAAAATTATTATTCACTATTCGTTGTTTATGTTTCAAAAAAATTTTTCTTCACAATTCTTTGTTTATGTTTCAGCAAAATTATTCTTCACTATTCGTTGTTTATGTTTCAAAAAAATGATTTTTCACTATTCTTTGTTTATGTTTCAGAAAAGATATTCTTCACTATTCTTTGTTTATGTTTCAGAAAAATTATTCTTCACTATTCTTTGTTTATGTTTCAGAAAAATTATTCTTCACAATTCTTTGTTTATGTTTCAGAAAAATTATTCTTCACTATTCGTGGTTTATTTTTCAGAAAAATTCTTCTTCACAATTCTTTGTTTATGTTTCAGAAAAATTATTCTTCACTATTCTTTGTTTATGTTGCAGAAAAATTATTTTTCACTATTCTTTGTTCATGTATCAGAAAAATTATTCTTCACTATTCTTTGTTTATGTCTCAGAAAAATTATTCTTCACAATTCTTTGTTTATGTTTAAGAAAAATTATTCTTCCCTATGCTTTGTTTATGTCTCAGAAAAATTATTCTTCACTATTCGTTGTTTATGTTTCAGAATAATTATTTTTCACTATTCTTTGTTTATGTCTCAGAAAAATTATTCTTTACTATTCTTTGTTTATGTCTCAGAAAAATTATTCTTCACTATTCTTTGTTTATGTCTCAGAAAAATTATTCTTCACTATTCTTTGTTTATGTTTCAGAAAAATTATTCTTCACTATTCTTTGTTTATGTCTAAGAAAAATTATTCTTCACTATTCGTTGATTATGTTTCAAAAAAATTATTCTTCACTATTCTTTGTTTATGTCTCTGAAAAATTATTATTCACTATTCTTTGTTTATGTCTCAGAAAAATTATTCTTCACTATTCTTTGTTTATGTTTCAGAAAAATTATTCTTCACTATTCTTTGTTTATGTCTCAGAAAAATTATTCTTCACTATTCGTTGTTTATGTTTCAAAAAAATTATTTTTTACTATTCTTTGTTTATGTCTCTGAAAAATTATTATTCACTATTCTTTGTTTATGTCTCAGAAAAATTATTCTTCACGATTCGTTATTTATGTTTCAGAAAAATTATTTTTCACTATTCTTTGTTTATGTCTCAGTAAAATTATTCTTTACTATTCTTTGTTTATGTCTCAGAAAAATTATTCTTCACTATCTGTTGTTTATGCTTCAGAAAAATTATTTTTCACTATTCTTTGTTTATGTCTCAGAAAAATTATTCTTCACTATTCGTTGTTTATGTTTCAGAAAAATTATTCTTAACAATTCTTTGTTTATGTCTCAGAACAATTATTATTCACAATTCTTTGTTTATGTCTCAGAAAAATTATTCTTCACAATTCTTTGTTTATGTATCAGAAAAATAAATCTTCACAATTCTTTGTGTATGTCTCAGAAAAATTATTCTTCATTATTCTTTGTTTATGTCCTAGAAAAATTATTCTTCACAATTCTTTGTTTATGTCTCAGAAAAATTATTCTTCACAATTCTTTGTTTATGTCTCAGAAAAATTATTCTTCACTATTCTTTGTTTATGTTTCAGAAAAATTATTCTTCACTATTCGTTGTTTATGTTTCAGAAAAATTATTCTTCACTATTCGTTGTTTATGTCTCAGAAAAATTATTCGTCACAATTCTTTGTTTATGTCTCAGAAAAATTATTCTTCACAATTCTTTGTTTATGTTTTAGAAAAATTATTCTTCACTATTCTTTGTTTATGTCTCAGAAAAATTATTCTTCACTATTATTTGTTCATGTTTTAGAAAAATTATTCTTTACTATTCTTGGTTTATGTTTCAGAAAAATTATTCTTCACTATTCTTTGTTTATGTTTCAGGAAAATTATTCTTCACAATTCTTTGTTTATCTTTCAGTAAAATTATTCGTCACAACTCTTTGTTAATGTTTCAGAAAAATTATTCTTCACTATTCTTTTTTATGTTTCAGAAAAATTATTCTTCACTATTCGTTGTTTATGTCTCAGAAAAATTATTCCTCACTATTCTTTGTTTATGTCTCAGAAAAATTATTCTTCACTATTCTTTGTTTATGTTTCAGAAAAATTATTCTTCACTATTCGGTGTTTATGTTTCAGAAAAATTATTCTTCACAATTCTTTGTTTATGTTTCAGAAAAATTATTCTTAAGTATTCGTTGTTAATGTTTCAGAAAAATTATTCTTCACTATTCTTTGTTTATGTTTCAGAAAAATTATTATTCAGTATTCTTTGTTTATGTTTCAGAAAAATTATTCTTCACTATTCTTTGTTTATGTTTTAGAAAAATTATTCTTCACAATTCTTTGTTTATGTCTCAGAAAAATTATTATTTACTGTTCGTTGTTTATCGTTCAAAAAAATTTTTTTTCACAATTCTTTGTTTATGTTTCAGCAAAATTATTCTTTACTATTCGTTGTTTATGTTTCAAAAAAATTATTTTTCACTATTCTTTGTTTATGTTTCAGAAAAGATATTCTTCACTATTCTTTGTTTATGTTTCAGAAAAATTATTCTTCACTATTCTTTGTTTATGTTTCAGAAAAATTATTCTTCACAATTCTTTGTTTATGTTTCAGAAAAATTATTCTTCACTATTCGTGGTTTATTTTTCAGAAAAATTATTCTTCACAATTCTTTGTTTATGTTTCAGAAAAATTATTCTTCACTATTCTTTGTTTATGTTGCAGAAAAATTATTCTTCACAATTCATTGTTTATGTTTCAGATAAATTATTTTTCACTATTCTTTGTTTATGTCTCAGAAAAATTATTCTTCACTATTCTTTGTTTATGTTTAAGAAAAATTATTCTTCCCTATGCTTTGTTTATGTCTCAGAAAAATTATTCTTCACTATTCGTTGTTTATGTTTCAGAATAATTATTTTTCACTATTCTTTGTTTATGTCTCAGAAAAATTATTCTTTACTATTCTTTGTTTATGTCTCAGAAAAATTATTCTTCACTATTCTTTGTTTATGTCTAAGAAAAATTATTCTTCACTATTCTTTGTTTATGTTTCAGAAAAATTATACTTCACTATGCTTTGTTTATGTCTCAGAAAAATTATTCTTCACTATTCGTTGTTTATGTTTCAAAAAAATTATTATTTACTATTCTTTGTTTATGTCTCTGAAAAATTATTATTCACTATTCTTTGTTTATGTCTCAGAAAAATTATTCTTCACTATCTGTTGTTTATGCTTCAGAAAAATTATTTTTCACTATTCTTTGTTTATGTCTCAGAAAAATTATTCTTCACTATTCGTTGTTTATGTTTCAGAAAAATTATTCTTCACAATTCTTTGTTTATGTCTCAGAACAATTATTATTCACAATTCTTTGTTTATGTCTCAGAAAAATTATTCTTCACAATTCTTTGTTTATGTATCAGAAAAATTAATCTTCACAATTCTTTGTTTATGTCTCAGAAAAATTATTCTTCATTATTCTTTGTTTATGTCCTAGAACAATTATTCTTCACAATTCTTTGTTTATGTCTCAGAACAATTATTCTTCACAATTCTTTGTTTATGTCTCAGAAAAATTATTCTTCACTATTCTTTGTTTATGTTTCAGCAAAATTATTCTTCACTATTCGTTGTTTATGTTTCAAAAAAATGATTTTTCACTATTCTTTGTTTATGTTTCAGAAAAGATATTCTTCACTATTCTTTGTTTATGTTTCAGAAAAATTATTCTTCACTATTCTTTGTTTATGTTTCAGAAAAATTATTCTTCACAATTCTTTGTTTATGTTTCAGAAAAATTATTCTTCACTATTCGTGGTTTATGTTTCAGAAAAATTATTCTTCACAATTCTTTGTTTATGTTTCAGAAAAATTATTCTTCACTATTCTTTGTTTATGTTGCAGAAAAATTATTTTTCACTATTCTTTGTTTATGTTTCAGAAAAATTATTCTTCACTATTCTTTGTTTATGTCTCAGAAAAATTATTCTTCACAATTCATTGTTTATGTTTCAGATAAATTATTTTTCACTATTCTTTGTTTATGTCTCAGAAAAGTTATTCTTCACTATTCTTTGTTCATGTTTAAGAAAAATTATTCTTCCCTATGCTTTGTTTATGTCTCAGAAAAATTATTCTTCACTATTCGTTGTTTATGTTTCAGAATAATTATTTTTCACTATTCTTTGTTTATGTCTCAGAAAAATTATTCTTTACTATTCTTTGTTTATGTCTCAGAAAAATTATTCTTCACTATTCTTTGTTTATGTCTCAGAAAAATTATTCTTCACTATTCTTTGTTTATGTTTCAGAAAAATTATTCTTCACTATTCTTTGTTTATGTCTCAGAAAAATTATTCTTCACTATTCGTTGTTTATGTTTCAAAAAAATTATTTTTTACTATTCTTTGTTTATGTCTCTGAAAAATTATTATTCACTATTCTTTGTTTATGTCTCAGAAAAATTATTCTTCACGATTCGTTATTTATGTTTCAGAAAAATTATTTTTCACTATTCTTTGTTTATGTCTCAGTAAAATTATTCTTTACTATTCTTTGTTTATGTCTCAGAAAAAGTATTCTTCACTATCTGTTGTTTATGCTTCAGAAAAATTATTTTTCACTATTCTTTGTTTATGTCTCAGAAAAATTATTCTTCACTATTCGTTGTTTATGTTTCAGAAAAATTATTCTTCACAATTCTTTGTTTATGTCTCAGAACAATTATTATTCACAATTCTTTGTTTATGTCTTAGAAAAATTATTCTTCACAATTCTTTGTTTATGTATCAGAAAAATTAATCTTCACAATTCTTTGTTTATGTCTCAGAAAAATTATTCTTCATTATTCTTTGGTTATGTCCTAGAAAAATTATTCTTCACAATTCTTTGTTTATGTCTCAGAACAATTATTCTTCACAATTCTATGTTTATGTCTCAGAAAAATTATTCTTCACTATTCTTTGTTTATGTTTCAGAAAAATTATTCTTCACTATTCGTTGTTTATGTTTCAGAAAAATTATTCTTCACTATTCGTTGTTTATGTCTCAGAAAAATTATTTTTCACAATTCTTTGTTTATGTCTCAGAAAAATTATTCTTCACAATTCTTTGTTTATGTCTCAGAACAATTATTCTTCACAATTCTTTGTTTATGTTTCAGAAAAATTATTATTCACAATTCTTTGTTTATGTTTCAGAAAAATTATTCTTCACTATTCGTTGTTTATGTTTCTGAAAAATTATTCTTCACTATTCTTTGTTTATGTTTCAGAAAAATTATTCTTCACTATTCTTGGTTTATGTTTCAGAAAAATTATTCTTCACTATTCTTTGTTTATGTTTCAGGAAAATTATTCTTCACAATTCTTTGTTTATGTTTCAGTAAAATTATTCGTCACAACTCTTTGTTAATGTTTCAGAAAAATTATTCTTCACTATTCTTTTTTATGTTTCAGAAAAATTATTCTTCACTATTCGTTGTTTATGTCGCAGAAAAATTATTCTTCACTATTCTTTGTTTATGTTTCAGAAAAATTATTCTTCACTATTCTTTGTTTATGTCTCAGAAAAATTATTCTTCACTATTAGTTGATTATGTTTCAAAAAAATTATTCTTCACTATTCT
Organism: Sepiola atlantica; assembly: GCA_963556195.1. Lineage (NCBI taxonomy): Eukaryota > Metazoa > Mollusca > Cephalopoda > Sepiida > Sepiolidae > Sepiola > Sepiola atlantica. The sequence continues at coordinate 32,392,027 of OY744527.1, read as the reverse complement.
TTGTTTATGTCTCTGAAAAATTATTATTCACTATTCTTTGTTCATGTCTCAGAAAAATTATTCTTCACTATTCTTTGTTTATGTTTCAGAAAAATTATTCTTCACTATTCTTTGTTTATGTCTCAGAAAAATTATTCTTCACTATTCGTTGTTTATGTTTCAAAAAAATTATTTTTTACTATTCTTTGTTTATGTCTCTGAAAAATTATTATTCACTATTCTTTGTTTATGTCTCAGAAAAATTATTCTTCACGATTCGTTATTTATGTTTCAGAAAAATTATATTTCACTATTCTTTGTTTATGTCTCAGTAAAATTATTCTTTACTATTCTTTGTTTATGTCTCAGAAAAATTATTCTTCACTATCTGTTGTTTATGCTTCAGAAAAATTATTTTTCACTATTCTTTGTTTATGTCTCAGAAAAATTATTCTTCACTATTCGTTGTTTATGTTTCAGAAAAATTATTCTTCACAATTCTTTGTTTATGTCTCAGAACAATTATTATTCACAATTCTTTGTTTATGTCTCAGAAAAATTATTCTTCACAATTCTTTGTTTATGTATCAGAAAAATTAATCTTCACAATTCTTTGTTTATGTCTCAGAAAAATTATTCTTCATTATTCTTTGTTTATGTCCTAGAAAAATTATTCTTCACAATTCTTTATTTATGTCTCAGAACAATTATTCTTCACAATTCTTTGTTTATGTCTCAGAAAAATTATTCTTCACTATTCTTTGTTTATGTTTCAGAACAATTATTCTTCACTATTCGTTGTTTATGTTTCAGAAAAATTATTCTTCACTATTCGTTGTTTATGTCTCAGAAAAATTATTCTTCACAATTCTTTGTTTATGTCTCAGAAAAATTATTCTTCACAATTCTTTGTTTATGTCTCAGAACAATTATTCTTCACAATTCTTTGTTTATGTTTCAGAAAAATTATTATTCACAATTCTTTGTTTATGTTTCAGAAAAATTATTCTTCACTATTCGTTGTTTATGTTTCTGAAAAATTATTCTTCACTATTCTTTGTTTATGTTTCAGAAAAATTATTCTTCACTATTCTTGGTTTATGTTTCAGAAAAATTATTCTTCACTATTCTTTGTTTATGTTTCAGGAAAATTATTCTTCACAATTCTTTGTTTATGTTTAAGTAAAATTATTCGTCACAACTCTTTGTTAATGTTTCAGAAAAATTATTCTTCACTATTCTTTTTTATGTTTCAGAAAAATTATTCTTCACTATTCGTTGTTTATGTCTCAGAAAAATTATTCTTCACTATTCTTTGTTTATGTCTCAGAAAAATTATTCTTCACTATTCTTTGTTTATGTTTCAGAAAAATTATTCTTCACTATTCGGTGTTTATGTTTCAGAAAAATTATTCTTCACAATTCTTTGTTTATGTTTCAGAAAAATTATTCTTAACTATTCGTTGTTAATGTTTCAGAAAAATTATTCTTCACTATTCTTTGTTTATGTTTCAGAAAAATTATTATTCAGTATTCTTTGTTTATGTTTCAGAAAAATTATTCTTCACTATTCTTTGTTTATGTTTTAGAAAAATTATTCTTCACAATTCTTTGTTTATGTCTCAGAAAAATTATTATTTACTATTCGTTGTTTATCGTTCAAAAATTTTTTTTTTCACAATTCTTTGTTTATGTTTCAGCAAAATTATTCTTTACTATTCGTTGTTTATGTTTCAAAAAAATTATTTTTCACTATTCTTTGTTTATGTTTCAGAAAAGATATTCTTCACTATTCTTTGTTTATGTTTCAGAAAAATTATTCTTCACTATTCTTTGTTTATGTTTCAGAAAAATTATTCTTCACAATTCTTTGTTTATGTTTCAGAAAAATTATTCTTCACTATTCGTGGTTTATTTTTCAGAAAAATTATTCTTCACAATTCTTTGTTTATGTTTCAGAAAAATTATTCTTCACTATTCTTTGTTTATGTTGCAGAAAAATTATTTTTCACTATTCTTTGTTTATGTTTCAGAAAAATTATTCTTCACTATTCTTTGTTAATGTCTCAGAAAAATTATTCTTCACAATTCATTGTTTATGTTTCAGATAAATTATTTTTCACTATTCTTTGTATATGTCTCAGAAAAATTATTCTTCACTATTCTTTGTTTATGTTTAAGAAAAATTATTCTTCCCTATGCTTTGTTTATTTCTCAGAAAAATTATTCTTCACTATTTGTTGTTTATGTTTCAGAATAATTATTTTTCACTATTCTTTGTTTATGTCTCAGAAAAATTATTCTTTACTATTCTTTGTTTATGTCTCAGAAAAATTATTCTTCACTATTCTTTGTTTATGTCTAAGTAAAATTATTCTTCACTATTCTTTGTTTATGTTTCACAAAAATTATTCTTCACTATGCTTTGTTTATGTCTCAGAAAAATTATTTTTCACTATTCGTTGTTTATGTTTCAAAAAAATTATTTTTTACTATTCTTTGTTTATGTCTCTGAAAAATTATTATTCACTATTCTTTGTTTATGTCTCAGAAAAATTATTCTTCACTATCTGTTGTTTATGCTTCAGAAAAATTATTTTTCACTATTCTTTGTTTATGTCTCAGAAAAATTATTCTTCACTATTCGTTGTTGATGTTTCAGAAAAATTATTCTTCACAATTCTTTGTTTATGTCTCAGAACAATTATTATTCACAATTCTTTGTTTATGTATCAGAAAAATTAATCTTCACAATTCTTTGTTTATGTATCAGAAAAATTAATCTTCACAATTCTTTGTTTATGTCTCAGAAAAATTATTCTTCATTATTCTTTGTTTATGTCCTAGAACAATTATTCTTCACAATTCTTTGTTTATGTTTCAGAAAAATTATTCGTCACAATTCTTTGTTTATGTTTCAGAAAAAATATTCTTCACTATTCGTGGTTTATGTTTCAGAAAAATTATTCTTCACAATTCTTTGTTTATGTTTCAGAAAAATTATTCTTCACTATTCTTTGTTTATGTTTCAGAAAAATTATTCTTCACAATTCTTTGTTTATGTCTCAGAAAAATTATTCTTCACTATTCTTTGTTTATGTCTCAGAAAAATTATTCTTCACAATTCATTGTTTATGTTTCAGAAAAATTATTTTTCACTATTCTTTGTTTATATCTCAGAAAAATTATTCTTCACTATTCTTTGTTTATGTTTCAGAAAAATTATTCTTCCCTATGCTTTGTTTATGTCTCAGAAAAATTATTCTTCACTATTCGTTGTTTATGTTTCAGAATAATTATTTTTCACTATTCTTTGTTTATGTCTCAGAAAAATTATTCTTTACTATTCTTTGTTTATGTCTCAGAAAAATTATTCTTCACTATTCTTTGTTTATGTCTCAGAAAAATTATTCTTTACTATTCTTTGTTTATGTTTCAGATAAATATTCTTCACTATTCTTTGTTTATGTCTCAGAAAAATCATTCTTCACTATTCGTTGTTTATGTTTCAGAAAAATTATTTTTCACTATTCTTTGTTTATGTCTCAGTAAAATTATTCTTTACTATTCTTTGTTTATGTCTCAGAAAAATTATTCTTCACTATCTGTTGTTTATGCTTCAGAAAAATTATTTTTCACTATTCTTTGTTTATGTCTCAGAAAAATTATTCTTCACTATTCTTTGTTCATGTTTCAGAAAAATTATTCTTTACTATTCTTTGTTTATGTCTCAGAAAAATTATTATTCACAATTCTTGGTTTATGTTACAGAAAAATTATTATTCACAATTCTTTGTTTATGTTTCAGAAAAATTATTCTTCACAATTCTTTGTTTATGTCTCAGAAAAATTATTCTTCACAATTCTTTGTTTATGTCTCAGAAAAATTATTCTTCACAATTCGTTGTTTATGTTAGAGAAAAATTATTTTTTACTATTCTTTGTTTATGTCTCAGAAAAATTATTCTTTACTATTCTTTGTTTATGTCTCAGTAAAATTATTTTTCACTATTTTTTGTTTATGTCTCAGAAAAATTATTCTTCACAATTCTTTGTTTATGTCTCAGAAAAATTATTCTTCACTATTCTTTGTTTATTTTTTAGAAAAATTATTCTTCACAATTCTTTGTTTATGTCTCAGAAAAATTATTCTTCACTATTCTTTGTTTATGTCTCAGAAAAATTATTCTTCACAATTCGTTGTTTATGTTTCAGAAAAATTATTTTTCACTATTCTTTGTTTATGTCTCAGAAAAATTATTCTTTACTATTCTTTGTTTATGTCTCAGAAAAATTATTCTTCACTATTCGTTGTTTATGTCTCAGAAAAATTATTTTTCACTATTCTTTGTTTATGTCTCAGAAAAATTATTCTTTACTATACTTTGTTTATGTCTCAGAAAAATTATTCTTCACTATTCGTTGTTTATGTCTCAGAAAAATTATTCTTCACTATTCTTTGTTTATGTCTCAGAAAAATTATTCTTCACAATTCGTTGTTTATGTTTCAGAAAAATTATTTTTCACTATTCTTTGTTTATGTCTCAGAAAAATTATTCTTTACTATTCTTTGTTTATGTCTCAGAAAAATTATTCCTCACTATTCGTTGTTTATGTTTCAGAAAAATTATTTTTCACTATTCTTTGTTTATGTCTTAGAAAAAATATTCTTCACTATTCTTTGTTAATGTCTCAGAAAAATTATTCTTCACTATTCATTGTTTATGTTTCAGAAAAATTATTCTTCACAATTCTTTGTTTATGTCTCAGAAAAATTATTCGTCACAATTCTTTGTTTATGTCTCAGAAAAATTTTTCTTCACTATTCGTTGTTTATGCTTCAGAAAAATTATTTTTCACTATTCTTTGTTTATGTCTCAGAAAAATTATTCTCTACTATTCTTTGTTTATGTCTCAGAAAAATTATTCTTCACTATTCTTTGTTCATGTCTCAGAAAAATTATTCTTTACAATGCTTTGTTTATGTCTCAGTAAAATTATTCTTCACAATTCTTTGTTTATGTTTCAGAAAAATTATTCTTCACAATTCTTTGTTTATGTTTCAGAAAAATTATTCTTCACAATTCTTTGTTTATGTCTTAGAAAAATTATTCTTCACTATTCTTTATTTATGTTTCAGAAAAATTATTCTTCACTATTCTTTGTTTATGTCTCAGAAAAATTATTATTCACTATTGTTTGTTTATGTTTCAGAAAAATTATTCTTCACTATTCTTTGTTTATGTCTCAGAAAACTTATTCTTTACAATTCTTTGTTTATGTTTCAGAAAAATTATTTTGTAGAAGTCTTTGTTTATGTTTCAGTAAAATTATACTTCACAATTCTTTGTTTATGTTTCAGAAAAATTATTCTTTACAATTCTTTGTTTATGTCTCAGAAATGTTTTTCTTCACAATTCTTTGTTTATGTCTCCGAAAAATTATGATTTAGATGCGCGTAGTCAATCTACGCGTTTAGCGTTAACAATCTATGTACAACTAAAGCGTTACAAAATGACGAAGCTTCTTTATAAATGCGAATGTGCATTTAAAACACATTTAATCAAATGTCTAGCTGCAATTGTTGTCAATGAAATCTATTTACCATCGACATTATTTTAAAACCTCAATCTTTATTTCGACAACTCTCTCGGTTACATTAGTATCAAATCAATTTTACGTACCCACATTTGGCATGATACACCGACAATGTCTATAAGATTGACTAATGACACATAGATAAACACGCGCACAAAACAATGTCTCACCTGGTATATCATTTACTTTCATACGTGAGTTTCGGTTTCATTGCATCCGGTCAGTTTTCATACCAGCCAAGGTTCGTCTTGACTTCATTCTGGCAACCTAGTGTCTTTCCTGAACCACCGAACCCTGTGTGATCCGGCGCGGTCTTGGGAAGTACGTCCTCCAAGGCGTTAGCTCTTTCTTCTGTAACGTAGTCTGCGTGCCCTTAATCCTCTACAGTACGTACACTTCATCGACGGAAAAAAGAAAAGCGTTGTTATATTTCAGTGGCCGCAGTGGTGATTTGGCAGCAAAAGTGTTCACCTACCTCTCTCTGTCGTTGTAAACGTCTTCTACTTCTGCTTCTTCTTTTTCTTCTTTTCAATAACAGCTCGCGTAACCATTATTAATGAAACAAACAAACATCACAAATGCATTTGGGTTTGAAAAATCTTTTGGTGAGTTTATTATTATTGAATATTATATACGTACATTCATAAACTACCCCCAACCCTTCCTCCACGGGCAGAAGAATCAGCTATACATACCTCTTTATTTCTCTCTGTGTATTCTGTCCAAAAGGAAATATCTACCCAGCATATTCCCCACGTCAGATTTGCGGCTTCCAGTCTGTGACGTAACTGTCGGGCCACGTGCCTTTCACTCGACTTCTAATAGAACATTCCACTCTACTTAATTTCAATCGTACGTGGAAATTTACCATTCGAACGCTATTTTTACACACGCCGAATTGTAATTGTAACTTCAGGTAGGGTTTTATTTTATAGCCGGTAGGTTTTAGCGACCCTACTGGGAAATTCCGAGGTGTTCGTTCGTGGCTATTTTGTACCAGCCAGAGTATCCTCTTGGACAGCTGTTGTTTTTCCCACGTAAAACTGACATAATGGCTTACATTAGGAAACGGGTAACTAGCCATTAGCACCTGGGTGATCGAATCTGATCCTGAGTGTCCCTTGAGAAACTGGATTTTCCCCACATTAAAAACCGATCTTGTATATAATTCTGCCCTCGTGGGGAGGCAAGTAAATAGAGACTGAACGATTCCGATCGTTTCTTGGCCTTTTGGCTAGGAACAAAATGTAATATTTTCTGATAATACACAAATTTCTAGAATGAGGCAATTTTAATTTTTGTCCTAATCCACAGTTGTCCTTTTTGGAGAGCTTCATTTTCCCCTCACATTAAAAGCCACCTTTGTGTCTAATTCTGCCCTCGTGGGGAAGGCAAGTAAATTGGGATTGAATGATTCCGATCTATTTCCTTGGTCTTTTACCTAGGATCTATGTGTAGTATATGTCCTCGTCAGTTAAGAAAAACTCTTTTTAGACTGAGGCAATTTTCATTTTTTTTCCCAACCAGAATGCCCATTTTCGAGAGCTGTTTTTTCCCTCACATTAGAAACCAACCTTTTGTTTAACTACGCCTTTGTAGGGGGGGGGGGGGCATATAAATAGGGGATATTTGAATGATTCTGATCGATTTATATAATTTCTCTTTTTGTTAATTCGCATATGTGGGTAAGCATTTAACACGTTTTTCTTTGTTCTAACCCCTCCCTTTCAACTCACCTCACAACTCCGCAGTCGTTTTTTGAATTGTTGGCCGGCAGACGCTCGGTCCCAAACAACAGGTGCCACACGCCGTTGGCGAACCGGCCGATGCTCGATTTGATTGTACACAAGAATGGATTTAGAGATAGTAGATTTTAACTCGCCCGAACTGACGTGCCTGTGGCCACGTGTTGCACGCAGCTACGTGTCGCTTTCTGAGGCAAAACTAAGTACCTTAAGAGCATTTGTATCTTTAAAAAATCAAACGTTTTTTGTCTAATGGCTAACTACTTATCAAGACGGAAGACCACTCGAGGATAAGGTCTAGTAAGATGGAAAGATTGCTAGTTAGAAAGATGAAGAACCCCATGAAAGGATTTAGGATAATTAATAGAATGAACGAAATGTGGTTAATTGTGGATACGGCTTGTAACATGAGTACGTTCACATTCGATTTGGAGACGATCATGTTGAAATCTGAATGGAAAGCAGTCCGACGGCAATGTGTTCAACAAACAGGGAAGCCTTTTTAAAGAAAATCTGTTCGTGAATATTTCGCCTCAAGTCAGGCACAAGGATGAAGAAAGGAAAGTATTTTTTTTTGTTACGGTAGCAAGTTCCCGCTGTGAATGTTGTACAAGTGGGAAACAAACTTTGGCGCTTAGTCGAGTATCTTCAGTGGAAATAACGATGGAGTAGAAAGAGACTATCGAAATATCTTTTGTTAGAAAGAGACTTTAGATAACAGAAGAAGTCATCCCTGCTAGCTTAGTTGTCAATGTTGTACTATGGCAAGGCAATAAAGACGACTCCCAGCTACTTCTCCCGATATACGGCAGCTGCACTCCATCTTAGGTCGTATATGACCCTTGCCTTTTTAAATAAGTCCACCCATATCTGCATGTCGGCATATCGGGCAGTTGGTGTGGAATACGTTTTCATTAATCTTTCACGCTTAATTTAAAGTATAGTTTACATCATTAACTATTTTAAAAACTTCTATTCACTACAAACAAGGCATATTGCAACTGAGGCGTAAGGGGATACTGTGGTTAGGGACCTTATTTATAAGAGGCA